>JAOXJM010000063.1:28417825-28433690 GCA_026413425.1 Tringa solitaria
AAACAACAGTGCAATTGGTGCTAACCTAATCCAATCAATTTTTTTTCTTTCCTCCCCTCTCCATCACAGAGAGAGAAAGACACTCTCCTCCAGAGGACATTTAGGGACAACGTAAAATCCACTCGCAATACACTCAGTGCAAATGTTTCTTGATCCTAAAAATTTGGATTAGTTAGGCCATCTTCTGAATACTCAGTTAACATACATTAATAAGGCAAGTCTGCAGACCAAAGCTTGTGTTGGGAGGAGTCAGGACACTACTGGAAAATATGTCAGATGAACAACAATCTGCAAAATAGGTGTACGGAAAGAAGCAGCAACTGAAATAGAATTATCTAAGTTGGAAAAGACCTTTAAGATCATTGAGTCCAAGCACAAAATGATGACGTAAAAGAAAGATGAACAAAAAAAGAAGAGAGTGCTGTTTTCTAAAGGTCATTTGGAAAAGATGTGTTTGTTTCCTATTAAAACTGAATATTATTTGCAATAGGAAGGGGTGTCTTTGTACTAGCTTTGTAAAGGGCTTTTACGAGACCCACATCCATGAGTAGGGTTTCTTAGTGCTGTGAGAATTTAAACAATAATAAAAAAAATTAATAAAAGAATTTATAGATATACAAATATAAAAATATACATACAAAAATGTACCAAGGATAAATAATTATTTGAACTAGCAAGCTCTGTATATCATATTACCATGACTAATTTTCTTAGGGATGTATTGCTACAGCTTCTTTTGCTATGTTTAGTAAAGTACCTACTTGCAAGAATTGGCATTCTTCTGCCTAATTTTTATAAAAATGGTAATATACAACATGGTTCTGCATTTTGAAGTATCTTTTGTACACTGTCCAAATTAGATTAGAACATCTTATTCAAAAGGAATTAAATAAAAAGGTTTTCTGCTCTTTTTCTGCTTATTCCTGTTTGGCAAATAAAGCTGAGCTTTATTTAAATTAAAAAAATGGTTATCCAATTAAATAAAACATTATCTCCTTCTGTCATGGGGATGTAGTTTAAGCATACTAAGACAGACCAGTCTTTTCCAATAATGAGTGTGGTTTCCAGTTAGTAATATGGTGGCAAAAAACTCATTAGCAAGGAATAAAAACAGGACCTGACCTAGTCAGTTCAAATGAATCCTCATCCGTATTAACATCACTGACTTGAGGGTTCAGGAATTGCTACTTTTCTAATTCCACTGTACAATAATATTTTTATTTCATTATGTGTAATTCAATAATAACACTTACAAAAGCACATTCCAAAATAAATATTCTTTTTCTTTCATGACATGCAATTGCCCATAGAAATAAAAAAATATTGCCAAATGAAAAAAAAAAAACCCACTAGTAAAATATTGAAAGAATAAAAATCTACCAATAATAACTCATTATAAACTGCTTACACAAGTAATTATATATGTAAGTAACAGATTACATATATTTATAACAATGACTTTTACGTCACCATTTCATCTGTAGTTGATGGATACAGAAAGACTGTGTCCTCTCTTAAACTTTAATGTAAGAATCAATATCAAAAGTAATTTTTAAAGTAAATTATTTGTACTGAACTCTTATGTTCACATGTTACAATGTGCTCTCTGCATGCATGTTGATAGGCCTAAGTCCACAGTTATGTTGAATTCCATTTGAGAGAAATGGTCTGCAGAATGGTAACAGCTGATGGCACCATGAATCTGCTGAAGCCTGTAGGCATTACCATTGTAAAGTAACAACATAATCACAGGTTCCAACAACAAATTCCAGTACTGGCCATTAGACAACAACAGAAGACAAAATTTGAGGAAATTTATCAACTTTCAACTTATTTCACCAACATAAATAAATATAAATATAAATAAATCCTGCTGAAGTAATATTAGCTACAAAGATGACAGCTCAGTGGAAAATGATTTCACCATCTCATTAAATGTTACAATTCCAGAATTTTTCAAAGTATTTAACAGGAACAGAGCAGGGGATTGAATCTAAAACCCTTGCAGCCCAAATGCCTTAATCCATCAGATGGGAAAGGTGAGGTTGTGCCATGTATCTTCGTGCATAGATGTGGCCTTCTCCTGTCATCTTACTATTGTAGGCTTGAAATCTATGATAAACTGTCTTCTGGTTCAAAGCAAGACATCACCTGTTACAAATGAATGCATTTCAGCTGGCATCAGTGGAGCTGGTTTGATTTACACCTGTGAAAGCACTGGTGCTCCCTCCGTACCAGTGCCTGGCTGGAATCCCAGTGGCTAAGCGGGAGCATAATGAAACTGAAACTGAGAAATGAGGGAAGGGAACTTGCCACAAACAGGGGTCTGGGGAAAAAACCATCACCTCTTTCAGCAGCAGATACTTGTATTCCTTTTCAAAGCAATACTTATTTTTTAATTCTGAAAACTAAATTAAGAAAACACAACATTACAATCAAATTCTACATTGTTGCTACTTAATTGCACAAGATCTGCAAAACACGCAATGGCATTGCTGTAATTAATGAAAATGCTAAGCCTAAAGGGGTGGTGCTCTTCTTAGAGAGTATATAGGATTGTAGTATTTCCTTTTTGAAATAGGAATTACTGTAAGAATATCAAAAAGACCTGCATCTCTCTGGATGCCACATATGGACAGTAACATATTATTTTACATTATGTCCCCTGCTCTATCCCTTCTACAACGTATATGAAAGATCAATACATGAAAATATGAATTATGCTGTATGAATAAATAAAATAAACATAGATATTAGAGACATGGGAAGAGTTTACATGAAACATATTATGACAAAATTTGTAAGACACCTAACAGAGTTCATAACTTCTAATGACTGCCTAGTTATATTTATCATGATAGTCTCTCTGAAGATCACCAGATAACTACTATTCAAAAAGCTAAGAACCAGGACTTCATATTGCATAATGTCACTGAAATTAAACTGTTGGAAAGGTTACATATTTAGAGCATAAAATGAGGAGTTTATGCTTGTGAAGTGACAAAATTATTTGCTTTCAAGGGTGTGTGAATGTGATCTGTTTTCTGTAGAATTATACTCCAGATGTCTTAAGCTACAAGGTATAAAATCATGGTTTATTTCCCTTATTCCTTATACCCTAACCACTTTGGCTTTATAGGGAAAATACCATTAGTGTCAGAGGATACATGCTTGACTACCAAATCCAACAAGATCAATATATGAGCTTTCTCATCTTATCTAATAATGGACCATGAGATTATGGACTTTTTTTTTTTCTTGAGATTCAGTTTCCTATGGAAGCTGTAGCTACAGCTGCTCTGTTGCACGACCTTTTTTTTCTGTCATAGGAGTTGCCCTACTGATGCCAGTGAGAGTACCTTTGTGCAGGCTGTAGGATTAGCTATAAATATGTCATAGGGAAGACAGCGTGCTATATGCCATTCTGCTTCTGAAGTGACAGACAAAAAGACAGTTGCCTGCTGACGACTGCCACAGCAAATAGGGGCTACAGAATGACATCCACTGCTGGACGAGGTCATAGCTCTGAGCAGCCTCCCACTCCTTCCCCTGGTGGCATTCACTTCTCCACCCCAAACTTCTGGAGCTAATTGAATTCCGTTGAACTTCTTTATATCATTTATATTCAATCTAGTTAAAGCAGTTGAATAGCTGACCTTAGTAGACCTTACTCTTCTGGAATTAATTATGGAAAACTCAAACTTGCTTCTGGTGTTGTTCTGAGGTGGAGGCAGCAACCTGTATAGGGACAGTAGCTGTGGGACAGCATGCATTTCCACACCACAGCTACAACCAGGAGAAGAAACATCTCCAACAATATAGTCATAAACGTAGTCATGAACCCAGTTCTCTCCTACTGTTAATCAGTCCCTAACACAGAAAACTATGGTGAGGGGTTAGCTGACTTCCATAGTCTGAGTTACGGCGCAAGTGAACACACCAAAGTGAATGCCAAGCCTGACTCTGGCTCCCTGACTCAGCTCTGCAAAATATCCAGAGAGCTTCTCTGGAAAGTCAAAAGCTCAGTACAGTACCTAGAAGCATACCCTCCGTAAGATTCCCTAAACTAGATTTACCCTGCCTTAGAAAGACACAATTCTCTGACACACAGAGACATGAAAGGACACAGGCTCCTGTTGTGTTACCCAGTTGTATACCTATGCTGAAATCTTTTATGTTTGTATATCCCAAAGATGATAATAATTTTTAAAAGTCACTGTTAAATACATAACTTTTAAGTACTTTTAGCAGGATCTCTATCACAAACTAAAAAGAAGAGGTTCTGTAGTTAGAACATCATCAGAAAGACCGGGACTGTAGGGTCTTCTCGTTTTTGAGCGAAAGCATTATTGGAAACATATTCTGAAAGAGTATCAGTTTAAGTCCGTTGCATTTGGAGAGGTCAAAGATTCTAAACCGATTAGAAAAGCTTATGCTTAATTTGACACTGATTGGAACTTTAAGTAGCAAATAAATCTTCCAACGTTTAATTTTTTATTTATACCAGTATGCTCTGCAATTCAAGTCTTATCTTGGGGGATTTTAGAGAAAAGGCCTATTAAATTCTGTTGGTGCTTATTAAACTTTCCTCTTTTTGATCTTTCCCTTAATACATTTTTTTTCATTATTTCAAATATTTTTCTTCACTGACTGTATTGCAAATGAATATAAAAATGTCTTCCTCATGTATTTAAATTTAATGTTATGTTAAATACAAAAAAACTTGCTCTGTAAATCACACTTGCTGTAAAGCACTGTCAGTTAAAGTGTCTCTTTTTGTTTGATAATGACACACTAAAACAGGTAGGGAATGACAGAGTAGAAAGATTCTGCCTCAACCTGTCTATCACTGTGACAAGGCATACTATTATAAACTATTTGACCACTTCTATTTTCTAAATAGGAAAATAAATTTTAAAAAGTCTTCGTTTTCATCACAGAGGTGAAAAATATTAACACACACAGTAGAGGGGTAACTTTAAGGCATTTAGATGCACAGAATTTTATGAGCGAAACAATATCTTCTGAATTTTTAATCTCCTTGTCTTAACTTAAATTGGCCCCCAAAACTTGGCAAATGAGCACACTACAATACAATAAATACAAAATAATCCAGCAGTCATGAATCAATAATACTAAATGTGTATGAGATATAGCAATGGAAGGTACAGCAGAGAAGGTGAAAGACTTCTTTTGTGCCCAGATGCCTTAATCTCAGGAAAGTGCAATCACATGCATCATGTCCCAGTTGCAAGATTTCCTCAGAACCATATTTTAAAAGGCTGTATTAATGAAACAGCCTTTTCACACAGCAATTGTTTATTTTCCTCAGGTTTCAGAAGAAGCATAGGATATGGTTTTGTTGTATATATTTATTTCATTTTGCTGAAACACTGAAAATGGTTTCAGGCTAAATATTCTCTGGGCATGAACTGTAGCTTGCTGTGCATTTGATACAGTGTTGAGACAAACTTCCTCTAACACTGATTGAGATCCAGGTATAATTCAAGCAATAATGAAATAAACAGCAGTCCCTCCACTTTTTAAAACTACTTGCTGAAGCTGGTTTCTCGTCTGATCAACTCACATTCTGTGCATCAAGGACCAACAAGAAATTGGTAAAATACAAGCAGTGATTACTTAACAGCAGAGTAGCCACTTAGGAAATTTTGTGGCCTCAATGCAAGTAGGTTCAACAAATTAAAAAGAGAACGAGCTTATTGAAGACCTACTACAGAAAGAGGAGCAAAAACATGTTTTTGAGGTGGCTGAATTAATGTGATCGCTCTGGAGGAAGAGGAATGAAAGTGCTTAAGGAGGGTGCAGCTCACAGATCTGCTTGCCCGTCACCTCCTGCATCATGATGTCCGTACTGCAACATGACACATTTCATATTCAGAACGACAACTAAACATCAGTGGTGGAAGCCTCTGCAGAGGGAGAAGGCCTACTTGAGAAAAATGTTGTATTACTTTAAAGCTCTCTTAGAAATAGAAAAAATTTACCAATATAGCTGGCAGGGATAATAACTTTATTTCAAATTTCAGAGTTTTAGAAATAAAAACAAAGGGGTCATATCTACAATTCTTTACTCAATCAGATATAATTAGTGTCTTCAGGAATAGTACCAATCATTTCAATAGAATGTACATAAGGTGGTATTCATGATATTAAAACTTAATAAGTGTCGTGGTTTAACCCCAGCCAGCAGCTAGGACTATGCAGCTGCCCACTCATTCTCCTCCTGGTAGGATGGGGGAGAGAATCAGAACAGTAAAAGTGAGAAAACTTGCAGGTTGACATAAAGACAGTTTATAATAAAGCAAAAGCTGTGCATGCAAGCAAAGCAAAACAAGGAATTCGTTCACCCCTTCCCATAGGCAGGCAGGTGTTCAGCCACCTCCAGGAAAAAGGGCTCTATCATGTGTACAGTTACTTGGGAAGACAACTGCCATAACTCCAAATGTCTCCCCTGACTACTTCTTCCATCAGCCTCATATGCTTAGCATGTCACATGGCATGGGATATCCCTTTGGTCAGTTTGGGTCAGATGTCTCAACTGTGTCTCTTCCCAATTTTTTGTGTGCTCCCAGCCTGCTTGCTGGCGGGGCGGTGTGAGGAGCAGAAAAAGCCCTGACTGCCTATCAACAACCAAAACCTTCAGTGCGTTATCGACAGTGTTCCCAAAACATAGCATTAAACCAGCTGCTAGTAAGAAAGTCAACGCCATCCCAGCCGAAACCATGACAATAAGTTAGATAATATAATAAATAAAAGTAGACAACAATTTTTACTCGATAATTAATAAAATATATAATATAATAACTAAAAATATATATTACATAAATTATAAATAACGGAAAATTAAAAACTGCCCTAAAACAAAGGAGATAAGGAAGGCAGGAGCCCTTCTGGGAGGGCAGGAGCAAATATCATCTCAAACCATTCCCCCTCTTCAGCAGGCCCTGTGGAAGCAGGTGAAACAGCCAGTTAAATTGACTCATCTGTAACATTAAGGTTTTGAAAGAAAATCAACAGATGAATATATACTTTTGTTGAATATACTGCTGGCCCCCGCAATCCCACCACCCATAGCCTGAGCTCTTGGCTACCCTTCCCCATGTACTTCACTTGAGAAAGAATAAATTTTCATCGTTTCAAGCACTAGCAGTAACAAGAAAAGGAAATGTCCTACTCAAATGTCTCCTAAATTACCACATACATAAGTTACAAATTAAATATATTATGCAAAAATCTGAATAACTCATATAATGCAAGAGGACAGAGTGCATTCCAGGCTGCTTGGTAGGATGTTGGTTATCTGCAGCATGTCTGAGGGGAAACTGCTTCCCTCACCAATAAGGTCTGGAGAACACTGTGCAGTGTCTTTCACCAAAGCATTTACAGGAGAGGTGCCACCTCAGCACAGGTTGACACCAGATGGTGTATTCAGTGCCTGAGTTAGGACCAGAGTCCAAGTCCCTTGAAAATTAGCACCTGAGAGCAACCTGTCCCCAGGCACCAAGCCAAGGCTCTGTCATGGCCACGCAACAAGGCGCTGCGTATCAGAGCACTAATTCTGGTTCCCTGGGACCTTGGACCAACGCTGGTACCCTGAGCACCAGTCACAGCACTGCAGACTGGCCAGCCCTTGTCTGAGAACATCTCAACAGGTGCTCTCGAGCTCTCTCCTAATCCATAGTGACATTTCACTTCACTTAGGCCAAGTTTCCAGGCAGTGTAGCTCTGTCCCCTGCGCTAATCCCCTGGCGTGCCCAGGGCGTGCTGCCAGGTAGGTGCTAAATGCTGGGGCCAAGGGGATTATGGCTTTCCCTCCCTGCCCTGCCCTAGCCGAGCCCAGAAAACGCCGCAGCCATCACACACTGCAAGGCAAACTTCTGCAGATTCCTCTTGGGTTGAGAGCAAGAAAATTGGGGTTTGGGCTAGTGATCTTTGCTGCCATGAGGCTGAGCCCTTCCCAGGGGGAAGCTGTCCGTGTCCCCTGGCTGGGCAAGCAGTCCAGGACACCATTGGGGGACAAGAGGCAGCCAAGTGCTTGCTAAACAAAATTGTGATTACTGGATTACTGCAAAATCATAACACTCGAGGACTGCAATCCTGTGAGCAATATGCATCTTGCCCCACCGAGACCTTCGTAAACCCTTTGTTTCAGACAAAGGTCCCAAGCTCCATACATCAACCCACGGCACCTCTGAGAAGGAAATAATCAAGTAGTTATTTCCAACACACAGGCAATGCCATTTGGTAACATCATCTTGCCATTAGCAAAAATAATCTAAATGCCTAAGTAGAAATAAAAGCTACCGACAGGACAAAGCGTGCCGTTGTAATAAATCCGGAGCTTTTCTAGGTACTTGGCACATCAGTGTCCTAATTCCATTATAGTCTAACAGCTAACTCTTGATCTCATGGTTAATACTAATGATATCAACAGTTATTTCTTAATGATTTAAAACCTGGGGAGAAAAATACCCACTCTATGCTTCTTGTTTGTGAATGTTTGGTTTTGGCCTCAGAACTGTAAAATTAAAACGCTTACTATGACTCAGAACTTACCATATTTTACCTCTGTCCCCTAGTTTATATAAAGAGATCATAACCTCCTCCGGCACCATAAATAACCATGCCTCTCCAGCAGCAGCGCCAGGCACAACGGACAAAAATCATCAAAATTGCTAACCAAACAAGCAGGAGGAGTTATTAAAGAGCGCTTAAGCTCCCACATGTTTATTTTCAGTGATTTCCACTGCGAGGACTGCCTTGGCTCTCCCAAAGAGCCAGGACACTGATTGTGCTCTCGTTAAACAATGCCCTGTCATCAAGCCGAGTTGCTGGATATAATGTATGATTATTAATCCCTTCAATGTAATTACAGATGACAAGAAAAAAGAGGGGAGACCGCATCAGTGGAACGACTTCACTCACAAGGAGACAGAACAAATAAGTATGATAGCAGAAGTTGTAAATGTTTCTAATTCAACTAAGATGTAATTTTTTGTTTTCCCAGTAGCACTCCTGGGTTTCAGCAGCAACTGAAGTACTACAGGAATACACTGTTTGGTCGGTAAGTATGGAATTCTAATAAATATCAAAGGTGGCAGTAATTTTATTAAAAATAAAATTAACTAGCCTTTACTTCATCAGCAAAATTAGTTTTTACTTCATCAAAATGACAAGCTTTCCGTCAGAGCTTCGCTGGACCTGGTGACCTGGCTCCAACATAGGGTTTCTGTCCATGTTTTGTGAAACCGTGGTTAAGCCTTTGGCCGTCTTTCATTGCATCTTGCAGGTGGAAGAGGCAGGGGCAGTCACAGCGGGTGCTGTGTTGATGACCAGGACAACAGTTTTCAGCTGAGAGGAGAAGGAAATGGCTTGATAAAAAAAACAATCTTCTCTGACCTCTTTGCAAGAGGCACCATGTGTGAAGGGAGGTGAAGTTATGGAGAAGAACGAGGGATGTATCGACAACCTCCAATTTCCTATGCTGTCTACAGTGAAGAGTGAGAGGCTGAAGAACCATTCACAAAGCTTGTGTGACTTCCTGGACTGCTGAGCTCAGGATGAGGTGGCTTGTGTGTCTGGGAAAAGACACTCCTGAGCTCCAGGAGAGGCATCGGGTGAGTGGGGGAGATGGCAGAGGAGGAGGGCTGAGGCAGGACTGTGATATACGAGTTACAAGACGGGAGCGGGAGCTGCGGGAACACGTGAGGGTCTGCAGCTACGAAGCCTTCACTCCCCAAGAATTGATACCAGATGACTCAGCAGGACAAATCTGATGCAGATCATACCATGGACATGTGACTGCTTCTACCAAATTAGATACAGCACATGATGCAAGCTCGTGCCAGCTTCGCTCAGGCTGTTGAAAGACAGACAATAAGGATGAATATTCTTAAAGACAGTGTGGAGCAGTCAACCACCACTTATTCAAACAGAGATCTTCTCCCCCAGGCTTAACCCCTCCAAAACGGTGAACAAGCTTAAACCTGTGACGTTAGGATATACTGGACCGGTGCTGTGCATCACAGAGCTGTGATGTTTTCCATTTGGTAGCTGGAAATGTGGAGCCAGATGAGCTGTGTCACCAACAGCAGCCAGTGTCACACCACGTGGCGCAGTCCCACAGCAAAGCCGCTCTGCTCGAGCAGGTAGGACAAGAAAGAAAGGCGGCCGATTTCTAGCTGAGACCAAAGACAGCAGATGATGTTGAAAACTCTGAGTTTCTCACGGGCCTGTGTAGAAAATAAGTCTAAAACTCAGACTGTACTCTCCAGCATCCCTGGAACTCCAATTTGCAAAACTCTGAAGAAAACCAAACCACCACCACAAAAAAAAAACCCACCCAGCAACTCAGACCCCAAACCCAAACCTTCTGCCTAGTTCATTCAAGGCTATTTTTCATTCTACTTATCACTGCCACCAACATTTTGCTTAGTCTTGAAGAAAACGTTGTCATTCCGCAGTCAGATGTTTTTACATGTACATCCATCATCGCCTGATGTATCCTGACCTTAGTTAAAACTTATGTTTTCTAAATTGTACTTTTATGTTGAGCAAGCCCTTAGGCTACACCGTTAAAAGTTTACATTGAAAAATCATTTATAATTGGTTTGTTTGAGTTATGCCTGTTGCAAAGCCATCAGAAAGGGCAGTATTAATTAGCAATGGCTTACATATAGTCTAGACAATAAAAAAGCAAATCATTTTACCTTTCTAAAAAGGTTTCAGTATTTTACCAGTTCTAACAAATGATACTGGTATAAATTACATTTAAGGAAAAAAAAATGCAGTATGATTTACAACAAAGCTACTCCATTTGAATAATTTTTCCTTGAAATATTTTCATGATATACACACACTGCTCACATAAAAATATGTTTATTGTGAAATTGAGACAGCCAACAAAAACCTTAATTAATTCCATTTGCTGTGCAATAGCTTGGTTGGAGGATTAAACAATAAATTTCAGTTTATTGCATAATGTCCTAAGTTTCACTATAAAAGATTTGTTTTCATTTCGGGTATGTAATCATGACAATTGCACAGAATATTTAAATAGTGCACACAACAAAAAACCTTCTAGAGATCCAGCAAACCTTTAGCTGCACGTATTGTTTCAGCAAAATGAAGGAGGCGGCTCAGCTGGGTTAGACAGCGAGGACTGAGCCTTTATTTCCAAACACCCTCTCTTAAGTGCCTGCCACAACTTTGTGAAGTCTTATTAAACGTGTATTAATGAATCATTGGAGGCAATTTTACTTATGCGCAATGTCACCACGAAGGGGCACAGGAGTTTGGGATCACGACGCTTTGCAGCAGATGATGTTATTTTACTTCATAATCGGTGGAGACAAAGCCACGAAACAGTAACAGCATCTGGTTAATGCCAAGAAAAATATAATAGCAGTCAAAGAATTTACCTTACATCTACCTTCATTTGGAAACAGATTGCTTCGTCATCCTTGAGGAGATTGACAACAGCTCAGCATTTCTGTCCGGGTCTGGACCGTAGCTGGCTCTCTGGCCAGGACCACATGTGTTGCATGTGGCGGGGGTGAGGAGGAAGAACTGACAATACAAAAATGACTGCAAGCAAAAGGCATTCTTTGGGGCTGATTCTGATCTCAGGGCAACCAAAGATCAGCATGTATTTAAACAGATAGGGTTACTTTAAATAAATGTACAGTAGCAAAAATTCCAGGAAACCCTAAGGCAAAGTGGAAAAAATAATCTGCTCGGTTTCCTTGTAGTTCTTTCCTATTTTGTATTGGAAAAAAAGAAGGGTTGTTTTTTTTTCCCCTACACACAGAACAGCTGAAATGAGGGAAAGAGGGAGGACTAACATGCTTCTACCCCAGGGCTTTGCTCAGCCTGAAGACAACCACTAACTCAAGAGACATTCCCTTCTTTCATCTCTCCCATTTTTCACTGCAAAGGCAACAAACTGTAGGCAAACAAGGACAAGAAATATAAAGCTGTTTCTTGATCCCTTTCCTATTCTTACCTCCCATCTTCTGTTCTTCTTTTACAGACCCATCCTTTCCCAACAGCTCCAGGCACACATTTTTGAAGTAAATGAAGCTGACTGAGATCTTGCTGACCCAGGTTAAATACAGATTCATGTCATGGAAGCCAGAGGTATCGCATCAATATCAAACCGGTGTGAGCAAAAGTAGAATCAGACCCAGTGGAATAAAGGTATGGAAACATATATGTCCCAGTTGCCTTTTATTCACATCAGTTTAACATTAATGAGGTGCCATTGGCTTCGGTGGAATGGTTCATGACTTACAGAAGCAGGAGTAATCGGAGATGCCAACGGCGCATGTGTTGTTTGGCACCGGCTCTCCCCGCGCGGCATGGGAGCAGAAACACCGGGAATGCCTCTCCCTGCCTGCCCCTGCCCCGAGTCCTCTCCCCAACTCCCGGCTGAGCCGACTCTTGCCCACCTGGTGTGGAAAGAAGTTCCCACACGTGTGCTTGGTGTCAAGCACGGCCATGGGGGTTCTCTCCATCCTTTGGCACCCTGCTCGGGTACGTGGCCAGGGTGTAGTGGACCGGCTCCGTGGCACAGCCCCTGTTTCCACACACAGCACATTTGCCCATGAGTCAGTCTCAAGTGCCTATTTGTACCCAGTCTCGCTGCCAGGTTAAAGAGCAGTCACCGCAGGCAGAGGGAAAGAAATATTTTACAGGTTTGTAATTCATTAAAGCGCTGGAGATGTTCCAATCCGAGTCTACTGTCGGGTAGGAAAGACATGTTCAGACTGTGGTCTACAGCAACACACCTGTAGAATTTGGGAGCACTTCTACTGATTGAAACTCTGTTTTCTGGCTGTTCTGCCTGTGCCAGGAGACTCAAGCACATAAATCCAAGCTACTGTCCTTTTCCTTGCATGATTCAGGCTTGTGCCATTTCAAGTTTTAACGGTAGATTTTAAGAGGGTCATTTCAACCATGCCCTATTAGACAAACACTCGTGAAACAAAAAAATTCCAGCACAGCACAAACAACAAAGTTACCTTAGATCTTCTCGGGTGCGGTTCTTTGGTGCCTTATACTTAAGGGACTTCTATGCATGTGAAAGAAAACACTTCAAGGATCCTTCTAATACTATTATAGTCACACATTTACCTGGTCAGAGAAAAGAGTTAGTTCTTGTCTGGTTTTTTTTAGAAAACCTGTAAAATATAATTTACAAGACTTCAGAGTCTTTTGGCCAAGATCCAGACATCAGTACCTATCTTTGTATTAATCAGAAATCAAAAGTTTAAGTAGAAGTCAGGAAAATTGTGTCCTATGACAAAACAGATGACCATCTAGTAGGATCTGACATCGGCCTTCAGCTGTCAACCTCAGCCTCCTGTTACTTTCTATAACACCTCTAACCAAGATCTTTCATGATACAAATAAAAACTGTTTGTTTTTAAAATTCACAGAAAGCTTTACATTCCTCCTCTTTTCAAGAGGGGGCAACATATGTGTGACACCAGATGAAAACTTAAAAAAAAAACCAACACGCAAAATATTGTGCAGCTTCAAAATTATTGTATGTTCTGATTTTCCTTCTAATACTGTCAAAACATTCCTCCAGTCCATCCAGTATCAATGTGTACATACTTATCCAGCAGTAAGTAGGATAAGTAGGACTTTTCACCAATAATTCTACTTAGCAGTGAATGTGTTTTTGAGAATAATTGACAAATTACTATCCTAAAAGATAGAAAAGTTGAGGCTAAAGGAAGGAGAAAGAAAAAACATGTATTGAAAAATAGTCCCTCTTGCCTTTCCCAGGCTATAGCTAAATGCACAGCGAGTGGAAAGAAGTCTCCCAGGAATATGTCAAACCAAGCAACGTAAATGCAGCCTGAATGCACAAAGAGTCAGCAGCAGCGTTGCCAACCTCAAGTAGTCACAAGTCAGAAATGATGCCCTAGAAAACCAGGAGATGTTAAAGCTCAAAGAATGTAAAGGTTCATTTTAATTTTTTTGTGAAGTTTGCATTTGAAATTCATGCTTAGAAGCTTCTTTCTAGCCCTACAAAGCCAAAAGATTTTTAGTAATAGCTAGGCTTCTCGTACGGCTCCGGGAGCTGTGAACTTTGTAGAAAAAAAAAGAGGCAAACTCAACCATTCTGCAAGGCAGAACTAAACAGGAGAGGGAAGCCAGGCGGTGGCTGGAAGTACCCTGTAGACCTGGCAAGAAATGACCCCGTCAGTACAGAGTGCCAGCCCTGGTCCAGTTCTGCAAAATCACACTCCCGGCATGTAGTCCCAGGGCAGCCCGTCCTTTTCAGCCCTGGCCCCTGGGCAATGCTTTTCCTTCTGGTTCAGAAAATCTGGACAAGTTTCTTCTGGGTAAATACAGGCCAGGCCAGGCCATTCTGCTTGGAAGGAGGGCATTTCTGAATAAACATGTCCCATTTATAACTTTACTTGGGGTGAACTGTGTGTTGTTTTCCTTACCAACACAACCAGCACCACAAAGAGAAAAGAAACACACCTTTAACTTGCGCAATAAAATCTGCAGAGCAGCCAGAACACTGGGATTAATAGCCTTGGTCTCTCTGCCTTTCATTTAAAATAAAAAAAAATGTTGGTTTTTCTTTTAATGCACATCAGTCTATATATTTCCTTTGAATATGTTTCAGGAACTAGTGCTGTTTATTACAGTTCCTTTCCCGAAGAGAGCCAGGAAGCAACAGAAACTTGCTTCAGAAAGCTAGCCAGGTCACCATCAGCCTTCCCAGAGACATGTGTTGGGCATGTTAAAATCACCGGGACAAACTTTTTTCTACACTGGTGCAGCATCATTGATTTCACAGGGGTCACAGTGCTGCAATGAGTGAAATTTTCCCCAGTTACAAAATCACAGCAGCTATTATTGGCCTGTGGTAGTTTACTCAAACCCCTTAAACCAGCAGATCTGTTTTTTATTGAGAGAGGAAATGTCAGTCGAGATGCCAGTGTTATTCCATACTTCTTTTTTTAAAAAAAAAAAAAAGAAAAAAGAAAGTTTGGTGATCTCTAAGTGCAGCCATTCTAATGTAGCACAAAAGCAAGCACATTGGGAAATCAGAGCATCAGACATGAAAACGGGAAGGAAAGTTAACTTGTGCTTGTGTGATTTTGAAAATGCACCCCAATGCCTGTGGACCTCCCTCCCAACATAAATTTTATTCTGGTATCTTAAGGATTTCATTAACAATTTAATGTAAAAGAAGAGAAGAATGAACAGCATATGCTCTTTCTGAGAATGATGGTCCCACAGTCAGTACTTGCTTTCTGGCAGTAACTGCATCAGCCAAACCCGGGTAACTCACAGGTGGAAAGGGACTAGAGAGCATCAGCACTGGTGGAGAACTACCTGGCCAGTGAGCCCACCCAGGACTTCTCTCTTAGTCCCAGGGTTGCCAGTAGAAGAAACTTTTCCCCAAGGGCCACCCAGGGTCCCCGGAGAGGCTGTGAAGTCGCCAGCTCTGGAGGTTGCCATGGCCCTGCTGGATCAAGCCCTAAGCAAATTGGTCAGGCCTTACTTTCTGCTCCAAAAGACTCGGGATCTCCCGAGGTCCCTTCCAATCTGAATTCTACTCTGATCCTGTATTACAACAGTAATTATCCTGACAATAAACTGTCATCTTCTACCATGCTTCACATGATAACGCATAAATAAACAAACCCAAACATAAGCCAATAGAGAGATAAAATTGGAGCTCACATACTGAAGCCCTTTTGCCACTCGAGGGACCCCTTTTTAGGTAGCATTTGCATGGATTTCCCTGAATTTCAGTGAATTTTTAGAGTTGGAAGGGACCATAGAGATCATCTAGTCCAACTCCCCTGCT
>JAOXJM010000063.1:28434958-28452369 GCA_026413425.1 Tringa solitaria
GGTGCCTCAACCACTTCCCTGGGCAGCCCATTCCAAGGCTTAATAACCCTTTCAGCATAAAAATTTTTTCCTAATATCCAATCTGACAATCCTGGACTAATAAGTTTCAGAAAACAGTAGTTTTCCTTAGTTAAATACAGACAATTATAGACAAACCTCACTGGAGTCAGATATATAGTCAAAAGTTTGAAATGCCTTGTGTCAGTAATACTTCAACAAACTGTATAGGCAAGAAGCACCAGCTATCAGAAAGAGTTTTAAAAAACACAGATCATCTGTTTTCCATCTCTCCAAATGGAATTCTGAAATGTCATCAGTTTAAGGTTTCAGATGAGAAGATATTTTTATCCATTTAAGAAAAAAAAAAATCCATTTCCCATGCATTAGATTCATGTGAAACTCTAATGTTAGAGGCTATGTCCATTCTGCTCACGGATATAAATTGTACCCTGACAATCCCAGTGATGGGATTGGAAGTGGGTTGAGCACCACAGCATCTCATAAGAGGGTCTGGCTCCTCAGTGCTATTCCTGCAGATAAGATATAATTCGTGCTCCCCTCAGGCACCAAAGGCAATGTACCAGTGCAATAATCTTCTGAGTATCTCAACATTTACAAATAATTGTAAAGAGCTGCTAATATGGTTTAGTTCAGCAACTCTTCACAGTGCTGAGTGCTGACAGAAATGTCAACTAAGAGGGTATTAAACAGCCTTAAGGATGTCTTGAAGGAGGAGGCTTGTGAAGCGGTTATTCTAAGGAACAAGTACTGAGAAGCATGTTGAACATTTCGCAACCCTGGCCCCTCCAGCCCCATGGTTTGTTCACAGACTGTACGAAAGCCAATGTTTGGGGGTTTTGTAAAACTCCCTAACGAAGTCCAATGGTGAAGTTTAGTACAGTCACAGATGTGTTCTTTATTCACTCATGTTCAAATTCTGATTTGAATTATCTAAACTGATATTTAGGTTGAATAATGGAAGTGCCAGTGAAGTTGGCGCATATATATCTAAACAAAGCATTTTTTGGTATTTTCTCTACCACTCATTCATGCCTTCTGAACACAGACACAACCCCAACTAAATAGCTCATCTGAAGTAAGGTATTAATAACAAAGAAATATATTATGCTTCTGCAGTATTGTTCCTGTTCTGCCCATTCTCAATAAATAACTCCTATTTTCCCTTGTAGCCACAAAATTAGTTGAGCTAATACTTACAAGTTGAAAAAAGCCAAGGCACAGGTATATTTTAAATGCAGTTAATCATAGGGGTAGAGAAACAACAAGGCAAAATTTCATCAGCATTAATAAAAATGGACTTTCTGATATACTGGGCGAGCAGTGGTTCTTGAGCTCCAAGCTACATGGCCTCATGTCTGCTCCTAACTGCTGGCTCTCAGCAGTTACATAGAAAGCAGGTGGCAGTGACCTTCATTAATAGGGTTTTTGTATCTTTAAAGGGGTTAAACAGTCCTATTGAATGAATTAAGGAGTTTGACAGAAGTACTTAGAATAGCAATTATTATAGGGAAGGCTGTTTTCACCAATGGAATGACAAGTGATGCTGAAGCCAGAAATGTTGTGGTTTGCAGAAAAACTGAAAAAAAAATAAATCCAGAAATACTGGCTCAGATGCCCCCTGTATTAATTGCATTAATGAATTGATCAAAGGAATAACATTTTTGGTGTCAGCTGAGACAACGTTTTGTCCTATGTCCCTCGTGTGAGAGGCAGGGTGTGCTGTGCCTCCTGATACCTCCAGCAGAGCTCTGGATTTCCACCTCGCTCACCACGCTGAGCTGCACAGCAGGAAGAAGTTATTTGGTACTAATCCCTGGCACTGAAATGCTCAGGAAGGCATTCCAGAGCTGGTCCCCACAGAGTGACCATGAAGGCCTGGAAGCCCCTGCCAGACTTCAAGAGGTATTCACGATCGTGCCTCAAATTCTCTGGAGTCATGACCACCTGTGGCAACACTCCCAAGACATCTCAGCAGAGAAGCGGTTGTAATTTTTGCACTAAGGAAGCAAATTTAAAGCTTCTATTCATTTTACTTTTGAAGCTGGATAGGAATTAGAGCAGTAAATAATTATTAACTTTCTGTTTTGTTATGGATTTCTTTTAGCTGAGTCTGCCTCTGCCTCAATTATCCCATCCACTAAATGGTGTTACCATTTATTCCAGCCTTCACGTGAACATCTTAAATCCATAAAAACAGCAATAAGGAGGCATTTAAGTACCACAGAGAGATGGCAAGTGCTTATACGGCTTAAAAGAAATCAGAAAAAAGCCATGGTTTTCAGGGTTTTGTTTTCTAATTATGACTGAGAATACATTCATCTTCCATAAAAGTGTCGCTTTATATCCTCGCGTTAATTTTATCAGACTTTTTCATATAGCGTGTATTTCTGAGAAAAATGCATGCCTACAACAACAAATGAGAGTCAACTAAGAGACAGTCACCCATATTTTATTCTTCTGGAAGTGGAAAATGCAAGCACATAAATCAAAGTGACCCTAAAGCAGTGACCAGCATGCCCTGAGCAGATCAACAGTGGTTTCATTGACCTCCAGACTCATACAGGGTCATATTTTCACACAGATGAACTGGTCTTGAACTGCTTTGCCATTGCATTGTGCACAAAGAGACCCTGGCTGAAATGTGTCTCTGCTTTCTGTTAGGGTAACCTGCATCGCTTCCCAAAACAAAAAAAATCAAACCCACGATCCATTTTAGAAAGCGTATCTTCTGTCCTGCCATTTTTCTGGGTCCCTTTCTTCTAGTCTTGATTTTCATAAATACCTTTGCATGAATTTACAGTTGACATCCATATTTAAAAAAAAAAAAAAAAAAAAGAGAGAGAGAACAAACCCAACCCTCAGAATTTGTTAATAAAGCTTATTCTTTGTTTCTGAAGATTTTTCCAGGGCACTTTTTCATGCTTGTGAGATTCAGACTATTCAGTAAGTCCATAAACTCCAGGCAGCTCATTTGAAGGCTATAGGCCTTCCTTCTAATAGAGATACATGTATGTGTCCCTTATGTTACAGCACTATTTCACAAACGTTAATGTGATTAACCTTGCAGTTTTCCTGCTTGGCGGGAGGGAGCACTGAGGCACTGACTATAAACGGGAGGTTCAGCCCTCGGCTGAAGGACACCACGAAGCTTACGTGTCGTTAGAGTTTTCTAAATATGCTTGTATAATGTTCAACCAGTGGGTAAGCCTTGTTTGTCTCCCAGCATCAGACGGCACCCAAGCCTCTAGCTGGCTCTCGCCACCGGGCTGAATTTCGTCAAAGACATGGCCACGGCCGCACAGAACCACTGTGGCACAGGCAGGAGCTGAATCCAAACCAGCTAACCCCCAGTTTGATGATTTAATCACAAACTCGGCCTCATCTTTATCCCGTAACATCTCCCTACGCAGTTTGGGGAGCGCTTCCAGGGCGAGATGGAGAAGCAGCAAGCGAAGGCAGGAACAGACAGAAGTGGGCGGCTCTGCAGGCTGGGTCTCCTCCTGGAGAGGTGGGTTCTGGTCTCTACCCTAAGGGTTTTCCATGAATTTTATAAAATAATTATGGCGGCTTTGGGGGTGACTTCTGTGGGAGAAGTGCAAAAAACAGGGGCAAAATTTGCCTCTTTCACAGGCCCACATTTTGTTTCTAATTTCAGTGCCACCGTTCATATTAATGCACGATGGTTTTGTTGCCTTCTTTTTTGCAATGGAAGTGATTTCTCCCCGTCAAAATCAATCATCATATCAGTTTTAATCAGATAAAGCTTTTGGATTCTACTATCTAAATTGCCCTTCCCACAGTGCCTAAGACAAGCATCAGTACTCCATCACAAAATAAATGTGTTGATATTTGATAGCTCATTTGAACACGATGGTATTTACATCTTAGTTGGTTAGATTTTCATTTAACACAAGTTATGGGTTCACATTGAAAATAAAAACAATACTTCTCTGTTCCTCTTGCCATTCATGTCTACTTTTGTTTCAGCCTAAAATAACACATTGCTGGAGGGTATTTTCTTAACACTGCCAAGCCTGAATGCAAGCCCTGTGGAAAATGTTTGTGTTGGGCTTGCCATGGTCCAGGCTAATAACAACGTGATGATGTATAGGTGAATTCCTGCTCCTCAAGTCCTCTGTGACATACGGATTAGGCCTGCCCTTATCTTCTAAGACATCTGGATGAGTGTCTGGGTTTTAATTTCACAATGAAATCACTGGGGACTAGAGTTATGTTATGTGCTTATGAACAAAGTGGAATATCCCTGGTAAGGGCAAGAGTGGCTTACCTTAGATAACTCTACTTAAACCAGCGAACATTTGAGAATGTTGAAGAAAGGAAGGAGGTTCCACCAATAAAAACAAACACAGGCTTAAATTTGTGTTCTGTGTACTAAACATTTTAAAGCTCCTGGAGGTTGAAATATGACCACATGTAAATGGACTGATAAAGCTAAGGCAACTCTTGAAAGACCAGATCAGGCTTCCCAGGACAACTACCAGCACTAAATCCTAATGGCATGCATAAATCATTTGGAGACAGATTTATTCAGAGGATGCCACTTTAAAGTCAAAATACTCTGCTTTAATCACCAGAAATAGTATGTGCATACTAACATTTGCAGAAAATGCTTGAGGGCAACATGAAATTAGTATCCTAAAATTTCTAAATATATGCTTTTCCTAAAATGAAGATTTTTATCTATTTATGCCCATAAAACTGTCAGAAAAAAAAAAAAAAACCTGTGAGAGCATAAAAGGGTCAGTCCTGCCTTCTACAGCACAGCCATGGACAACATTAAAAACATCAAAGTTCACATGATGCTCATGGTTGGGCTCTGAGTGTTACAGAGCTGAATAATCAGCTTGCCAGCCCCAAATCCTGTGATCCAGGACTATTGCAGCTTCTCAGCTTTGCTGTAGCCCTGAGACCCTATTCCCTCTTTGTAGCCTTTGTGGAAATTTCCTCCTGGCTCTCAGCCCCTTGTCAGGCTGCAATCCCAAGGGTCTGAGCCTGTCTTGCTTCCTTGGGGTCACGTTAACGTATGTTTGGGTCTGGCCTACGAGACAGCCCAGGCTCGGCAGCTTGGAGATGGGCTCTTCCATTGCCCTTATTTAACACCTCACAGGAGCAACAGGAGGAAATCAGACTGAAAGCCGGAAGGATCCAGGCTTATATCCCAGTATTGGTTGCAAAGTATTCCCCGTCTGCTTGTGCATTGGAGTTGCAGAAGCGCTGAGCACTCACAATGGTAAAAAGACGAAAACACAAATAATGGCCTTGAGAATAAAACTACCAAAATTCCATTCTGTTTAGCATATTAACTACACGGGTTCTAATCTGTTTATTAAGTTAAAAGCAACCCAGACATATTGAAAGCTTGTAGTAAACCACAGAGATGAATATATACTTAGGAAGGTTTGAGTTAATACACTATTTTAGTTAATAAATGTGCAAGCAGCTATTCCATTTTAAATAAGTAACAATATAACCTGCAGAAGTTGTGGGGTTTTTTACCTTAAATATCGATAGGAAATACAGTAGGTTTCGCTGAAAACCATGGAAAAACTTCTACTGACTGGTGGGGTCAAATTTTCACCCAATAATTTTTCATTTTTCATCACTGCAATCAAATAAAACATTTTCCTGCTCTTCCCTTATATACTCTATTCCAAATTTTTCTGCCTAGATAGGAAATTATTTTTAAAATTAAGTGTCTGTGCTGTTCCCATATAGACAAGTTGTTCTATTTAGGCTAATCCAGTCATGAAAAGAGCTAAATGAGGTGTCAAGCTTTCTTTTTGATCCTCGGTTTAACAAGAGTTTTAATCAGTAATAGATCTAACATACATGTGACGCTCTGCAAGTAATGCAAGAAAAGTATATCTTTTCTGAGCACTTCACCTGCTTACTTTGCTTAACAAGAAATCAAAACACAGATCCTGTCTCTAAGTTTGTGTGACTACAGACTACACGCTGCAGTATTTCAAGGGGAAAATGCTAACCTTGCCCTCAGTGGTGCACCTGGGACACTGGCCCTGGAAAAATGAATGTAGGACACAGGACATCATTATATGCCTTTCTTATGCGCTATTCACAGCTGTCTCTTAACAAAGTAAAATGTCTAATATCCCACCAAAGAGCCTCAGGCCAATCTTGTGAGCACAGACATCCTGCTGGGCTGGAAAGCCGGTGGGGTCCTTTAGTAGACGAAATTAAATATCGCTCTGATCCATTTGAAAGACACTGGATAGATGGCTGAGATTTATTTTTGTTTTCATTTGTGTGGAGACCCTACCACTCTGGGCAAGGCAGACAACAGCCGCTGGGGTTGTAGTCAATCTCATGGAAGTTGTTGCCACCACCAGGTGCCCACTGCCCTCCTCCAGCAGCAGCTACACTTCTGTACCACAGGGCAGAACGGGATGTTTTCAGCATCTCAACTTTACAGGCCAACATATTACCTTAAACCACAGTAAATGCTGGAGTAGTCTTTCCAGTTGTGCCATAAGGGCAAAGAGCTGGGTGGCAGCTGCGTCTCTGAATTTACTACTGGGAGCTGTTGCCAAATGGAAACTGAGTCAGAGCCTTAAAATCAGATCAGAGGTTTTAGTGTGTGGACAGGAGCCAGGTGAAGTGCCTAAAGAGTCTGGGCTGAACCTCACACCTTCTAGAAGACAGTAGGTTGGTGAGAAGGAGTTTCCTCATCTTTGACAAGCTAACAGGTGTGCCTGGGGATGGAGGCAGAGCTCCAGGTTGCCAGAGGAAAGCGGGAAAGCTTCCAAGCCCAAACAGATTTGTTTCTCCCGTCTCCAACAACCGTGGGTAGGCTGAACAACTTTGCTTTCAGTGTTCAAAGGAGGGCAGCGGCGTTGGGAACAGCAGTGGTTCTCCACCCACCCACCCACCGACCAGACTCCGTCTCAACCTTCCTCCACGAGCGTGCGTGGGCCCACCTCAGCTACACATCTCCTGGTGTTCTGCGGTCGCCTGGCATGTCCCATCCTGCCAATGCATGTACACCTAGAAGGGCCAATCTTGCAATCGTTTACTCAGGCACATGGGTTGCACACCGGTAATAAGCTGCTAGCATCCTAGCATGTTAGACAATATGCTGACAATGTCATAACATTATTTCATCCTTCTTAAAAGATAAGACCCAGCCTGTTCTAACCTGCTCAGGTCATTATCTTGTTACCACAAGATCCCCTGACACTAACCAGTTTAGAGTATGTAAAGCTATAATTTGCACTGAAATGAATTATGTATTGTTTACAGTTTACCATTAAATTACAATGAACAAAAACAAGCACCTAGGATGCCTCTTTCAAAGTCTTCCAGATGAGTTTAAATGCACACAGAAACAAAAGTCTTGCTGCAATAGCACTACAAGTAGCCTGGGTTGGCTAATTTTCACACTAACTTACTTAAAAGCAAGAAGGAAAACAGTGAAGATCTTTATACAGGCCATCAAAAAGCCTGACTGCAAGTGGTTCCAATTTGCTTTAGTAATTAAATCGAAAGGAGTTTAAGGGTTTTTCACCCAGGTCATTTACTACTTTGGAATTTTACTGCTTGCTTTGCAAAGAAAACAAACCGGAATGAGTCACTAGTGAGTATAAAGAGTGGATGAACACTGCTAAACAAACCAAACAGTGAGCTCAAGTGGATATAGAAAACACAAGTCAGAATTCTAAATATGGATCTGAGAATAGTGTAAAAGGATTAGACGTCTTTGTCACATGAAGAGCAAGCCCGCATGCCAGCATGCCTTTCCAGTGCAAGCAGCCACTGATCAAAGTAACATCTACCAGTTTGTAAATATGCTAATCTTCATGTTTACACAAAAGTGTCAGCACTTGCTTTACATCACAAAGAGCCTCATACAGTTGAAGATTAATTACTTCCAACACTCAGATAGTGTGTAAGTACTGGTTTCACCAGAACCCTACCTTTTGCTGTATTTGCACAGCTCAGCAGAGGTGTATGTTGCTAAAACAGATAATTCAGGGACACTTACAAAGTGTCAAATACCTCCATCTTTATACAGATATATAGACTTTTGACAGGTATTTTTTGGCAATTATGTGGAACAAGGATTAGGCAGGTTTATGGTCCATGTTGTAAGCGCTGGATGGAAAAATATTTTTGCCTTTTTGTACGAATTTTAGCTCTGAATAGCACTATCTCCTCTAAACCTGATTTGTGCCTTCAGCTTTTACGCTTACATGTGATTAAAAAACATTAAAAGCTATTTTTTCCACTCACTGGGTTAATATCACTTTCCTGCATTAAAATGGCTTAGAGCCACCTCACAGTCTACCGGGCTCTTGACAGCTTCCGTACCAGCTGCTGAATGCCCTGTTCTAACTCCTCTCTAGAGAAGGATAAAAGCTATGCCAGGGACACAGAAGCACATCATTTTCTAACAGTAACTTTCAGGAACCTTCAACTATCCTACAAAACAGGGAGAATAGTTAGAACGTGCGATGAGGCTGAGAGATCGGTACCTACTGCTGCATTGTTGCAACAGGGAAGGACAGTAAGATGAAGCCAAGGTTAGACTGGATTTCTAAGGTTCAGCTGCTTAAGTTGTGGCTTGCGCTATCTCTTTAAAATATATTTTACATTTTCATTTCCATTACTGTGTACCGCCTGCAAAAAAACCCGTGATGGCAGTTCTAATATTAAAGGGCCACCAGCAATAATTAAAACAAATAAAGGGATTGCTTTCAAGTGGGAATTCTCAATTCTCTTCACCTCTCCCTCTCTGTTAGAGCTCAGCACAATGATTGCCACAAGAACGTCACCACTTGCCAATAAATACTATCACATTTGTTTCCTATTCTGTGCTAAGGGGAAAAAGAGAGTGGGATGTGGGCTGTTGGCAAATGCTAGCGTTACAAGATTGCCAGAGTAAACAAGAGTGAGTAGATGAGGATAATTTGGGGATTTAAAGAAAAGAGAATCAAAGGCAATGTTTAGAAAGTGAGAAAGAAATGGCTTCCATGTGAAACACCAAACTGGAGTAGAAACACTTCCATATTACATACTGAGCGACGTGTATCACAGGAGCACTTGCTGGCCAAGCCAGCCAGTCTCACATTTTCCTCCTTCCTCTGCGTGCGACAAGACATCGCAAGGCATCGGCACCGGGAGGTGCTCTCAAGGCACAGGGGCTGACAGCAGCCAGGCGAGACGGACACGGTGACACATGGGCCTCTCTGTCCCCAGTCCCCGTCCCCGTGAAGGCACCTCGGAGCCGGCAGACCCTGGTGTGGGTGGTGGCAGGGGTGGCCAGGGCTGCGGGCAGCGCCACGCCGGGTCGGTGCACGTGCGGCGCGGAGACCCAGGCTGCTGTGGTTAAATCAACACGCTCCGTCCCACGTTTGCACAGGGCAACACAATCATCAGATTAATTACTAATTACAGTGGATTGCTGGTAAGTAGGTTCACAGCAATAATAGTAATAAAAGGACTAAAAGAAGCATTATTAGCATAGTTAATTATATGACCATTGGCAAGATTATTGATGGAGATACAAAATGCTGTTAAACAAGAAAGAGATGTTTGACGTTGCTTAAGAGAAACTTCGTTATTGCTTCATGTCTTTTTGGCTTTTTCTAATCATCTCATCTGTGTTCCAAAAATGAAAAAAAACAGTAATTATCTCTGTTTGATCTTTGACTAACAATTGTTTATGAATCTAATGGAACAATTGTGTTTCTAAAATGTAAGTAAGCCCAGTAATCTTTATCAGCATAAAAACTTCAGCCACACTGGACGGGGTTATGGGAATCTGTCGTATGATGAAAGCAGACAATAGTAATTTATTGGTTTAGTCATAATCCTTTCAGTAGTCCAGATTGCTGTTGCAAATTTGTTAAAAATCTGCTACCATTCACTGAGCAACAGTACAACACCTGAAGCAATAACATGGGTGGGGAATGTAAAGGAGCACTCGGATATTCATGTGTGGCATGAGTTAGACAAGGCCACAGAAAAGGAGCTGAGAACAATGTTGCACAAACCCCAGGGAGATTCCTGTCCTCCCACAGTGTATATGCAATTTAATCTCCAGATAGAGATTCAGTTTAGCTTTTCAAATGCTTCAAAAGTATGAAAAAGAATCATGCACTCAGCAGTTATTCTTTCCAGAGTGGCCACACGCTCCTGTGGAGGATTACTACAAAGAGACACCATCTAAATAAAAACACACTCCCATTTTGAAACTGTTTACATTAATACACACTATTTTCTCTTTAATTTTTCTTTATTTTTCATTCACTTGGCAATACATAGCTCACCGCACAGTCAGCCAGTTGGCCCATGGTCTAACATGGCAACTTCGAGAATAAATATTAATATTTTTAATCATCTAGTTTGGCAAAAGAACTGAGGAGCAGCTGCTGTATGTACGGCTACCTCTAATTCACATTCTGAAATAGGCTGGATTTGACTGCCCCCCCCTTTAAAAATATCCTAGAAGGCAAACCCCTGTTGGAGCCTAACTTTGGCGGCAGATACAATTACAGGCTCTCATTGAAAGGGAGACAGAATTGCGACCAAGTGATATAAATCTGTTTTCAGAGCAACACTCAGCAAACAAACAATCCTCCCCAGCACTTCAAGGAAACACGGGGCAGCACCAATGGTTGTATTAGTACATGCTTCCCCCAACGTTGTGTTTTGGTTGTGTTCTGATCACTAAATGCTAGTTATCACATTTTATGAACCTCGCCCATGAAAACGAACATGCAAACTGAAATTTAGGACTCCTGACCTTTAACACAAAATGGCCATAGGTGTTCCCACAGCTGTTAAATAAACCTATGTTTATGGAGCCATAAATGTAGTGCAGGTGAGGTTTCCAGTGATGTAATAACAACTTCCATCTCCGCGCAGTTTGTCATTTATACAGCAGTGTACCATCACCAGCGAATATTGTTTTACAATAACAGCACAGGTTCCTTGGATTAAATCACCCTTTCTTCATTTATGAGTCATTTGACCTTTAACCTTCCAGAGGAAGATCAAACCACTTCTGAAGGTCCCACTCTTTTAACCGAGGAGCACAACAGTTGGTTAGATAACTAAGGAGGTTGGTATGTGCCCCCAGGGTTTCACAAACAACTGTCCTAGATCTTTTATATGATAATCTTAACATAATCGTGTAGCCACAAATTGTCGTGTAAATTCCCAATTAAAAACACCAAATAGGAGCTGTAAATCATGACACAACTGCCACTTTTTCAGGACTGAAATACAGTTTGAAAAGCAGTAGAGAAGCTCTTGTTTGTGCTTGTTCCAGCACTCAACAAGCCAACAGCAAAACAGTCTATTTGATTTACAAGTGAGGGACAAAGCAACAGGACAACTGAAACTGCTCGAAATTTAACCTAAGCAGCAACAGAGAACATAGAACTTACAAAACTGCTCCATCCTCCATTCAGGACTACACGTGCAAAACTGAGCATTTGTGTTGGCATGGTTCCACACCCTCTCCTTGTCCCAATTTACATTAAATTGTAGCACACTCCTTTTGGAAGGACTGATGGCAATTTGGGGGGTGGGAGGAGATTTTGTTTTAAAAAAATGGCAGCTTAATTACAATACGAAACGTTAGACAAATAAATAGTCATTAAAGCCCTTGATTCATGGCTGATTGGCTTCTTTCCATGAACTTTAGCAAAGTTTGGATCAGACTTGAACTGAAGACGTTAGCCCAAGCCTGCGCATGGAGGGAAACACCCCATCTGCCGCAGCGCTGTGGCGGGGAGCCAGCTGAGCTGGGAACGACTCACGGTGGGTGCAACATGTTCATCAGGACCTGGATTTCCAGCCTAGCCCATGGCACCACAGGTGCCTTGAGCCGAGACATCTGCTCTTCTCCCACCATCATCAAAAGTCAATCTCTATTTCCTCTGCAAAGCTCATTCTGTAGCAGTAACCTGACTTGTTTCAGGCTCAGGTTTTTGTACTCAGCATCCTGGAAGCTTTCTCTTCCCATGCACGCTCATTCACACATGTACACAAACACAACCCTTCCCTGTAACATGCTTCCCCACTCTGGCAGCCAGAAGCACGATCAGAATGGAGTTTATAGGTTGTGCATAAACAATCCAAACAATTAATTAAAAACTTTTAAAGCATTCTGCAAATGTCTTAGTTGCTGTCAACAAGCAGTCAACAAATGCAGATCGAGTTTTTCTCCTCCTACTTCACACTTTCCGTATTTCCCAACACTTGCCAGAATGTTGTGGTGACAGATGCAGACAATAGATGCTTTACTAAACATGTCCTTGCTATCTGCATAATCTCCTTTAATATATATCATTAACTTGGGCCAGTCCCATGTTATTGCTTCCCCAACATTGCTAGCACATCATCATCTGGAAGGAGCTATTTATTGCTCCAAGAATGTGACTCTCTTACCCAACCAGTCAGGCCTCAAAATTATACTTACTCATGCATTTTAGCTTCTGTTCCCTCCAGTACCTAATACAGAAAGGACTAAAATGAGAACTTGCAGCCACTGTCTTGCAATATAACATTCCTCCCAAACACCTCTCCACGCTGCTAAAATTTGGGCATCTGCAAATGCAAAGTTATGCAAATGAATTGTGGTCATTGATGAAATCCCTCCTCTAATCAAATTTTTCAAGTGCAAAATGCAGTCTTTCATGCTTCTGACGTGCACAGGATTTGAAACCTCTGATGAGAACCTCCGATATCTCAGGACAGAAGAGTTTCAGAATTGTACAGGGGACAATTCTGCATTATCTGGTAAAAATTTGCACTTGGGACACATGACAGAAACGCATTGCATTGGCAGGAGTGTGGAGAAGTCAGCAGCAAGAGGCGTACGCTGAAGAAAGAGCATGTTGAAGTGATGAAGTGATTCTCAGCCTGGGTAACCTGGAGTGAGGTAGAGTTTAGGGAGTCGCAGCTATTTCTCCTACCCCAGATTGACCGAGTCAGCCCCGGCACCACAGGCCCTAAGCAAACAGCTGCAGATGGGGCAGCCTGCAGCGAGGAAACGCTTGGATGTCTATCTCGGGCCCACATCTCACAAAGGAAAAACAAACCTGGCTAAAGGCTCCCTTGCTGTGATGCAGCGAGAGTTTGTGGTCCCTCAAAGCCAGCTGGAATGAGCTGGCTCCCAACTCACGAAGCTTCCCTGATAACCTACCGCTGTGCAGTGCTCCACAGGGCACCATCGTGCTGGCCATGAAGGCAAGCCTGAGGCCGAACTCATCAGAAAAGCTCTCATGTGAGGCATGGCCAGCTCCGCCGCACAGCCCTGAGCCATCTTCTTCCCAGAGGGTCCCACATATCACTGTGGGACACAACCGCCCCTCCTTCACTCTCTCAGGCCCGGAGCACAACTCATGCTAGCAAAACAGACTTTCTTTATCTTAATACCTCTGTGTTTCTTCCTGCACCTTTTTTCTTTTAAATTCATTTTATCTTTATGACAGTTGTCAACTTATTAGGGGACAATACCAATAACCTCTCCTTTCTTCTCTGCCTTCTCACCATGGCCAGCAATAGAGATCCTGGGGGTAACACCTCACTCTGTCAGGCACTCTTGCCCAGCATGGTACTATGGCCACAGGTACCAATGTTCTCAGTGTTCTTCCTGCATAAGTACCTCCACAAGGCTCTTCTCACCCTCCCTTTTGGATAAACCCACTCAGATTTGGACATTTCCTATCTACTTCTTCAGGAGCCTGTTTCAGGAGTCACTGCAGTCACATACTTTGTGCTCCTTAGCAGTACCTGAAGGCTGTGGGGACAGCTGTATCCAGGCTGCTTCATTTGTAAGGCACTTTTCAGATGCTAACGATTTAATCCTCACACCATGCCAACAGACTATTTTGCTCTAGGCCACAGGGAACATCTAGAATCATGCCAATGAAAGTCAATGGTAGACGGCTAAAATATGAGCTTTGGTGATCCAAACTGCGTAGATTTTTATACAAACTCTCCGAGCCTTTCCCAAAACGCACAGAGTTTAGTCTGGTGCAACCTCTGAAGACTGTTCTGGGACCAATATAATTTTTCATTGTTCATAAGTCATAAGCCTAGAAGTTTTGTTCCTACGATCTCAAATTTGGCTGTAGACTGTAGGCATGTTTGTTCTACAGAGACAGAAGCCAGGACACACAGTCAGATACGGACCCTTCCTTTTTTTTTTTTTTTGGCAAATGCCACGACAGCCTCCACTGCTCCCCAGACAGTCCTGAGTGAAGGCAATTCATCTTGCAAGGAAAGGCCAGCAGGTTCAGTGACCTAACTAATAGGCATGCTACAGGAATCCCGGAATACCTACAGACAACAGCCTTTTCAATTTTGGGTAAATGCACGTGCCTCTGTTTAGGATTTCCTCCCCGCTGCATTCTCCTGCCAAATTCAGTGAGTTACCCTTTGCCCACCTTTGGTGGGATTTAAGTCCGTATATCCTATGTCACTGTAGCAGTCTGCTCTAAGTCTGATCTTTTTCCCCTGGCAATCTCTGCTAAAATCATGACAGAACTTACACAAATATAAGATGGAGACACGCAGTAGCTATCTTCTCCTTTGCTTTGTACAAAGCTACCAGCAGTTGTGATAGAAATAAAGCAACCAGGTTTAGCGGCCAACCAAAAAAAGGCCAGGAAGGAGATAAAGTGTTACCCACCCTGAGTTCCACAGATAACTGCATTTTTTTAAATCTTCAGCCACTATTAAGAATCCAGTACTAGACTGGCAATGTTCAGGACCTGATTTACATTTATTATGGAGATGAACGTTACTGAAAACAAGCACAGCAGGAGCGTATTGCTCTTTAGCTTTTGGTTTTTTGATAAGCCACTGCCATTGTGAAATCTATCCAACTACTCATGAAACTCTGGCAAACTGAAACTGGATCCTTTTGCCCAAGCCCCGTAACACAGAACCTTGTGCCAGATGACTGTATTTCTTGCATGCGTAAAATTCGCTTCAATCAGTTGACAGAAGGTTTGGGGTTTTCCAAATGTTGTGAACCTGGTTGAGATTATTGAAATCCTCAACTGTAGGAGTGTTGGGTTACTGTTCTTTTAAAGCATGCTTCCTCTGACAACAAAATGTAATTAAGGAGGCCATCGCTGTCATGTTACGGTCTCTTTTTAGAAGATCTGGAAGAATGTAAAAAGGGCATAGCAAAAGTTGCTTAACCTTGCTAGAAATAAACGTCCCTAACGATGTTACATCGTCTCTTTGGTCCATATTGGTCACAATGATGAAACAATTTAAAGGAGAAAAGGTCATGGCAAAGCAGTGAACTTTATATGCTCTTCAGTGCAATAAAAGTTTTTTAATGTATTAGCATGGGAAAGGCATGCCCGGCAATATGAGAGAAGAGGATAGATTTCAGATTCTCAGCAGACTGTTAGAGAAGAAAGGGTTTGGGTATCTGTAAGAATCAAACACCCAGAAAAATGAAACACTTGCAAATTTTCCATCTTATCTATTTTCAGCAAAAGGAAGAAAAACGAGGTTTGACCCTTCCATCCAATATTTAACACACATGCAGTATCATGAAAAAGCAGCTACCTCCCTTCCAACGCATGTGCTGTACTGAGGGTAGGTTCAAAAATTGGCAGGGGTAAAATTGTCTCTAATTTGTGCCAGCACCTACAGGCAAAAAAGATAAAATTGAGTCAGGAAGATTATTTGAGGCTCTATCTTGAAAATTAAAATCATACCTAATGTTTTATCATATACTGTTTTGCTTATGTGCAGCCAGAGTATTCAGGAAAATTCTTAAATCACCTCCAAGTTATTCAGAAAGCACCGCTTGCTAGAAAATTCACCTTTCCTCCCTGTTCTCATGCTGCCAACACAAACACAACTCCTTCTAGTAATGCAAATGTCAAACCTTTCCAAATTTTTTTTTCTATTAAAGCCAAAGATTCTGCAGAAAATTTAAAACAAATAGGAACTAAAATCAACACATTTTTTGTTAATTTTTAACGAAAGTGGCCGGAGTTAATTATCTTCCTAAGGCAATAATTTTTGCTGCCTAATTTTAGAAGCTGGAGGTAAGAGTGATTTTATTTATATGTATTATCTCCCAGAATGTGTTTTCCTCAAATTCTCCACATAAATCCTTTTTAAAGCTTCCTCTGGTTTTCACCATTCTGGGGGTTCACTTTTTAATGTATTTCTGGTCAGTGACAAAAGAAATTTTTTTTCCAAGTACCGTATTCTACAAAAATTTGTAAAAGATATTTGCACAACACCAACTGACTCTAAAAATTGCACTGATTCAGTCCAAAAAGAAATATATTGTCCTGCGTGACCAAACAAATTCAATCCAAACTTTAAGTCCTGAACATTCAAAACCTCCATGAGTAAACTGTAACCAAGAAGAATCCATTATAATCGTTTGAAAAATGAAAACTTGAAAAAGTTGTATCTGTTTGTGAACAATTCATGAGCACAGAATGAGGCACAATTCACGGAATGAATTATTCTTTGTGAATTATTGGCCCAGTATTATCCTCGTAACCAATGAGACACATGATTTACATTTCTTTTACAGGCAATAGTAGCTAATTGATGTCCTGGTGTGATATGGAATGAAGCACAGTCATATAAATAAATTGTTTCCTAAATTCTTCACAAAAACACATTAATATCTTAGACACCATGCAATTGTATGCAGTGAACACTGCTAAGACAGTACTCGTGTCATCAAGAGTTAATTTATTCTCAGCAAGTCCATGTAATGCAGATATTAATCTCCTGGAGCACTCACTGTTGTTCAGGGTTAAAACATTCACAGTTTCTGAAACATAAACAAGTCTCTCACACACAGCTGTTCTCAAATAGCCAAACCGAGCTGCTGCTCCAGGAGGACTTGTCACTTAGCTGCCTTTTTAGAAAAGTAAGTAAAGAATTTCACTACACAAAGGGAAGGTGAGCTTGTTCATATTTCCAACGCTGTTTCTGCTACCTCTAGGTTACAGCTACTGAGTTACTGATGCACACAAATTCTTAAAAAGTGCGGCTCTTGGCAAGTGGCAGGGCTACACACAAGGCTTAGAAGAAACGCTCTTTTGAGAAGACATTTTGAATGCAAACATGACTTTAAAAAAAACCAAACAAATAACTCCCTAAATCCATCTTGCTGTCTATTACCTTAGCTTGCCACCATACAATTAAAAATGGAAAGGATGCACACAGTGGAGCTAGCTGTTGGCTTGCTTCTCCAGGCAGCCAGCAGCAAGGACATGCACAGGGCCACCACACCAATAGCACCAAAATGACCCTGGCCACATCCAATGCACTATGAGACCAGAAGTAGTGTCGTGGTTTCAGCTGAAATCACCGCAACCAGACCGACAGATGGCCCTTCCCCC
>JAOXJM010000063.1:28452469-28465729 GCA_026413425.1 Tringa solitaria
AATGTAAAACTACAGAACACAAAATTGGTTCGGTTTTACTTCAAACCGGGACAAGTAGCCACCACAAACCCGACATGCCTTTAAGCCTTCAAAACAAGACCCCACCTGCCCCATGTCTCAGGCAGCTGCGTGCCAGGCAGGAGGAGCCCTGGATCCAGCCCTTCATTCTCCATGCTGCTGCCCCCGGGGAACGCTGCGAATGAGAAGATTTGATACACTTCCCTGAGGTGATTTTTTTTTTCTTTCTTTCCTTCTTTTTCTCCAGTTGGCTGCCTTTAATGTGGGCTCAGCACAACTGCTTTATGATATCTTCATCAACCATTTGAAAGCTCTGGGTCACAAGCTCTGAGATTTGAAGGTAGATCTGCACTAATTGGCTGAATGGCCCTTTTGACCATAGTCAATTTCTACTAATTAGAAAAAAGAATAATTAGCTAATGTTGGTGAAGAGCTTTGAAGATGAATAAGCTATGGGGAAAGCACTAGGCATTATTAGCGGGAAAACAGTTTGATCCTTTTTTAAATTTGTATTTAAGTAGCTCAAAGTGATTATAAATGGACCAAATGTAATGGCTAACCACCATAAGATTAATACAATGTCTTTGGGGAAATTACAGTTTATATTGTACAATTAAATATTATACAATCGCTTTATTTTAAGGACTCCTCCTTGGAATTTTCTATTTAGTTCCGGTCAGTATGCTTTTTATATGTCATTTAATCCTTCCTCATACCCAACTAATTTGTACAGATAAATTATAATTACTATATAATAATAATGTCAATGGTTAGGCCAGTAAACGTGAGCCTGCACCTGAGAAATATCATGTTATAAAATGGTCTAATATAAATGACTCAAGCACGTTGTTTTCCATTCACCGGATGCTTTGTGTACTTACAACCCTTCCCAGAACAGCATCGTAAACACCTTCACGGAGTGGGTATGACGGGCCACATCCTGAGTGGGTTAGCTCAGCACAGCTCCGTTCTTTATCACAGTCTAAAGCCATAGTTACTCCTCTTGGAAACGGCACAAAACCAGCAAAGCAAACGATGAAGCTCTCCTTTCTTCTTGTTGAATTCTGGGAGTATTTGATATGTAAAGTTGTATTTGTATAAGCTTCTTTTCTTTGCAAAAAAGCATGGCGCAGGCTATCCAGGACTGAAACAGTCCTGGGGCCCCAAGTGAGAGTACTCTGTTTGGACAAAAATATTCCCTTCGTTTCCAGCTCCTGTAAGAAAGGTCCATCTTTTGCATTACCACTAGCACAGAGCCTGTTCCCATCTGGGTATGCTTCCAGGTACTTTAGCTCCAACGGCATGACCAGAATTCCAGCATGAGTAACACGTTGTACTTCTCCTTCAGGAAGGACTATATTTTGGCTTACCAAACCTGCCACTCCTCAGAGACACCTCTGTAGCATGAGGTACATGTTTGCACATATTAATGTATGTTGCTTTTCTCCCCTCCCTTTTAAAACTGCCACTCAGAAATAATTTAGCCCCTGTTAGCTGGAATGATAAATGGAAGATATATTTGGCAACCTTCATACCTGGCTTCCTTCTTGGCCCCTCCTCTTGCTTGTAAAATTCAAGATGAAATTACCATCCCACTGTCATTACTATTCTATTGCCAAAAACCATCTGGATAGTTTTATATATGGGCTAGAGAAAAGAAAGGAGTAAAATAAGCTTTAGATTTCTATGTTGATTCCTACCCTGCTTTGTAGACACATGACGCAAAGCCCTCGGGTCCGATAACATACCATTTTGTGCAGGAGTAAACTAAACGAGGTGTCATGACATGAAGAATCAAGACTTAAGCATCTTTTGGCATCTCGAGTTCAAATAGAAGGAAGAGGAATGTAGCTTCTTTCTGAGATGGATATGCTGGATTGATGTACTGTGCTGTGTGGGCTTCAGAAACATAAAAACAGAGTTTCTGTCTTCTGCATCTGGCAATAAAAACTAATGATATTCTTTGTAAGAAAAAGGAGTTATCCAGTGTACTTGGCTGCCGTGTGACCTACTGTCCATCGGACTACTGAACTTGTCTTTAACGTGCCTTCTTGAAGCGGAGAAAAGAATATTGATATATTCAATGTATATCCATATGTGTATGAATATATGTGTGAATATATATATTGTGTATTAATACATTGTTTGTTTGATTGATTGCTTTTAAGAAAAGGAACAAGTTGTAGGTAAGTTCAGAAACAAGTATTTTCAGCCAAAATCCTGCCCCAAGCCTTAAACAGATGATTATAACTTTAGAGGAGGTTGACAGTCTGCCAGGCAAAGCACGTCAAGTCACGGGGGATCAGCGTGAAGAACCTGTTGTTCTCACAAACCCAAAGTTCAGTTTCAAGGAACTGCAACCATGACAAATCATGAGTTTGTGGATGTCAGTACACCAGGGATGGGTCACTCTCATGTACTACTGATCCCCAGGGTAAGGGAAGTCCAGAGGGAAGGTACTGGAGTGACATTTTAGCTTTCATGTCAAAAGGGAGCAGAGCGAGCAGCTGTGTGGAGTGTGGCTGCGTGGATGGAGCCCTGCATTTCCCTAGCAGTTCTGCTGTCCATCCTCCTGCCCATTCAAAGGAGCAGGACAGGAATACTGTAATGAAAAACCATCAGGCAAAAGCTGCTTATTTTCCCAAATAACCAAGGTTTTCTCTAGTGTTTCTTTTTTCCCCAGATATTTATTCTTATCCCTCTCTGTAGTAATAGCTAGAAAATGACATATACGTAGCTCCCTAACATAAAAATAGCAACAAAAGAGAGCGATACTCCAAACCAGTCTACTAGGAACAAGTCTTTTCTTAGAAGTGGAAAAAGCCTACAAAACAGACGAAGCATGTGAATTAACTAGCACCAGTGTTTCCAAAACCACTGAAAGGAAAAGGAAGATCCAAGAAAACACTGATATTTATATATCTAGGGTTTTCTATCAGATCTTGCAATGTGACAACAACACATGTCAGTGTCAGCACAGGTCCTGCTGGCAACACCTTGAAAACTGTGTGGAGGTATAGAAAATAAACAGCACTAGCTGTGATTTCCGTGATAAAATACGAATGTAAGGAAAGCCTCTTGGGATCCATAATCTGGAATTGTCACGGGATACAGATTGTCTGTCTTTCTGATAAAAGACGTCAGTTCCTTTTCTGGGTTTTAAACAGAAAGAAGCACTTGTGATTATTAGCCTGGCTGTATACCGTGAGGTCTGTTGACAGAATCACTATGCACAGCGTATGTGTCTGCTTCACCCATCAATGTTCCTAAAATTTCTGTATCACAAGAACAGTGCAGCCCGGTCTCAGCCGTAGAAAATCCAATTCCCTGACTCCAGGACTCCTCATTTCTCCTAGTACACCTAGCGGAACAAGACTAAAATTTCCTGGTATCTAGACAGATCAAAAAGCTTCCACTAGGTTATCCCACATTAGGCATTCATAATTTTAAAAAGCAGCTGATAAATTAAGCCTGATGAAAGATCAGGTGGTTGTTGCCATTTTGCAGAGCTGGAAGCTCACGCTGTGAGATGCGCAGCGTTTCGTCAGGGAAGGATGTGCACCCTGAGCTAGCACAGATTCACATCCTTCACATCCTACTGCTTGGCTTTCGTAAGGGGAGCCAAAGCTGCAATATGCTGCCTTTAAAACTAATTAAGAAGAGCTGCATCCCACACTGAGAATTATTATTATACTCAAGTACCTTTAATACTCCAAAGAAGGCGAAAGACCGAAATACTGACCTTTCTACTGCCAACATCAACTCTGCTGCCAATCCAGTGAATGGAGAAATAAGCCCTCAACAAAACAGACTTGTTGCTCAATGTTAATTTTAAAGCATAGGACTGAAAAAATGTTTTTCCAAGTGCCAACAATAAAGCAGAACCCACATGAACTCTCTGAAAACAGTTCTCTGGGCGGAATCAGCAGCAGCTCTCATTTTGCACACCACAGCCCGGCTGGTGAAGATTCCCCTGGCTTGCACAGCAAACACCAGGACGTGTACTTCTGTGAATCCCTACTGGAGACGACCAGTGGAACCACGTGTTCGGAGACATCACTCCAAAGCTTGAAATGGCTCTTCTCAGAGCACAGTGCTGGGAGTGAATGGATCCGTCACTGTGGGCGAATCTGAATGACGATGTTCTCCTAACGTCAGACATCCTGCAAAAGCAAAGCAAACAGGGACAGCAAATATGCTCTTTTCTTGTCTGATGTTTGCCCAACTGAAACTGCACAGCTCTCAGCCACTCCACTTGCCAGATCTCCTAACGGCCTCAGCCCAGTATAAACCAGGTTGCTCTCCAGTTTCTTACACAAAACCAACCGCATGTGCAAACAGTAAAATCTAGAGCATCACACTGACCCCGTGAGTCATCCATTTCTGCACTGACTTCAGGTGTACTTCACTACCACAGGAACGTGACTGATTTCCCTCCTGTACTAGTTATAACCAAGACTAACGCTGCTCAGACCGGTGCCACTACACCTGGGTATCCAAAACAAAGAGAGCCTTTGTCCCTCAGCATTACAACTGCATGCCTGAAAGCCTGGATTTCTGCATTAAATTCTTCCAAAACGCCACTTCCACCCACACTGCTGTTTGTGACTCACGTATGCTTCACTACCAAGGGTGGGAGAAGTGCCTCGGCCCTGCCTGTTCACCTCAACGCTCCTCCTGCTGTTGGTTCTGCTGCCCACAAGGTCAACGCATCCTCTACCAAGGGTAAGACAGGCACCCATGAAGCCCATACTTACCCTGACATACAGACCCCTTCCAGACTGCCACATGGTGACAGGACCATCCAAAAATTCTTCTTCATACTCTTTATGACTTGAACGGTCATCCAGAAAAAAAGAAAAAAAGAAAAACAACAGTTCATAAGAACCACCTGTCTTCTGCTACAGACCACCAGTAAAAGGACAAAGGAAAGAAAGAGGAAACTCAAACATAAGTGGAGACTCGCTGACACAATAATAAAAACCCTACAGTTTACGCCCACTGCAAGGGGAAAAATAGGAGTTAGAGCCTGTGAAAATACAGTTCCTGTAAAGCTGCCAATGATAATGTCACTGACAGCTTCAGCTTATTAGCCATGCAAACGCTGTTCATGCAAATCAGAGCCACACAGTGTTTAAAAAAATATTCCTGCAATCATGAATCGATATTCATGATATTTCTTAACCTGCATCCTCCTCTCTCTTCCCTACATCTCCACCCACTTCTGAACTTTTCTCTCACCCCTTCCCTAGAGCATACCAGCTAAATGCCCAGCATGTAATCTATGTTGATGAGCAAGTAATTTTATTAATTAATCCAGGAAGCTGGGTATTGCAATATTTTTCAGGCAATTTCTTTCATCGGAAGCCTGGCTTTCGGTTGATTTTCTGCATGTGTGTAATGTCAGTGGAATACAGTGAAGAGACAAGGAAGCTTCATTGGAGAGTGGATTCTTCCTGTCCAAAGCTAGATCCAAACCACTGAAATCAAAAGAAATACTCATTTCTCATTGACTTTAGTGAGCTTTGGATCAAACTCGTAATCTTTAATAATTCTGCCATGTTATAAAACTCAGTTTTGCAGAATCAGAATGAGTGAATTACTGATGCCCACTCCTGCTTTAATATTTGTCATTGTCTGATAAAAACATCATGTCACGTGATTTTTTTCTTTTATTTTTCTCTTTTATTCATTTTTGAAAATACATTTTGATTATGCCAAAAGGGCAAATGGCCAGTTTAACTGACTTGAGCCTTTGATCCTCATGAGTTACTTGTCTCTTCAGCAAGGTTCTCATTTGAAGTGCTTTCAGCACCTGATTTATTAACAGTCAGGTGGAGTTAGGCTGTTTTGCAATTCCTGAGAAGCTGATAATAAATCTGATGCTCGTATCACAGGTGGTGCTGATATTTTAGCTGGATTGCAAAAAAGTTCATAAACTGAAACAAATGTTTCTATATTGATGCTTCCATCCTGGAGTCCAGAAAGGGACTCGTGTTGGCCATTCTGGTGGACATTTTGCCTTTCATAGATTTCCTCTCTGATTACTCTACAATTCAATCTTTTAAATGTCTTCTCTTCATATTGTACTCATAAATTTTATTTTAATAAAAATAGGTGTCTAACAGGCATAAACAAAAAATGCCAAAACCCTCTTAATTCTTTTTCAAACCTTTTGCACATTTCGTTTAAACCAGATGTTTCCCCGACTTGTCATTGTGATGAAAGGAAACCCAATACCCCCTCTGCTTTCCAGTGCAGAGCTGCAGAAACAAGGAATGACAGAGGAAGAGCGAGAACCATCTTAACTGGGAGGTGATTATTACAGCTAGAAGAGACAGAGTGAGGACACATGCTGATGGGGGGAGCTCATGTATTTGAACATTCTTGTTACCTTTTTTCTCACAGTCTAAAATAATTTTAAAGACTGCATCTGTGTGATTCAATACTCCAGCTGAAACAAAGTCAAATAAACTCCACCCACCTGTTAGGCAACATTCTGCAAATCCAGTATTAATGTCACGTTCCTAATTATATTTCACTTCTCCTGTTACATTTTTGCTATGATCCTGTCTTCACTGAAAGCAGCTTTCATCTGAAACACAGTTTTTCTCTCTCTCAACTCCTCATTTACCCACCCCAACCACCATTCGTTATGAACAGCCGGGTAATAGTTCCAAATTTCATGGATAATCTTACTCCCAAATCTTTTACAGTAAAATATTAATTATATGTTTTCTTTCAGGCTGACTCATCCTCTACTCTCTCAAGCTATGCTTACTTTATAAAGCCATCACAAATGGCATGATACACTCAAACAAGAGCTGAGAGCCTTGTAAAGCTGCTGCCTGGAACAAAGCAAAAATAATTTCTTCTCCTTCAACAAATTGCCCTGTTGTCTTCAATATGAAGGCAATGTGAGGCAAAAGAGACAATGTACATAATCAATAAATACTTCATTCTTTTATCCAGAAACTGTCTTCTGCCTGGTCAGTGCAAAAGCTGGATCCTCCACAGATCCAGCTGCTCATTCAGCAAAGGACACGAGCCTGTGCTTACAATTATGTAGCTGCTAAAAGGATCTTATATATCAGCAGATCAGGTATTTATTAGAAGAAGCCTTCCAATAGGTTGACAGCCCCACACTATGCATTTCAAAAGGGTCTTTTCCTTTTAGGGCACTAGGGATTTCCTTCTCCAATACCCCTCTCCTGTTATTTTGAGAGGAAATACACCACAAACGCAGGAGCAAGATGCATGACTGATGAGAATCATCCCTCTTCTTGAGGAAGCAGAATCCCTACTTCCAAATTTTCCCACTTTTTTGTCCGGTCTTTGTCCCATACTATACTCAAGGAATCACGAAAAATAGCTATATTGCTTTTCTTTTTGGATAAACAGTGCTGCATGGATATGATTTTAATGCGAAACGCAAGCTTTGCTGCAAAGGCATGGGATCATTTTCTAAGCGTGATGTTTAAATGGAAAATGGAGCGCTTGGGGAAAACCAGTCCAAATTCCTTTCCCCAGTTGTAGCCTGCTGATGTAGAATTCAGACTTAAATAAGGAAGGAGGCCTTCTCCTGCACTGCAGACATAAATCTTCTCTCAGCAATGCTGGAAAAGGCTCTGTGGCTTGCATAGGTGAGACAGCTGTGAGGAAATACAGGGGATTTGCTATGGGAGAGCTTGTCCAGTTTCCTGCCTGCAAAGAGATAAGACTTCAAGTTGATGGACATCTTACTGCACAGATGGCAGTGAGACTATTACGTTCTCCTTCCACGCTCAACTCCTGCATGCCAGAAACACAGGAAGAGATAGGATCACCCAGTATATGCCTCTTTACATTTCTTTCTCCTCAGTCTTTTTGGATTTGGTTCGGTTTTGCTTTGGTAGCCAACTGCATCTCCATGGACAGTTAAGATACTGAAGGCATTTCCTAATGTTGAGCTCCCCTCTTCTTAGCACTAAGCCATAGCTAAACCTCTTCTCTCCACTTTGCAAAGCTACATGTAGCTGAGCGTTTGAGAAATCTTAAATCTTATTCTCGCTAATCACTAATGAGTTCCAGGCTGAGAATGTCAGTCTCACTGATTTGGCAAAAATTTTACCTTACACCAGCGATTTACTCCCCAGCTGTCATCATCTTGTTACCCAGGAGCTGCATGAATCTATTATAGCTGTTCTCAGAAGCGGGAAATTTGTGCCTCTGTATCAACGCCCAGATGCCAAAGTAAGGCCAAGGCGTTCTCAGTGAAGGAACTGCACTTGCATCTGCAGATCTGGGACCAACCAGCCCTTCCAGAACAAGTCAGTGCAGCCTCTGACCTGTTGCGACTGGCACCTACCTTTTATAGCTGCAAGGGACCAAGATTGTAGGCAAAGATTATTCAGAGAAGCATGTCCTGGCTGCAGCCTGAACGGAGCTGTAGGGATGTGACACAGGAGTTACAGTGGCACTTATCTCCCACCTTAGGCTCTCCTGTGCAGGGAGAAAGTCTCAGCACCAGCTAATCCGGCTTGAGGGCAGATTTGTACCAACCAAGCAGGAGCCAGCAATCCAGAATGAAAACCTACACCTCCTTAACCTACCTGCTTGTGCCAATGTATTCCAGATGACCTGGAATACAGGTGATCTAACACTTCCCATGCACCGGCGACAAGAAGGCAGCTTTGGCTGAAATTGCAGCTGAATTCACCAACTCCATGCAGTATTGTTTTTTTCTAGAAGGGAGTTTTAGTTATGTGATTTTCACTGTTTTGTTAACAGTTGTAAGGAGAAGCGGGAATGCTTGGAAGTATTTGAGAGCTGACATGACAGAATGCAACAGCCTTTCAGTGTCTCAGTGGTCAGCTGTGTAAATTAGTAGCTAGACCATTTTACAAATGTATATTATTTACCCAGCAGATGCTGTTACGGTCTCTTGTGTAAATTCATAATTAGACTATGTACTGCTTTGTGAAAATCCTTTAATAACAAAGGTGCCACTGGGTGCTGAAATAATTAAATCAGCCCATTTGAAACAACGCTAGTTTGCCACTTTGACTTGGGTGATATAATATTACACATTCCTGTAAAAACAGCCAGAGAAATGGAGAATGATCAGCTACAAAACATCAGATACAAGGGATAATGTTACCCATTCAGTAGCTTTGGGTTTGGCATGAGTCTGGTGTCACAGTTGAAAAAGTTGCAGCCAACATACCAACAGCACAGACAAAGAACAGATGATCCATCTCCTCTGCCATCTATCATGCACAGCATTGCCAACTCCAGGGCTTTACCAGCACTGACATTTAAAACAAAGTATGTGTCAACCATATTAAATAATATACCAAGCTGTGGGTTATTAAGTGTGGGGTAATTTGACCACAGCAATTAAACTGAGATTAAAGAATGATAAAGGCAATGTTATATGCACTGTTCAGTGGGGTTTTCGGAACATATGGAGTCCTGAGTATTTCCAAGTGTGAAAGCCACATCAGATATTGAGGCGCATGTCAGTTGCAATCAACATCCTATCCTCCTCCTGCGCCCTCCCTCCTCCCTTTCCCCCCGTGAGATGATGCTTTCAAATGGCAATAGTTTTCATTCTGCGTATATTCAACCAAGGAAACATCTTCTGACTTGTGTCTCCAGACTGCAGCCCGAGGGATGTGTTGGCAAAGCGATGGTTTAACACGGTAGCACACTAAAAAGACATGATTTGTCAGACTCTTCCGTAAGGCAGCAGTGAGTGGGTAATCCACGGACAGTCACTGTGCACACAGACCACAGACTGACTGGCAAACAGTTCATTTTCAGACCAATGAGTCTGGTGAAATATCTACTCTTTCCTCCTCAAAGGGTTTTGTGATTTGAGTCTAACAGGGAATTTGCACATAACCATCTTTTCCGCCCACATGAAAGCAACTGTGTTCAGTCCAGTCAAGTTAAATCCACAGAAAACTAACTAAAGGGCTCAAGGCAGCTCATCAGCAATCTGCTTTCACATCATGTCTGCAGGCACTTCCCCTTCCAACAGGGTGGCCAGACAGAGAAGCAGTCAAGACCCCAGGTCCCCAACATCCAACAAAAGGGGCATTGGAAAATCAGGATTGGAATTTCCAATGTACGGCCATATTCCTGGAAGTATTGCATTATTTAGAAGAAAAGACAAACTTATAATTGAAGGTGAACTCATATTCCCAAATTACACAGTTGCCAAGCATGCCATGAAAATGTCCTCAGGTAGCTGGGGAACAGACTTGCTCAGCAATTGCAGTAAGCGTGGGTCAATTATAACGCACCTAGCCTTAATGTGCACAAATAAAAACCCTAATAAAACGATTGAAGCTCATAATCCATTTATAAACAATGTCTCTTCAGATGAGCCTGATGGAGAGAGCCACCTCAGTGCTCCTCATAAATACCTTAGCCTTCCCTCTTTAATATTTCCAGGTGGCTGCCTTTGGGACATCTTTGAAAATTTCAAGTAAACAATATTTCTCTAGTATTTGCTCACTTCAAACCAGAACAATTCAGGTATAGTAAACAGAGGTTTTTGAATATCCATCTGTATTTTAAAAGCCATCATTCCCACGAAAAAAAGCAACAGAATGGTAAAGAAAAATTAAAAACTAGCTACAGCATTAAAGAAAAATAAAATAACATTCTAGCAAAACATATATGCAAAGAAATACATACATTGAGATAAGAGACCCTCCATTTAGAAATGTCAAAAGAACCCTTAAAATATTCCCAGGACTCATTGAAATATAAATGAGAAAAAAAATTAAAGTCCCCTGGAAATGACTGTGATATAAAACAGTCCACAATTGCTAAAAAAACATACCCAGACCTGATAGGATATTGACATTACTAAAAATGTAAACAGCTTACCTCTTATTTGAAGGTCTTTATACATATTAAAAAGAAGGCAATTCTTGCATACCTTTCCCTACTTGCTTATCTGTAACCACATAAGTAGTTTTGTTACAATAAATGAGGCTGCTCATATTCTTAAATATGAGCACACATTTCATTCAAAAGGAAAAGGAAAAAGGGGAGAAAAAAGGAAAGCTTTTTAAACATGGAAGATAGCTCCATTGCAGTGATCCCAAAGGAAGGAACTGTCAGCATAAGCCCAGCCTCTGCACTAAAAACAATTTCAAAAAGTTAATAAAATTGAAAAAATTATAGATTTTTACGGTTTTATATCCTTATTCAATGTACAGCACAAAGTATATACCCTCTGCATTCCTCTGCATCTCTTCTTATTTGCATTGTCTTTCAATGTTACTTTAATATAATTAAAGTATACCCATTTAACCTTCTGAATTTAACTTCTCTGCATCTTTGACTACATCCCTAATGCTACGCACCACTCTATTACCCCCAAATGGAATTTCCAACAACCTATAAATTCGCTTCAAAAGAGATGATCCTAATGTGCAATAAATTGTATTTACCTCTAACGAAAACAAAATTTATTCTAAGAAAAGAGCCCAAGGCCCAGAATGCAGGGGCCAGAGAGATCTCTGCAGTCTGAGTCAGACAACCAGACAACTTTTTCCTCTTCTGAAAGTTTCCTCTGGGTTAAGCCACAGCATGAATCTACTGCGATGGAATGAGTATTATTAATAAGGCATCAATCACAAAGACCAGGCTGGATGGGGCTTTGAGCAACCTGGGCTAATGGGAGGTGTCCCTGCCCATGGCAGGGGGTTTGGAACTCGATCATCTTTAAGATCCCTTCCAACTCTAACCATTCTGTGATCCTTAGATTGTGATCCTTAGATTGTGATCCTTAGATCCTTAGATCCTTGGACCATCTCAAAGGAAAAAACAAACAGAAGCGGTCTCAGAAGTGAAGCTGACTCATGATTCTGAAGAATTTCTGAAGCCTCCAGGGATGTCCAAGCCCTGGTGCTGGTCCTAGAACCCAGACTACAACACCCAGGCCACCTCAGGACCACAATAGCCAAATCAACAACGCGGCACTTGCTTTCTGCTTGTCTGCTGTGTAATGGGCTCAAAGTTGCCCAAAGGGCAGCTCTTTCAAGACCTGGCCAGCAATTTTTATTCTGCTCTGTTATAAACTACTTGTCCACCTTTACCACGTGCCACTAGCACTAGTATGGACACATACTTTTTCTCATTATTTATTATTTCTATGCCCACAGACCATGAGAATGAAACAGAATACAGTAAAATAAACTAGACTTTACAATACTGGACTCAAAAAAACCTTCCCTCTACTGTAGTAATAAATGGAAAATTTCATAGCACCTTCTTTTTAATAACTGAGCTATAAACCTCTCAATAATGAACCTTGTAACGGAAATGCTAAGCCTTCCTTTACTGCTGCAGCCTGAACTTGCTGCTATAATCAGCTATTTTTATCAGTTAGTTGATTACACCTTAGAAAAATTACTTCTGGCAGCACAAGTCCTGTTTCATTATTGACACTCTCAAATACTCCATTCTGATATTATAACTGAGAACTAAAAGAAGGAAGAGTGAAAGAAAGAGTTAAAGAATGAGAAAAGAGTAAAACTAAGGGGCGAGGGAAAGGAAGAGAGAAGTATGTGCAATGGAGGATGATCTCCTGAGTTGTCATTTCCAGCTCTCACTAGCAATGTAAAAGGTGCTTAACATGCAGCCCCTGCTCAGGTAGGGTTGGGTTTGGCCCTGGGATCTCTCTGCCACCCAGCCAGTGTCCTATGCCACCTTGAAATACCAGCAGATTTTGGGCTCTCCTGGGTAGCCTTGGAGTCCTGAGCTCTGTGACTTGAAATCTATCATCATCATTACAGGCACTGTAAGTTTTCCTTCTTGTTCTAGAAACCTTGTGGATTCCTGGTCATTTCTGAAGGTTTTTTTTTTCTCCCTGGTTTCTCAGAAGACTTCAGCTGGCATAGGTTCACCCAGTGTATTAAGCCTGCAGATTCCTAAAGCTTCATGTGACACTGTGAAGTTTGAGATTCAAGTGGTATAATATATACCAGTTTAGCCTATATAGTTTGTTCCCTGTCCTAAGGGACAACTAAGGGACAACTGTCCTTCAGTTTCTTTTACTGTTTTGACTCTGTCCATGGCATGTTGAAAGCCCACGTGATTTCCTGCATAAATAACATCTAACTAGCTTCCAGCTGTGCTCTCTAGAGAAGTGGAAGAGGACACAAGAAAAATCATAGAATAGTTCAGGTTGGAAGGGACCTTAAAGATCATCAAGTTCCAACCCCCTGCCCTGGGCAGGGA
>JAOXJM010000063.1:28467784-28477919 GCA_026413425.1 Tringa solitaria
CCCAGAGAAGCTGTGGCTGCCCCATCCCTGGAGGGGTTCAAGGCTGGATGGGGCTTTGAGCAACCTGGTCTAGTGGGAGTTGTCCCTGCCCATGGCAGGGGAATTGAAACTCAATGATTTTTAAGGTCCCTTCCAACCCGAACCATTCTGTGATTCTAGCAAGATCTATAATCTTTAAAGACAAGCACTCATCCTCCTGAAGGAGTTCCACTTGTTCCACTTTTGTAGCCCAAAGATGCTGGGAAAGTGGGAAAGAACACTGAAGAGACAAGAAGTAGAAATGAGATGGCCATTTTATACATTCATTCTCTACCAAATTCCCTGCCCCGGGTCTCTAATCCCCTCAGGAAAGACCTCAAGAAATATTTCTGCCAGAAAACATGTCTTCATGAGAGGAGAATGAGCTTTTCACACACCCACACTGACAGAATACATATTTGTGTGGTTGCCCCTCTGGCAGAGTACCAATTTAGCACAGGGTTTTTTTAAAAAAAAAATGGGCAGGGGGGAAGAGAAGTGAAGAAATAGAGTAAATTAATCAATTATATAAGAAGGTCTGTGCAAAAATGCTTTCAGCAAGATGCATGTTGCATCCCGCAGTCAAGCAGCCCCATTAATATGAGTGAAGGTGAGCCATCTGCGAAGGTGAGCCATTGCCTCAGAGTTTCACAGTAAGTATGAGCATCACATCCTTAGCCACAAGGCAAGTATATCACTGGTGTATTCTAGGGCAAGAGCACTGAAGCAGAGAAAAGAATAGCATCACTCTTAAACAAAGCTTTTGTGGTTACAGAACAATTATAAGAGCTTTCATAAAAGTGCAGCGTTTTTTTAAGCAGAAAAAGTCTCCTCCACAGCAATTCCCCCAAGTGACTCAAGTACAGCCACTATCTTTTTCTTTTTTTCCCTTTTTTTTTTTGGATAGCTTTAATTTGCTTGTTCTTTATGTTCATTGGCAGCCCTGCTAAAATGTATCTTTACAACCTATTGTCTTAGGTAAGATTATATCAACAGCTCCAGATGGACCACTTTTAAAAATAAATTCTGCTTTCCCTTATCATTGACAGGAATCACATTTACATATTCTCCTGGTGGAACTGATAATGCACCAGATGATTAATGTGCCTCGATGTACTGATACCTGTAGACTGTTTGATCAATGTCTCGCAAAGAAAGTGTCTTTCATTCAGTATGCTCAGAGTCCAAAAACACCCTGTGATTAATGTAACTAAATGTTTGGGGTCAGCTGAAGCTACAGTTCCTGTTCCTGATTCAATATCAAACTAAAGATAGGTCACAGGAGAGTGGATTAGTCATGTGAAGAAAAAGTCTGAGCGTGCAACTTCAAACTATCTCCTTAAGGGAAGCTACAGAAGACTTCTAGCATTTTTTAGTTACTACTACAGTCATCTGCACCGTTTATCACCTCATTGTTAAACAGAACAGCCCAACATGCTAAGCCTTTTAATGCCAGGATATTTTCAGTATAAAAATAAGTGGGTTTGATTCAGTCCTTGGCATTGAAGTTTGGATTTATTCAGATTTATTTATTACAGTTAGCGAACCATGAAAATCCAAGTCTCTGAAGTTATTCCCCAAAGAAAGCACTTCTTAGAGTTGGAAGATAACAAAATGTCTAACGAACACTAGACCTTTTCCTAGTTTTACTTGATCAGCTGGAGTAAAGCTGACTACTTCTGCTTGTTCTTACACCAGCTGTTTGGTGTCTCATTAAAAATAGATGGGAGATAGAGGAAGCGCAGGGACCTGCTGAGGGATGGCTTTCACTTCCACTTGTACTCCTTTACTCTTCTCCAAACATGTAGGAGGTATGAGAGCCATTCAGCCAACGGTGGGGGGAAATGTCTCCTCTTGCCACCCTGCTAGCTCTTTTCCCATCTTTGTCTCATTCCAACCACATCCCTAACGAGGAGGCAAGAAAGTAGGCTAAGGAAAGAGACTTAGATGTACACTGTCAGCTAGCTCCATACATGGGGAACTTGGTTGCCTTAGGCTGTCTCTACAGTCACAGAAAGTCCTTGAAATTAAGTGAGATGAATCTAGGCCAAAGTATAGCATGCTGGGAACAGATAAAGATCTTGTAGGACAAACACATGTTGGAGCTGGAATGGCTACTGGTTCCCAGGAGAATAAAGGTGATGTGCAGCTTCCTTAGTCCCACCTGCTGCTGCGCTGCACCTCCCTCTGTCCGGCTCAGTTCTGGCCTTCCCTTCTGTAAACACTAACGAGTAAATGCCATTTACGCTGATGCTACATCCCTTTGGTGACTCCTGTTCTCAAGCTTTTAAATAAGACCTCCGTAACATCAGCTGAGGACTGCTTCCTGAGACTAACTCACATATGGCTTCTAAGATGACCAAAATCCTTCTGCTACCAGACCAGGAGAAAGTGAAGTGCTGGGCTCCTGTGGAGACAACAGCACATAAAGAAATAAACCACAATGGTGTACTAGTAAATATGCCAGGAGACAGGAAGAAGGAAGAAATCATCACTTTTTTTCTAACCCTGACACAATAATTTATCTCTCAATTAAACAATAAGCTATGTTGAAACAGAGATTTAGGGCTGAACTGTACCAAGCAAATGTGCTTGGGAAGAAACAGAACAGAGCGCGCCTTTCCTTTCCTCTCCTGTCCTCCCGTGCACCCAACCAGGGATCAGAGATCTGGTTCAGCCACCACTGCTCCCTCCACCAGGTCCACTCTGTGGTCTGCAGGCCAGAGCTGACCATCAGTGAGAATGAAAATGACAGTAAATGTCACTGTAGCCCGTCAAAAGCCCAACAGATAAATCATCTGACCACCTTTCACACATCACAGAGACAATGCCTTGTCAGCAGACAGGACGTATCCTGAACTTTATATCCAGCCCCACAGATCCAAAAACCTCTTCCTATGCCACGCTGCCTCTATAGAGTTGCCTCTCTTGTGACCAGGCTTCACCAGACAATTAGTACAGAGAAGATGACATCATCTCATATGCAACATCTGGCAAAAAAGAAAGAAATGGCAAGATCCACCCTGGAAATTGCTGGTTTTCAACGTAGTTAATCTTACAGACCACAATGATCTCAAGAGGAAGGCAATAAAAGAGCAGGTAAGGAAATAAATTACTTGGGAATTGTCGCTCCTCTCCACGTGTCCTCAGAACTGCCTAAGACACCACTAAAAGTGGAGCCTGGGCCTCCAGTTCCTGTGTTGCAACTGAGCACCTCTACCAGCAAAACCCAGCCTGCGACCTGCTGAAATTCCCAACCGGCAAGGGCTTCAGCCGCTGGCTCTTCTGAGCAGCTGATACATTCACGTCTTGTATAAAGGAAGGCGACAAGCCTGTACCAAGTTTACGCTCGTGGAACATAATCAGCTTGAGCAGCACCATTTCTTCCTTTCCTTACAGCAAAAAAAGGTTTCTGGGCCGTGTCTTGAACCCCACTGCAGTGACGCACAGGACACTCATTACCCTCTTGCTAATTTTTTCTTTAAACACAGCTTAATACGCCACCTCATAATTGCGCTGTGGGCTTACAGCATCAAAACTGACGATAGCTTTCAACTTAAAGAAACTATAAGAGGCTCTGAGATTGTATTTATTATTCAAGAAATACTCACGACTAATAAATGTATCCTTAATACCAATATAGCTGCAAAAGTTAATGCATGAAAAATAACTATTATGAAAAGTATTATCAATAATTTTAGGAATAACGTACATGCATAATGAATGAATTTTGCCCAGAGGTAATAGCTTGCATCTTGGCCTGATTTAGTATGGAGAAACTCTGCATTATAATGAAAGGCAGAATTATCACATAGTATAACTGCTAGCTTTATCACTGCTTGGTAGGATCCTAAAACTGTCATCAAAATGCTAAAATTACACTCACTTAAATGATCTCTATAATACAAAACTATGTGCATGTGGATTTATTACCCTCAGAATAATGTGAACAACTTCAGCATCACTGATTTGTAAAACGTTAATTATTCTGCTACAAAGATATACATCAAAATAAAACAAGATGGCACTTTTAAAAGAGGGTAGGCTTGAGGAAGAGACTTTACCAAATATGCTGTCTTGATTTTAAGCACAGATGAAATGATTTATTTGTTATTTGAAAGGTTTGGGTTTTTCCTATTTAATATCTTGGGTCTTCTTATAAATGACACTGGCTTAGGCTACTAAAGCATAAAGGATTTTTTCTTTCTGAGAACTAGATTTGATTTGGTTTTTTTAAATGCCACCGTAAGAAGTTAAATGTGAATTCCTTGCTTTGGGAAGAAGTTCAAGTTACACAGTGCAATCGATCCCTCAGGAATGACTTAAGAGTGTATCTCTCTTAAGAGAGTAACTGTCTGCACATACCCAAATCAAATGGAATAATAAAATGGAGATGCTTTACAGACAGAAAAAATGTTTTGGGAAAATAAGTGGATGTTATGTACACACTGTTACACTTAAGTTTAGCATAAACAATATATGCTCAGCACAAACAATTACAACTCTAGTGAGGTTCTGCTACTACACTAGAGATTTTATTGAACGTCGCCAGTAAATCTGCTTTTCATCATCAAATACCATTTAATTGCATACAATGAGAGTCTTATTAATGCACAATATAGCAATGTTTTAAATTATATGGGCCCATAATGGATTACATAAAATACAAACAGTGTTGTTCATCAAAACCTTTCTCCTTGTACTTCACAGTCTTAACAACGTTAATTAAAACTATTTGTTAGAAAGAATAAGTCTAATCTAGCCTTACTTTTAGAGAGACTTCAACGTAGCTCTTAATTTCCTGGTTTCGCAAGGAGCCCCCTACCCTTTCACATTTCATTAGGATTTTCAGATTTTTACACTTGTAATTCAGCAAACACAAACGTTTGCAGAGACAAAGACCAGAACAGAAATAATAGCTCATACACTAAGTGCCATCCTCCATCTTGTGTGTTAACAAATTTATTTAAGTAATATTGTAATGTTGACAAACACATAATGCAATATATATATAAAGTGCTGGGAAACTGGGGAATGAGGCGTGTGTACGTGCAGATAGTTTGCCTGTTTAGTTGCATCAAAATAACAATAAAATGAAAATAACAGTTGATGGGAATTTTCACATTACCAACCTCAGTAAAATCCTGGAGGAAAAGTCAATCTGATAAAATATTACTAATTATTTATTGGTGTTATAATAATAACATCGTGAAACCCTCAGATATATTTGCAGGGAACCTGATCCAGAGGCCATGAAATTCTCTAGTTTTTCCACCAACAACTTTCCAACCAAGGTTTTTCACCTCTCTGCCTTACTTTTATTGGACTAGGGCAACTGTGAATCCCTGAATAGGTTGTAAACTACTCAACTCCATCCTACTCTAAGTAGGATTTACCTAATATCCTCTAACAGGAAATATTTCAGCTCCAAAATGAACTCAGTTCTGTTGCAACTCATTAGAAATGCTATTCTTTTTCACAAAATGCTCAATTCTATAAAATCCAACTACATTTCTTTTCAAAGAAACAGAAAAAAGATAAGCATCTCTGCTGTATTCATCTCAGGCAAATTAGTTTCTTCAAAAACACATGAGTATATTGGGAGAAACACTTGGAAATGATTGCTGAAGAGGAAGGTTGCATGGGGTACGTCTTCTAAGACATTGAAGAATGGAAGCAAATGGGAGTGAATGAACAAATTAATGATTAAGGAAGATTTTTTTTTTATTTATTCTGGAAACTCTGTCCAGCTTGGCCTCCCAGGTTCGAGCAATCTTTCACTGTCAACATATGCCATGAGATTGATTCAATTAAGATTAGCGGCAGTAGAGAAAAAAAGTGGCATGGTTTACTTTTGATTAGTATTGTCTTTCCTCCCATCTCACAGCGGCTCTGACCCCTACAACCAAGATAGTTTAAATATATTAGATGATGAAAGCAAATCATTTGTCCGGTATGTATAAGCACAAGAGGAAACAAGCTTAATCACCACTTATATTTCAGATGCTTTTATATCTTTGTAAGGATTCTCCTTTCCATTTCATGTATTGAATTTAATTTACTTATGATTAACTCTTACCTGTATCTAAAATAGTGACAATGGCACACTGCTGGAAAAAAGGGGCAGGGTACTAAATACAGTTTCCTGCATGAAGTAGTGTAATTCCCAATATAATTACCTTCGAAGGTGGATTAGTTTCTATCCCTCCTGCATCTGAAGTGCTTTAAGAGTATATAAAGGACACTTAGTTCCCATATCACACATTAGCAGGTAGATTACATTTGAAAATTAGCTTGATGTTCAGGATGTTCATCTCACTGCTGTCACTAGCATGGCCTACATTTGCTGCTGGTACAAATGGGATAAACTGTCTTGAAAACAATAGAACCAGACATACTTATAGTAGATGAGAATTTGACTGAAAGCCTGGGGTTTTTTCCCTTACATCAGAATGAAGAAGGAATTTAATCCTCACATTATCCATTCCAGAGAAAAATATTATGGCATTTTTTTCTATTTTTCACAGTCATTTCTCCTAGGACACAAAAAGATGAAATCAGTTAAAACAGACAGGTATCACAGGCTTCATGGTAACACAGATAATAATAGGTAAAGGAACACCATGTGCTAGTGTGGTTACGTTTTTGCCATTGTATAAAAAGGCTTTTTTTAGTTCAACAGAATATATCATAAATTGAGCGCACAGTATACGTATGTCTGGGGTCTTTACACTTCTAGAGCTATCTCTAATTTAAATGTTAACTAATACCTGTATTTCAATTAAAAACAAACAGAAAGAACAAAATCCCACCTCTAACTATCCTAACACCAACACAGTATTAACAAAAAGTAGCTTTTAGGAACAGCAAAGGCCTGATTCTGACCCAGCAGGGAAGTTTCCCCCGACTTATGCTAAGATTTCAATCATGGCACAAGGGTTTACTTAGTTCAAAGGTACTTATTTGCACTCTCAGTGTTTTATAGGAACAAACATCAATCGCAAGGGGTTTTTTTTGCTTGAGATAGCTGGAGCAGGATCCTTGTCTGGACCCACGCCAAATAATACTGGTTGAGAGCTGATGGGTAAAGGACATGAACATAGCCTTTTATCTTTGCCCCAAATTCATATTCCAAACCAGTCTCAGCAGTGAGTGTAATGAAATCAGAAGTCTCAGTTCGGTCCCTAGTGGCATTAGTTCACATTATAAAATCATTACACATCATTTGACAATGTTGTGCACTGTTAGCATAGAGAAGAACTTGTTCTGTGTCTCTGGGGGGGGCGGTCCCCACAGAAAAGATCAGGTTTGTGTGTGATGAGGAGGTGCGGCAAGGAGTGCAGCTGGCTGGTTGATAATGAGCACTTTGATGTTTAGCGTTTTTAGTCCCTTAACACTCATCAAGACCAATATTTGTCAGAATACAAAGAGGGAAAAAAGTCAAATTGTTGTTTTCTAAAAGGGCAACTGAGTAACATTTACCTAGTACAAGTTTAAAGGGAAATTCAGATGTTGGAAAGTACATGGAATCTATTAAAACACCTTTGTCTACTGCTATTCAAAACATCTTTGACTATTGCTATGCTGGAACTTCAATGTAGAAATGTGGATGTGTTCCTATTTCTTTTCTTTTTTCCCTTTTATAGGCAGATTTACATCTGATCTCATACACTCATCACCGCGATACTCTCCAAAGGCCCTGAAAGACAATGGATCCTTCCAAGTCAAGCAGAAGAGCGAATGTTTGCAGACCTGGTCTCTAACTACACCTCTGGGGGTACAGGAAAACACAGACAGAACTCGCCCCAGGTCACAGCCTCCCCAGCCGACAGTGGGCTGTTTGTAGCCCACTTACACAGCACACACCAGCGTATCTTTAATTACTAGGAAAGAATCCTCTCTTTAATTGTAGTTGAAGAAGTAAGTCTCTTTGCTGGCCATGGAGCATGTTCAAGTGAGGTGAACTGCAACCATAATTGGAATATGAAGAAGCAAGGACAAATCACTAAGCAGTTAATTAGCTCTGCAGGTTTTAGTTAAAAGCTATGTTGGCTTTTCAGTCATGGAAAAATCACCGTTCCCAAGAGCATGGCTGGAACTATCTGGAGAGCTGTTAGAAAACCCAGTCCCCAAGGGTCACCTGGAGCACCATGACAGAAGAAACTAAGGATAAAGGCAAAGTCAGGATGGAAGCCATTGATTGGCTATAATGTGAGCACTTTCTCATGTGCTGGTCCCACAACAACCTAACTGATGCAAGCCAGGACCAGAGTTGACCTGTCTAAGCCACATGCTCCTGTCAACGTGCCTCCTCGCTCCTCCAGCGGGATGAAATGGCTCAACTTGGGGTTAGCCACAAGCCAGGGCCAGGTCCATGCTGGGGGAAGAGGAGAGGAGTGCAGCAGCCCTACCTAGACAAGTCTAACCACAGCAGAACCACCACCTTATGTACTGTACAATCTTGGCTATGGCCTACCATAAGCATGACAGCAATTTAAGTGATTTAAAGTGAGACTGCAAGGCCTGCTGTCATTTTTGTTGGCAGAATAGAGGATTTTGGGTTGGAAAGCGCAAGTCTGGATCTCAATGGTAGCCATCAGCCTGGGGCCCCCAAAAGCCATGGCTCAGGCCCCGAACACCGTTACCTTCTGCATTTGCGGACATTTCCATTAAACAAGAGGCACTTCCTTCTGTGTCATCCAGTTCTCAAGTTCGCATTTTATTTGGGCTTTTGCCTCATTTTCACAATTTTCTCTGGAAGTAACAATGTCACACTTCACTTTCATTTTTAGGACTGAAGTTCTGATACAGTCAGCAGTACTCGAAGAGCCTGGGTTTTAAATAGAGCACCACTTGCACCACTAAAATCAGGAGACCTGACAATGCCGGACATGCTGTAGGTAATTATAAGCAGATTTGTCCACTGTTCATTTCAGTGTAAATATTTTCAAAACAAAATTAGTGAAACATATTAAAGAAATGATTGTTCCAAACCTCTAAATGTTTCTGCTTTAAATTGCTTCTGCGGCAGCTGTAGTTGAGGGGGGGGGGGGGACCGGGATAGGTCCTGGAGATATCTGGCTTCATTCACCATTCACTCTTAAATGGTGTAACAGCTTTATGGCCTTTCCCTAATGATCACCCATTGTGTAGTGGATTGCCAATCAAGGATCACTTAATGACAAAACAGAATAATTTAACCCCTATTCAAATGACAATGCCCAGAATTGCCCACGAAAATGGCTTGACACAACAGAGTCGTACAGAAAGTTTTTCAGCTGAATGAGGTAAATAACATTAACAAGCTATTATCCCCTAGCTCTTCCTCGCCAGTTACAAAAGACTGACCTTTGAACTTTGAACTTTTTCTTTGAGTGATCCCGACCATTATAACATTTGTGTTAGTCATTTAAAACTGCAGGTGTAGCCACTTACAATACCTAATAAAATGTGTAGGCTTCAAGGGAGGAGAAACTGGGGCTCCCAGGAACAAAACCGCAAGAATTAGCAAGGGCATTTCAAAAGGATTAATGTCCCGTAATTCTCTCGCAGTAATGACAGGCTTGACAGAGTACGTCGCTCTGCTCCCCGTGTCCCACTGAGGACAACTTCTGTCAACTCCTGGAGCCACCTCTGGGAGCACTCCTGTGCCTGCTCTCCTCCGCTTGTCTCTCTGCCCTGATGACTCTGCTTTTGGTGTTTCTACGCTCACCAGCCATCTGGTTCTAAGGTTACTTTGGAAAATGTCACCTGGGTTGCTAAGCATGCAGATAGTCTTAAAAAAGATAAAATAATTAACATTGCACTGCTGCATGGAGGTACCACCAGGAAACAAGTACGGGTATGCAGTGTGCTCATCCAGTCCGGGAAAGCTGATCGTGTCACTTTGTTTAGGTCACTGATCACCAGCTAATGGAAAAGATGAAACAAAGTGGTTGAGCATGATGGCTAGAGACCAGAATTGATGGGCAAGAGGTCTCTAAGTACGTGGAATGCCAGTGGAATTTCCTGGAACAGACTTGGGATGAGAGAGGACCTATTTTCAAATCAGATACAGAATCGCAGAATGATAGGGGGTTGGAAGGGACCTCTGGAGATCATCTAGTCCAACCCCCTG
>JAOXJM010000063.1:28488578-28503349 GCA_026413425.1 Tringa solitaria
GAGGAGTGAGAAGGATCTAAATATTGTATTGACCTTCACTTGGAGCCCCAGTCTGACCTTATTCAATTCAATAGGAATTCTGTAACAACAGCTGGATCTAGTATTTATAAGGTTTTGTTTTATTGAAGATAAGTAATGAAAAACTACTGCAAAAATTTATTTGGGGGGGGAAAAAAGTTGAGTAAAAACATTTCTTTTGCTGTATAGGCTCTCTTCCTTCAGCTCAAGGAAGACAGTTGCAACCTACTAAAAATGGGTACCATATTTTACAGCTATTTCAGTCATGCTGGACAGAATGACAATCCCAGAAGCTTCCATTAGCCACAGAGACAAGATGAGTTCTTGTGGCTAGAGGGGAGACGGTGCCTCTAGCAAGACTCCTCCAGTGGAGAATATTATGGCACAAGTGTCCTGAAAAAAAAGCCCAGAACCAGAACTGCTGCAGACAGCATCAACGTTTAAGAAGTAGGGCAGCTTATAAGAGAGATAGCAATATTCAAGGTCAGAGAGAAAAAAAGCAACCTCTTGGTTTTCATCCAAATGCAAATCGAAAGCCAACGCAGCTGCTGAAGAACTGGTTCCTGCCAGCTCCACCTGAGAAACAGGGCATTTTGCACAGCAGGAGTTAGAGCCTCCACACAGCTTTGAGATATAGGCCCTAAGCAGTTTAGTTTGACCTGAAAACCCCAGGGCATGGGAGAAGTTTCCCATCCCTGATCACAGGCACGGGCTGGAGGAACTGTTCTGAGCACTAATCCTTCTAGAGTAACATGAAGCGGAGCAACTTCACCAAGTTCATGTCCTTTCAGTTGCATCTCACTACGTTATGGTGAGTTTTCCTTTTTATTTCAATCTTCTTGTGCTTCAAACAGCTCATTCCTAACTTGTGCTAGCAATGGCCGTTCTCCACTTTCATTCTCCCCCACTGAGGCCCTTCCTACCCCACACAGGAATGAAACAACAGCACCCCAGCTGGTGTCTATACTGTAGCAGGCATGATAATGTCAACCAGATATAGGGCCACATCCTCAACCGATGCAAATTATCCTAACTTTATTTACTTCAGTGGAACTCTTGGTGTTTTCTATCAGATAAGGACGTGGAGTTTAGCATTAATCGTGTGCGGAGCAAAAACCCACCATTTCAAGCTTCATTATGAAACAAGTGCTACATTAGCACTGAGCATGGAAAATCTCAGAATTTCCCTTTAATGATCTTGAAGATTACATGCAGCAGGAAAGAAGAAGTGGAAAATCTGTCATAAATATCACTGAATATTTTTAATAGCTGAAAGCTAGGCTTTCTTTAACACTCCTGCCTGAAAGAAATAGAGACTATTCATTAACTAGGAAGCAAGGGAATTGGTTTGTCATTATACTACGCCTGTGAGACAGAACACGATGGCAAAACAAAGTTCTCAGGCCTGGAAACAGCACAGGCTAGGAAAAAAAGCAGATGGACAAGCACAGCCATATTAAAATATAGTATGTATAAATATGGAAGTAACGCTGAAAAATCTCAGGATGCACTTATTAAATATTGGCTGTTGCAGCCTGTTCTTTTCTTATCCTTGGCAACCCTTTTAGTCACTACACATCATCTGACGGCAGCAGGAAATACCTGTGATGGTGACTTGCTTTTCAGTATCTCTAGTGACAGCTGGAGACAGCTTACATGAGTGGAGTCTGCAGTGGACTCCCCCCGCTCCCTGATTGTGTCTCGTAGGTGCACAGAACACTGTAATTTTGAGAAGGCATCAGAGCGCTGCTGCTTGAATTGACTGTTACGGCTTTATAACTCTACAGTGAAAGAAAATGTTCCTCAAATCAAACTTAACCCCATTTTCCAAGCCTTGGTCTATGCTCATGCACTACCCCAGTCTGCTCCAGTACACGTGCATCTCACAAGAATACCCGAGGTTGGTTTAGGTTTGAAGAAAGACCTCTAACACTGTCCTGACCTCCGAGCAAGAAGTGGAATCCCATTTCCTCTCGCAGCAGCCGTGGAGATGGAAGACGTTGCAGCTTTGCGCACTGCCTCAGCAGGCTCTTATGAGTCTAATCCATACTGACACAAAACCTTGAGAAGTGTCCATGTAATGAGAATAATGCTTGACAGGAGGACATAAAGAACCAGTCAAGAAGGTTGTGGTTGTGATAGTGTTTCTACAAGGAGATCAACTTACTTCCTTAGATGCAAAGGTTGTATGACGCAGAAGCATCTTCTCCCTTTCACGGGAGCTGGAAATCTGCTACAAATTACATGTTATTTGCTAAAAAGAAACAAACAAAAAATACTGTGAATACATGTCTTCTGTGGGAAAGGAATTAACCCAGTATGTAGTGCTGCATTTCACTGAGGTTTTTAACTGAATGAACACCTTGGAAAGCTTCACTTGAAAAAGGGAACTGGCAACTACTGCAGGCTTCAGAAAAATTATCAGTTCACTTTCATTGCATTGGGTGATGGTTAGAGGAATTTTTTGCTTGGCTAAATTTCATCACACTCTCAAATCATGCTGCCACACATAATTTCACTCGTACTCATCTACAAAAAAGTCTTTGTATCTCTATTTCCACAAAATTATACCCACCTTGTATCCTCACCCCACAGAAATCTTTGAATATAGGGAAAACAGCCCTTTTTTGATTTCTTTCCCTTAGTCCCTGTAAATAACACATTTCCCTCTTTTTGGAGTCAAACTTTTACCAAACAACAAAACCAACAACAAAACCCTTGTGAGAATTAAAGGAATGAATATGCAAACTACAAACTACACAACTCCAAACAGTCAAATAGGAAGAATAACAATAGAATTGTAATTAAAACATTACCATTCACTTTGTGGACTGATTGCACGTTCCCCTTCCCCTCTCCCCTCTGAACCAGTCTTTCATTTAGAGTTGGAGGGAGCAACAGAAATCTCTTGGTCTCAGCTGTTAATGAGTAAGGCCTGAGACTTATAAAGCAAGAAAGTTCTGTCCATGCATGGCTCGTGAGCTCCTGTGTATGTGTTCCCACACAACCACTACATTGCATTTTTGAATAGCAAAGATTCAAGTCTTGAGAAACTGTTTTATTCGCTTATCACCAAATAATGTGCCAAGTTGAAAAAATATCTTCAGTGATCTGCTAATCAGTCTTTCCTACTACGGTCTACTCTATTGTCTACACTCAAGATAATGAATATTAAAATTGCACAATTCATCCCACAGGGTGTTTTTCAAATTATACAGAGCACAATAGAATCCCTTTTCTTGCTGTTGAAATTCCGCCTTCTTTAGGGTGGAAACACAGGAGATATGGATGAGTGGAACATAACACTGTGCAGCAGAGAGGGGAGGAGAAATCCACGCCAAATATAGCAGGGCAAACCTTTAATCTTACAGAAAAATGAAAAGGTCGTTGGATCTTTGCAGCCTAATTTGATACCATCAGCCACTGCGCCTAAAATCAAACATGTCGATGTGTAAATCACAGCTGGCCAGTTGCATGCAAACAGAGAAGGTTGCGTAAACAGCCACAAGATCAGCATGCCAGATACTGAGACTCACACATATATTTTGATCTATGTTCAAAACCAAAAGGGCTATCTTTTACCTATATGAAGAGAACAAGCACATACTTGCATGCTCAGATCCATGAAACAACCCTTGCCCTAAACAACAGAATACAGCCCCAGAGAGGTGAAAGGTAGTGTCATCCTGGCTGGGTGCTGACTGGAGATCCAGCAGGTCTGGGAATTTCTAACTTGGTGCTTAGATCACAGAACGTCTGCTCTCTGGAAACCAGGGAATGATACAGGGTTTCACTGTAGTTTGGTTTTACAATAAAATTATTTCCATTTATTAAATTAGTAACAATTCTTTAGAATGGCAAAAATTCACAAAAGTAGTAAATTTCAGCAGAACTTTTGAAAGTGATCTAAAATCGTGAAACTCCTACTGGGTTTGGTGAGAGAAGAGGCCCACACTGAAGATGTGTTTTCAAAGGTTTTAAAAACTTTACCTCAAGAAAATTTCTACTCCAGAATCAAACAGAAAATCCTTTCCAAAAGCCTATCCCGAACCCTTCATCCATTTATAATTAGACAGGCAGAATATTTAGCTCACACTTCCATGCCCTTTTCAGATCATAAGAGAATCTCCAACATTTCATCTAATAATCAGAAACAGAGGCTGCTGCCAGTGGGGCAGGCATAGGGACTGGGTACATCCATCCCCTGCAACTTCAGTGGTAGCTCAGCACTGCCTTCCCTCCCATCCAGAACTCTGCCCGTCGCAAGATCAGGCTTTTAAAAAGGAATGGGAAAATACAGTGTGTCGTGTTAACTTCCCTCCTTCTTTAAGATATACTGTACAGGTCATAACTTATCCTTTTTAATAAAAAAGAAATAAATTTACCTTTTGAGTGTCATTTCTGACCACTGCTGCCCCTTTGCTAAAGCCACAGGGCTTCACAGTAGACAGCCTGATGGAATTCCAGTTCACAGCTTAATTTTCCTCCTGATAAAAGAGACAAAAAGTTCCTTTCAGTAAAAATAAAATTTAATACGGTCTGCAACTTTGATATATTACAACCTCCGACCTCGGCTTAATTGTTCACAAAGGGCTAACGGTACCGCTGGCAAGTAAATGACTTCTACAGAGTGTTGCAACTCTGATAGCTCAAGAGAAGGGGAGCAGCAGTCTGACAGATAATCAAAATTTTTAATGTGAACCATAGTGAGAGAGGTTATTGAGAGCACACCCAGACTGTAGGAGCCTTCCACAGCTGCCATGGTAGCTCCTTAGGATGAGAAATGCTTAAACATCATCCTCACTCAACTTCGTTAAGTGTTGTTGCTGTTAGTTACCAACCAATACAGAGTCTGACACTTTACAGCAACAGACAGCAACGATCTGGGATCTACAGAGACAGAAACATGGTACTTAAATTTCTTTGAGGCCAAACCCGCCCCGTGTTCTGTGGCCTTGAAGAGCTTTTGGTAGAGTTTGACAAGGAAGCAAGGGAACAAGTATGAAGACAAAAAGAAAGGAGTCGTGCAAAAACGTCCACCACCAGCCCACGGGGGCTGACCTTCCAAAGGCTGCTGCAGAGAGGCAGCGGGGTCGGCCACTGCTCACACGGGTTTGCAAAGGGCCACAGAGGGCAGGGGCCGAGGGAGGGTGGGAGAGAGCCAAGGGGGAAGAAGTGGGGTTTGTCCTGGCTGCTTCGATTTGAGAAGTTAGGGAAGGACCAGACTTTCTTGCACTGTAACACATACTCCAGCTTACTGTCTGGAAAGTGCCAAAACCAAACACTCTGCACACTGTGGGTAGACACAAGAATATCTAACTTATGCTCTTTGGTTAAAGTTATTCAGCTCAACTCCAGATCTCTCATACATTGTTGTGATGGGTTGACCTTGGCCAGATGCACGCTCGGCCGCTCTCTCACTCCCCTCCTCAACAGCACAGGAGGAGAAAATAAGATGGAAAAGCTCACAGGTCAAGATAAAGACAGGGAGATCACCTACCAATTATTGTCACAGGCTGGACTTGGGGAAAATTAATTTCATTGATTGCCAGTTAAAATAGATTTGGGTAACGAGAAACAAAAACTAAAACACCTTTCCCTGTGCCACCGCTCTTTCCCAGGCTCAATTTTGCTCCTTCGTTCCCAGCTCCTCTACATCACCCTCACCCCAGCAGCACAGAGGGAATGGGGGACAGGGGGTCACAGTCAGTCTGTAGCAATTCCTCTCTGCCACTCCTTCCTCCTCACTCTTTCCCCCCCACTTCAGTGCGGAGCCTTCCATGAGCTGCATGGACTTCAGTGTAAATCTGCTCCTGCGTGGGCTCTCCATGGGGGCTGCAGCTCCTGCCAGGAGAACCTGCTCCTGCACAGGATCTCTACAGGTTGCCATTCCTTCAGGGAACACCCAACTGCTCCAGGATGGGGGTCTCCATGGGCTCCACTGTGGGTATCTGCTTTGGCACGAGTCCTCCATGAGCTGCTGTTCCACTGCAGTCCTCTCTGTGGGCTGCCAGGAAATACTTGCTCCACCATGGTCCTCTCTGTGGGTTGCAGGGAAATACTTGCTCTACTGTGGTCCTCTCTGTGCGTGGGCTCCAGGGAATTATCTGTTCCGGTGCCTGGAGCACTTCCTCCACCTCCTTCTCCTCTGACTTTGGTGCTCTTGAGGCTTTCTCTCACCCTTTTTTCCCTTCACTCCTCACTGCCTGTGCAGAATTCCGCTTTTTCTTAAATATATTTTCACAGAGGTGCCACCAGCTTCGCTGATGGGGTCAGCTGTGCCCTGCGGTGGGTCTGTTGCAGAGATGGTTCTGGCTGTGTCTGGCATGAAGCAGCCCCTGGTCTCTTTTCACAGAGGGCCCCCCCTGCTACCAACACCTGGCCGCAGACACCCAGCACAGATGTGCAGTACATGGGTGACTTACCAAGCTGACTCTCCTCCCCACGTGCTGTCCTGCTGAAGTCAGCAGACACCTGCAACACACGGAGCTGGTGTGGGAAGACAATGAGCCTATGGAGTTTAAGAGACCATACTGACACTATTACCAAACTGGTCCTTAGGTTCTCCTTGTACTGGGAGCACACAAAATACGTTACTTTGTGGTCAGGAAGACAGCAGGACCTGTAAGCTGGTTCAGCTCCTTGTCTTTATTATATTGGGCAAAAGTAGGAAAATCACATAGCTGTCCTGACAGATTCTCACCTGCATAGTCTAAAACAAACTAAAATCACTACCATTCCTGTTCCTCCAGGATATCGAGAAGCCAGCAGTAACACAAAACATTTTATTTTCTCACTGTTAATCTGGTAGGATTTTGGAGCTGCATAACATGATGAAAAAAGCATACCTATTAAAAACAGAGTAGCAGTGTGCATGCCTATAAAGGGAGAGCACTTGCTGAAGTGCTGAACTGTGCACACATTTACACCTTACCCGGCACAGATAGTGCCGAACGCAGTTTCCTCCTCCTTCTCCTCATTCAGTGTGGGGTCAGGGACATCAAACAGCCCCACAGAGAGCACTTGCAGCCCCCAGAGACCACCGACAAATGCATTTGTTCTGGCAACTGTCGCCTACCCTCAGGGTCTGCTCCGCAGTGGGTTGCCACTCACAGGCTGAGGCTCGCAGCACAAAGGAACCCAAACTGTACTCTACAAGAAAAAGGAATTATAAAATCCACGTGCCAGGTGGAAGGGATAATGCCTGATACCTCCTCCTCCCAACATGGAAGACAACAGTGACCTCCATGCCCCCCTGCACAGGCACTCCCCAAGCCACGGAAGGATCCAGCCTCTCCAGGATCACCCTTGTGAATGGCACATCCGAGGAGCAGCACCACTGCCCCAGTGCACTAACTCCCCATTAACGACCAAGGCTTGTTTGGCTTCTTGACAGGCAAAGAGGGTGGTGAAAACTATACCTGTCTTCATGTTGGTGAAAGACAACTGGGCTACCTGCACGTGCAAACCAAAGGGAAAGAACATTTTTAGACCAGAGAGGGACTGCGGCTGAACATAACCAAAATCACCAGCCTCTTCCTAAATTAGGGACGGTGATATATCCAGCAGCCACTATTCATATTGGTTGTCTCAGTGTCACTGGAAAGCAACTACCAAAGCCTTCAGAAGTTCATATTTCAATTTTAAAGCTGAGGCTATTTTAGCTAATGCCCCCAAGGCAATTGGCTGGTCAAATGTCAGAGTTTATACTGCTGAATGAAATCTCTGTGTTTATGAGATCTCCACAGTTTGGGAACCACATTAGACTCCATTTGAGCTTCTCAGATTATACTGTGTTGTGGATATCTTCTTTCCCCCCCCCTCTGTTTGGAACATATCTCAATCTCTTCATATTTCTTCAAACCATTGAAAATATATCTTTCTCTCTGTCATGTTTGAATATGAGTTTCATCGTTGTGGGATTTTCCCCCACTAATTCACTTATTAAAAAAAAAAATCTTTCGATTGATGTTGTTGTTTTTGTATGCTCTTGAGTCTAATATCCTGCAAATTGGTAATTTATTTACTTTTTCTTTAGCAAAACATTGCCTGAATTTTGGTCTCTTATGACTAATGCCAAGCTTCAAACTTCATTTTAACTCTTTGACCCGCAGGATTCCCTTTCGTTTTTATCTCTCTGAGCTTCTTGGGTTTTTTTCCTAGTCACTGCTCTACTGATACCAGGGCTTGTTACCTCTGTTTTGGCACAAGGACAGTACAAGTGTTACCTGTTGCTGCAGATTAGCTCAGACAACCAGCTGCCATGTGTGTTGTGCCCTGCTCACACTCACGGGCTGCCAACGTGCCAACTGTGTGTTAGTGACCCAGTGCTCATGTAACTGGGTTAAGGCATCTGGAGGTTTACACATCAAGTCATGTGGCTTGAAGGCATTTCTGCAAACTTTAAAAAAAAATCCCACTTTTTCAACCACTACACTAGAGCACCTGCTCCTCTCCAGACATCAGTCATTAAACCTTTTTGCCATTTTTCCTACCAGTGGGTTTGTACTCATGTTTTTAATTTCTCTGCTACATTTCTGAGTGCCCAGCTCATGACACCTAGTACCAAATTTCATGCGCTGTTAATCCCACTGAACTGGTTAGTTCAAAAAGCTCAAGATGGACACCAAAACTATGGACATGTGTTTTTTGAAGTTGGTCTTGCACAAGGACTTTTACTTGGTCAGAGAAGCTGGACTGCTACACTATATGGAAGAACAGGCGTGCAGGACATAAATGTGAATGTTCCTATTGCAGAGAGTTTTCCTACCAAAGCTTTTAAATTTAGTAGACTTTACTGTACTGTAAAAAGCCATACACTTTATTTTGATAATATATAAAGGACACTCCTAATAGCAGGCTGTGTTGAACACTCTTCTTTACAAGACTGAACCTAAAAAATACACTATCTAATGAAAAGCTACCTCTTTAAACACAGGACAGAGTGAATCCACTTTCCTGTTCCCATGACAGATAGTGGTTAAGGCTCTCATTCCTCCCCTTCATGTCCCCACTCCCCTGGGCAGGGTTATGTGACCTGTGGTGGCACATGGCTGCAGTACCTCGGCGCCCACTTTGCCCACCCATAAGAGCTCTCACAATTCCTCTTGCAATTGCAGCACGTGACAAAAATAGGACAAAGTAAAAAAGGGTATTTTAGTTTTAAGAGAGAGAGAGCAAGGTTCACAATATACTTTTTCCTTCTATAGTCAAGGTTTAACTTTTTTAGCTTTGTTCTGCTCATATTTCTGTTAGATCCTCTCCATCTTTGGGAAAGAAATAGGTACCAGATGCTGACAAGATAGCACTGAGCCAGGCCCAGGAGTTAAATTTTCATATTATCTTTCATATAATGAGCATCTGTACTTTTCCCATTTATTTGTCTAAGCAAGTTCCTCCATTTCCTTCTGGTATTTTTTTTTTAAAATATTGTTGGCTGATACCCAAGTAGGTAAAGTATTTCAGTGCCATCCCATCTCTAGGTTCAAATTAAAAAAATGAAAGAAACGGTGTAAGGTTGATCACACACTTGTTATTAAGTCAAAGCCGGATTCAAGTGTTTGTGTGAGGTAGAATTATCTCATTCTTTTTGTCTGTGTCTTTCTGTGATCTACCAGTCAAGTATGTGATTGGATTTCAGCTCAACAAAACCTTAAATTACACACCTATTGTGCCTGAGCTAAGCCTAGTTTCACAGCACTGGAGAAGGCTCCTCACTGCTCTTTTGGCACTGTTCGATCTGGCTTCTGCTATCATCCGCAGGTTGATGAATGAGTAATAGGATTAGAAAGTCTCATCTCTGAAATGCTGTAATTGTCACATTTGGTGAATTGACAAAAGGCCCGGGTGATGGAGAGGTGCTCCGTAATGTAAAGTCATACGTTCAACCTGCACTCAGGAGCCAACGCTAAGAGAATGGGAGGAATAAAAAGAATCCCTTCAGCTCTCCATTTGCCCAACATACACAGATATCTGCACGCTCTAAATTAACCTATTATGCATGAGCTTGTTGGAAAGCAGAGTGTTCTACCTCTTAAAGGATCTTATCTCACTGCGAGGAAGATGATATACCTGTTGATTCTTGGGTCAGTGCAGGAGATTAAAAAGTCTAGGAGGGCTGGGAGCAGGGAGCAGACTTTCCCTTTCCCGTCCTCCCCAGGAATCTTAAATTCAAAAGAGCAGGGGAGAGATTTTCCCCCAGGCAAGCAGAAAAGCACAACTCAAGCCACGACTCAACAGCTTAGGATCTGATCCTCCGTATTCATACACCATGGAGGAGGGTCAGTGGAACACTGGTTCCGACACAGAAATTCCACACTTTTTTCTCCGTAGGCCCACCTATATCAGGCAAGGTGCATCTGAAAATGGACAGTTTTCAGTGGCTCGTATTCCAAGTCTCATTTCAAGAGGGCAGATCTCCAAAGGGATTTACAAGCCAAACTTGGGTAAAGGTGTCAGTAAGGAACACTGGGAACACACCTGCCTAAATAGCTATGTGAATATAGTATTGAAAAGCCTAGCACCAGAAAACAAGAACAGAGAAGTAAAAACTTTCTATTTTTTCTTTCTCCTATTTACTGTTTTAATTTCCACTGTTTACAAGCAACAGCAACATCCCTGTTTTTAAACAGAAGGATGAAAAATTAAAAAATGTAGAGGGGTAGTTCTCTATTCTAAAGGACCATCGGCACAGCCTTCTCCTGCGAAATGGCTTCCTGCAGTGCATACAAATTAACACAGAACTTCATTCCCATTCACCTTTTATTAAAAAAGAATATCAAAAGCCAACATCACTTTTGCTGAAAGAATGTGTCCCCAAATGCTCTACAGATGCAGCATGTGAGGTCAACACTCGCCATCCCCTTTCTCTGTCAGTGTGAGTTTCATTTTAATTACAAGTGCATGTTTTGCACATTGTAAAACTACCCCTGGCTCTGACCACCATAAGAAAAGGAACATTTAGCTCAGGAAACAGTAGCTGACCCTGTCTGCTCTTTTTCTTCCTTGGCATCAGCTTAGACTATTAACACCTTATGTGTGTTGCCTGTGTGTCCCACATATGTGTGCTCTGTATCCATTTCATGCAATACCTGTCCTAAGTGCATACTAAAAGCTTCCTACTGGGAATTCTCTGCTTTGTTTGACTCCTCTTCTTGGCGTCTTGCTTAGCTATTGAATTCATCTGCTTGACAGAGAAACCTTTCTATGTACTAAAAGCTTTGTCCTTGGAAAGCTGTGACATTAGACTTAAACACATAGAGGCCTTTTTCACCTCTCGGTTCACTTCTTAATTATTCATTCCCAACAGAGGAAATCAGGAGAAACCTCAGCAGCCAATGTAAACATCTTGTAGTAGAAGGCAATTTTTTTTCTCCCCAAGAGCACAGTGTGACCATGATAGTTGAGCTCCTTACTAAGAAGTTGCTCTGTTTTTTGTACCAGAAAAAGGGGAAATAAGAATCCTTTATTTCTGGCGGGAAAGGATTGAAACGTAGCAAAACACAGCCCATTCGACAGTGACTATTTTGCTCTGAGAGTCCTTTGCCAAACAATTTCAGAGAAAAGGTCCAAGTCTCTAACGTACGTTCCATTTACAATTTTCATTTTCTTCCGCCCCAGCTCAGAGCAGCCACCCTACAAGCCCAACTTGTAACGCAGGATAAGATCACCCAGTGGCTGTTGCTTTAGAGACTTTCCACCTGATGTGGCAGCTACTCCGAAGAATCACTTTCCAGTAGAGCAGTGTCTCCCCGTGGAAGCACCTTCCCCCGTTTCACACACACGATCTGAAACAGCCGCCTCTTAGAGCACTCAGTTATTAACGGCAATAGATGCCCCGTGCAAACAATTTGCAGAACCAGGGCTACAGCCAATATTTTTCCAGTCTTGCTGTAACCTTAACTGCAACACACAATATTGGCCTGCTCCCAGGAACCGTCAGTGGGAAGCGCATATAGCAACGGGCCACCCACTTACTGTTTTCTTAGAGAAAGTTTGCCAGGAGTGATATGTAGCTTGCACCACCTTCCTGAAACATTTCCACACTCCCTGAGCCTGCACAGGTCTGCCCCTACCAACATCTCTCATTTCAAACTGTCTCGCTCCACCTCCTGCTCCTTCCACGCAGCCCAATCTCCTCCTCTGATTGCTTCCTTTTCCTTCATCACCTTTTCCTGGCATGGTGCCTTTTTTCATGCTGTTCCTAATGCCTGGGACAACCTCTGATTAATGTTCAGCAAACAGCCTCCTCCACACACCAGACCACACCCAAGCATGTTCTGTTTCTCTTATTCGGCATTATTCTGACTCGTGCCTTCCACCTTTCCAAAGAGAAGGCTCTGACTTGCTTGACAGCGAACAGCACCATTTGTTTCTTCAAAGCTACATACCAGTTTGTGAGTGGGCCACTCACCGTGCAAGTACCACCAGAGCTCCTCAAGTGAGCAGTCAATGGGACGGTTTATTATGAAATCAGCTACTATCATCCAGAAACACAAAGAAAAGTACAGCATCATCCCAGAGCCGCACCATGCTTTAAGATTACTTGTGTACTTTTTAATGACCATTGATAAATACCACCACATCACCTGGTTACTATTTTTTGGAGAACTAGCGGCATGATACCATTTTCCCTTCTCCAATTCTCCTCGGAGTCACTAGAAAGTGGAAATACCCTCATAGCTGCTTTGCCAAGGAATGAATAATGCAGTTGCAAAGGAGCCACTTTTATGGTCCATTGCTGTATGTTTTTTTCTGTCAGCCTTTCTTTCATTTTAATTTATAGGTAGGTTACCTATAGCCTGGTTTGGTGCGAGAGGGCATATATCTACTTTACTCTTTTGTAAAATCCATTTCCAGGAATCATTGTCATTGGTAAGGCAACTCTTAAAATAAACTGAGAACTGAAGGACAGTTTCTTTTAGTAATTGATTATGAACAAATACAGTATCATTTTTAGTTCTCTTAGACAGCTTTATAAGTATATATGACCTTTGGGGGCAAAATTTAACTTTCCCACTTTGAGGAAAAGGTAAGCTAAAATGGAAAACAGTTGGGTGACTTCTCACTGTATTAAATTTAGTTTTCTCAAGACCAGCAATACTCCCAGCATTAGACTGCTTCTGTATTAAAATCTAATTCTGAAAGTTTGACAAAGCACACATTTAACACAGGTCAGCAGTATATTGACAGGATGTTAATTTTAAATTGTGTCAGCATTTCCTGTCTTGAGTGTTAATGTCAATTAGCACCTTGCTGCATAACCTCCAAGTCCTCCCTTATTACGGGAAAGTAGCAAAGCACGCAGCAAAAGCACTTCTATTCAAAACACCACTCACTATCAGCCAAACAAAGAGCTGTCATAACAAAACCAGTGAGGTGAAAGTGCCTAAGCTGCTCTGGATTTGAGGTTAGAAGCCTTAGTCTTTTTCCTTATTCCTGATATTAAAAGTGTGTGTCAACTCGGAGCGAAAGGCTAATTACTTTGAGGCTCAGAGAAAAGTGTGTTACCATTCAAAATCTCTAAGCCTGACATAAAGCCCTTGGCTTTAGATAGCACAGCGTATAGCTCACTGTAGGTCACCCATTAGTATCCTTAACACACTCTGAAATGTGCAGTCTTACTCTGGGAAAGGGGAGCGTTTCCACACACCTGCTTGTTTTGGTATTTCACACACGTTGTGGAAAGCACATGTCCCAGTCTCCAGCATCACAGCGAGACCTCGCTCCCAGGTGCCCAGTGAATAATCCTGGTGACTGCACGTGTCTTCCTAAAGCACTGTGTAAGGATTTCCTTACAAACTTCACAGAATTCCCACTCTACTTCATTATTTGACAGCAGCTCACAGTATATATGTGTATATGAAGGTCTAGATGGATACACATCTAGACCCGGTACCCTTTCTTGCACTTACCTGCTCTGTAAAATTCAGCAGTGTAGACACCCAGGGTGAAAAATCTGACTTAAGCCAAGCAAAAGCTCTGCCATGATATCACTGCCCTCACCGTCTCCCTTTCTCAGAATACAGATGTGTTCCCAGAATGACAGCACAAATCGCAGGACATTTAGCCTAAATTCTGAAGAAAACTAGCTGGTATTGCAGTCTTTTGTGGAAAATAAATTTTAATGGAAAATAGAAAATGTTACAGCCTTTCCCATCAGCCTTAATCCCAGGCCTTGTTGCCTGTTCAGAAAAAAAGGAAATTAAGAGAAGGATTTTCATCAACAATTCAATGTAAAGCCTAGTGCTGGATGTCTGGAAGCTCCTGTTGAAGTCCATGGGTACTTCCATTTTGAACAATGGTTGTTTTCTTTTAAATAAACCCTTCGTCACTTTTGTAATTTTAAATTATAACTAGCTGGTCCTTCCAAAGAAATATTTTGGAAAGTACATTGCCATCCATATCTTGAGGATTACAGGAAACAAGAATAACAGAGAAGCACTATACAAAATTATATAGGATTAAAATAAATTATTTCTATGCAAATCAAAAGCTCAATGGGCACAATATCAACAATCTCCAGTGAGCTACTCACTATTGCACCAAAAGGCTGTAATTTCATATTGAATTGTGTGGCTTCCCATTGAGGTAAAGTGGGGCTTCCCATGGGTATGATTATCACCCACTGTGTCCCAGGTGACCACAGTTAGTGATGGCATTGAACGGCACTCACAGAATTATGGAATTGTCAGAATTTGAAGGGACCTCTAGAGATCCCCTAGTCCAACTCCCCTGCCAAAGCAGGGTTGCCC
>JAOXJM010000063.1:28503423-28529033 GCA_026413425.1 Tringa solitaria
ATACTGGTGCCTGGGGTTCTTCCTCCCCAGGTGCAGGACCCTACACTTGCCCTTGCTGAACCTCATCAGGTTCTTCTCTGCCCAGCTCTCCAGCCTGTCCAGGTCACGCTGGAGGGCAGCACAGCCTTCTGGAGTGAAGCCACTCATACCTTAAGTTACTCCTGCAGATCAGGCAGTGCATGTGGAAATCAGTCATTCAAAGTATAAAAAGCATTTTCATATTTGCCCTCAACAAGCACCTTTTCACTTCAGTTCCTACCTTTGTTTCTCCTGAGCACGGACTCAAGGTGTGGCCAGTCATTGCGCAGTAAATCTCTTGCTCTTGAGATCTGGTATAGAGATGACACAGGCATTATGCACAGACATTGCACTGGGTGCCTATGCTCTGCCAGATTCTAAACAAATTGGCCAAACAAATTAATGCCACACACCCTAAATTGGCTGAACAAATTAATACAACACGCCCTTTGCACAAGGGTGCCTTTGAAGGCCAAAGACCGTGCATGTTACAGCGAGATGCATTCTACTGAATAGGGTGTTTCAAACAAATCTGTTTTGAGAGAAGCAAAACAGTGTATTATAGTTTCAAGTTAGAGCAGAGCTTTCACCCGAGAGCTTTTCAGACACCAACACTATGTGTGTTGACATTTAATTACTAAACTCTTAAAACAAATAATTTGTATGAGCAAATACTCCTCAATCATTTCATAACAACACAACTAGTGTTTCTTGGCAGTTAGAACAAAACCAGAAGCATGTTGAAATCGCACACACAATGCCTTGTTCTGACATGGGAAGAGGTGCCAGATAGAGCAGTGTGAACCCTCCAGGCTGTGGGAGCTGATGGGATTCAGGAACTGAGTTGCAGCAGTTTTGTTCCCAGGGGCTGGCAGCAAATCAGCCCCAGCAGGTTCACTTGGAGGTTGGCGTTTACTGAATTTCATTCTCCAAACAACCCTCCCTCCTTCTGCTAAAGGTCCTTTCTTCCACCAAGCCCCAAACCTCCCAGAAGAGGATTAAGGGAGTGTGCATTCTTGAGGCTTGTTGGGCGAGAGAGGTAGCTGGAAAGGCAGGAGCCTGGCAGAGGAGCAACGGGTATATGCTTTTTGTTGTTGTGTGAGTGTCGTGTACCTAAATCAATGGAGCATTTCCTTCCACCTAACTTTCAGTGTGATCCATTGCAACATTTTGCACATTTCTGCTATCAAGCAGCTAAGCTCACAACCGGTTCTAGACAACATGTAAAACCCACACCTTCACTCTCACTTCCTCTGCCAGAAGGTCTGTCTTAGCGCAGCAGAAAATACTGGAACAGTGCTGGTCCTCCTTAAGTCCTTCTTTTTCTCATGTTATCTATTATGTCCTCATTTTTCTCATCAAGCTCTTCAGGACAACGTCTAAGACTTTTCAAGAGATTCTTCATAAAGAAGCAATATCGCTCTCCTAAAGCATGTTCCATATTCTGAGACTACTGCTTACCTATATAATCCCCTCTGTACCTGGGACTTTCATGAAGAGTGATGTTAGAAGGATATCAAAAGAAACAAATAACTTTCTGATGAGACTTAAAATAGCTAGAGTAAAATAGCTTTGCAAGTAGGAATCACAGCTTTGGCTTGCTCTGTTTCTCCAGATCCAAGCCTCATTAATGCATTACAGTACAGCATCTGCTAGCTAGAAGTTCTCTGTTCCCACCACGCAAAGGGTGTTTTTTTCAAAGAGTCTGGAGTTCCCAGATTTAATGTAAAATAACCTTTTTTTTTCTGTCACGACACTAGGATCGAATAGGGCTGCTCCTTCCTGGTTCCCTCTCTCTCCTTGCATTTCCACCTGCCTACTCCAAGTCCTCCCTTTACCCACTGTTACACTCTGATCTCATTATGACTTTCTCTCCTTCACACAGTAATCCCACCATTCCCCAGGCATCTTCTTTCATGTGCATATCCATTGATACATCCCCCCTCCACCACTGTAGTGCATCCCTCCCTCCTCTTTCTACATATCTGTCCCACCACTCTTAAGTAAAGTTAGTGATTTAGAGTAGAAACTTGTAAGAGAAAACCTATCTATATCACCAGTTGCCAGAAGCACACTGGTTTCAGTGGTGCAGGACCAGACTTGAGTTCGATGCGCTAGCTTTCCTTTTGAAGGTTAAACTCAAGAATGTGTATTTCCACTGGAGAAAGCTTCACCTATAATGCCTTCTTGGCCATTAACGCCATAATGCGTTAGCGGTCTCGGGCTCACTATGCCTTCAGTTAGCGGACCTCTGAAACGCTAAGATTGTCCCAGCATATTGCCCTCCTCTCTAATTAGGAGCCACCTATTGTGTTCCATTTTTCTCTCTGAAAATTGCCACCGCAACCTTGCTATCAGCTCAGTATCTTACCATTAGGCAGGAGGGCAAACGTGTGGTGTCCTTGACATGTCAGCTAGAAACGTCTGGCCCCCTTTCTCTCGAGGGAGCAAGCCTATAAGCTCTGTAATGCATTTAACCTCTATCACCTCAGGGAGTAAGAGTCTCCACAAGCAGTTTGCTGCCGCCCCACCCCTGAGCTAACTCATTTACCTTATTTTTTTTTACAATGTTCAATAAATTACACTCCACCCTTTAAAAATTATTATGGTTAATATATGACTTGCTAAAGAGATGTTTATAATTCACATAACTCTATGTTATAGCTTTAATCTCATAACATAGAACATTAATAAATGTGGCAAGGCTCTCTGAATTAATAGCCTAACCTGTATTCACATATTTAGACATGCTTGTATTTGTATACTCCTCTTGCCATATTACAACATATAGGCCAGATTCTGATCTCCATGTCAAAGGAGAAGAAAAAAAAAAGAGAGAGAATTAACATTGTAGGCCATCAAAAGAAATCTAACGCTTTGTTAAAATTACTAATTTCTATTGCAAAACACCGAACAGCTGGCTTTCACAATGCATCTACAAGCAAGAATTTGATCCGAGTTTCTGTTTAGTTTTCATTTGAACAGGCTGATCTTTAAAGACAAGTGTATTCTTTCTGCAGTCCTCAAAGGTTTATTAAATTTGATAAAGGCCATATCCCTTGGTTCTTGATAGTTGGTTCAATAATGAATCCAGCTGCTCAAATGTGAATGTTTAAAGTAAGACCAATTGTTCAGGCATAAGCAGAGGATGTGCAAGAGCCAGTGCTGGGCAAATACTTGGAAATTCCTTGTAACATTCATTCCCATTTTTATACTTATTAACTTTTCACCTCTTTTTTTGTGTTTGCTTTAACAAATATTCAAAGAGCAAACCAGGAACATTCACCCTAGCATGAAAAATGATGAGGACCCATAGAAAACACATTCCAAGTTTGCAAACCCAAGAACTCGCACCAGAAAATGTTATTATTCTTGACAGGGAATTTCTACATATAAACCAAAAAATATGAAGTGTCATGAGACTTCCTTTAATTGAGTTATGCCTGAGGGAAAGGACAGTTGTTGCCGTTTGGAAACCACAAGTTTGAAAATGAATGTGTTTAAAAGCAAAACAAAACACAAGATTAAAAAGCCAGACCAATAATCTTGAAGTTGCCTGAATTATTCACAGCATCAAATAATTTTCATAAATACAATAAGGAATGCAAAAGCCTGTGATTCTGGACAATGGAAACCACAGTCCTACCACAATTCAGGCTGCATCTCCTTTATTAAACCCAACCCCGGAGGCCCAACTGCATGGTGGTGGTAGTGCCCATGTGCACGAACGCCTTTGTAGCATCAAACCCACATTTCAAATGTGTGGTGCCAACTAGGCCAACTTCTTACTGTGCAGCACTCCACATTTTACTCAGAAGCATCACCAGCTGCAGAAATAACTTTGGTGATGGCAAGAAATAAAGAGAAAAATATTTCCTGGCCTACCTATGCAAAAATCAATTTTTTTAGGGGAAAAAAAATATAATGTTTCATTATTTTCACTGCACCTTCTTGAATTTTGTTGGTTTAACTTTGTTAAAAAGTTGTAAGCCCTGTAGCCAAGTGAGCTTATGGGAGAATCTTAATTAACATTTAAACAAAGGAGGTTTCTGTTAGGGCTCACGGTGGTGGAGAAAAGCCTGAAACTTGAAAGTTCCAGAGTCAGAAGACACACAAGAAAAGAATCTCAGCTTTAATCTTTGGGAAATTTATAACCAATTTCTTCATTTTTGTGTGTGTGCATAGGGGGAGGGGTCCTAGTTATGACTTTTGCATGCTGTCATTGGCAATACTCATGTAAATTTTTAACTAAACTCTGCGCTATTTATTAATTAAATCAGCTCCACCCAATTTACACCATATTGTATATTAACTGCCAGCTCACTTGGAAACATCAGTAAATGAATAAACTACATTTGAAAGGAAAAAGACGTGACATGCTCTGAAGACGTTATTGACAGTCCCAGGATAAGGATCTGCATCAGATCTTACTTTAAAGTGTTTGGCCTCAGGAGGGAGGGTTTAGTAGTTGAAACTCATCCTATTCCATCAGATAGATTAGTCCAGAGCACGGGATTCATTCAAAGCCACTGTGAGAGTGTATTAGCTATAACCTGCTACTGGGAAATGTCCACACGTATCTGGAAGTAACCATGTCTTCATGGTACCTCCTCTGAACACACATTTGCTATCTTACTGCAGACCCCGATCTCACTGCGGGTAATGAATCGATTCTTCTTAATGCAAACTACAAATGTGAAAGCGTAGCTCTGCTTCAGCCCAAGGCAGGCTTTATCAGCACACAGGGAAAGTTGGGAGTCTTTCCCATGAACAAAAGGGTGAACTAGAGATTTGGAAATACTGGTGAAAAATAACAGTGAAAAAAGCGAATGCTTTTAGGGACTAATAACAATAATAACTTTGCAGTGAAGTGTGAACATCTCAGCTGGCAGTGACAGTGAATGACCTGACCTTGTTGCTCACGATGGCAAGTAAGCTTGGTGATGCGGCCATAAAGAAGTGAAACACAAACCTAGCACATGAGTCAAGGCATATCAGCCCCAGGAAGATCGAGCAACCTTCTGTACCACATAGGTCTGGAGCATGGCATATGGATTCCTTCACCTAAGGTATCAGAATTAAGGCAAATTCAAACTGAAACAGGTACAGAGAAAGGAAGTTCAGGGGCACAAAGCACATATTCTAGGACAGGAGGCTAAAAGTTTCCTCAACTAGGAAAAGAAGGCCACCGTTTGAATCTGTGAAAATGTAGATTTAGTAACTACGGACTGAATGCTGCATGCAAACACCCGAAGTATAGAGCCATTACCCTTCTCTGTCAAGGGAAAAGTGGGAATAAATGATCTGGGGCTGGGAAAGCTGAGAATGACAATTTCCCAGAACAGTCAAGAGGAACAGTAAAGGCCATACAATCACAGGACTTTATTTGAAAAAAGAATGAAGAATGGTGTAACATGGACTTTCGAGGTTGGATGAAGCAGGTTGCTTCCAAAACCATGTAGTCCTTCAAGTGAAGACCACAGAGCCAGTCAGGAAAGACTGGTGCAACTAAGACGGATGGAAACAGAGCTTGTAGGCCTGGCTTGGAAAGGGGGGGGCAGGACAAGAAAGACAACCGGTGAATTCAAGCTTTTTCTTTCTCCCAAGCTGGTAGGTTCAGCCTTGTAACCCCAAAACCAGCAGCACCAAGACATTCAGGAATAACATCTTTTTAGAGTGTCAGAGCTAGATCTCTGACATCTCCCAGTTTTAATGTCCTTAATGAGGTAAGACAAACATTCTGACTATCCACTTTCATTTAAAAATAAAATAAAATAAAATAAAATAAAATTACCTTCTCAAATGCTGAAATGGCCAGTAAATGAACCCTTCATTCTCAATTTTCTTTTTCCAACTGCTATGATGCATAAGAAGGTGAAGTGCTATTAAGCTAGTTTACAACACCGGGCAAAAGTGATTTTCTGCTTAATAAGGAAATATCTAGTAATTGGTCATAAGGCAAATGACATTAACAAGCGGGCCATTTGGCTCTAAATGAATGGATCATAACCCAGAGGGTTTTATCTGCATCAGCCTTTGCTCTTTAAGAGGTTTTCATTTCGGGAGTGAATCAGCGCTAAAATTATAAACTAAGGATGAAAGAACACATTGGGAGTAAATTTGGAAGCCAGTCAACTACTGGAATGAAGAACCTTTGTACACTTTATGCGTGGCTTTGGGAAGCCTCAGGACAGCCCGGTTCAATTTCCCTGGTATGCCTCAGAACATTCCTTGGACGTTGTGGACAAAAGGAGGGCTGAGTCTCAGAACATGAAATCCCTACAGCCAAGACTGAGGGTAAAGAACGGCAGTTCTATAGACTACAAGCAATATAGAAGATAAGAACTGAGGAAACGAGAGGTCTCCATGTGGAATTACTTAGCTAGTGATGGCCAGCATCCAGTGGAAACAAAGATCCAACAAAATTTTGTTTTGAAAACAAAATATATTAAAAAAATGACTAAAAAAATCAGTTTGCGGCAGTTGAAGTTATTTCAGTTTTGAGAAGGTATAATCTCAAACAGTGAAAAATGTGTCTAGCACGTCTATCGATGGGATTTGCATTGGTGGAACTCTGCCTCTGGAGGATTTGAGCCATCCAGTATATTTCGTGTATTTTAATAAAAGATCTTGATGCTTTGAAGAAAGCGTTTCTCAGGTAGCGGTTCTGATTCAGATGTCAGCTCCTTCAAATCCCTGTGTTCTGTTTATGTTGACTTATTTGTCCACCAGCTGCATAGATAATTTAGGTTTAAATTATGATATATTAAACAAGTAATAAGAAAGAAACCCCAAACCAAAACATTTTAAGCTCACATAGCTCTTTGAGAGTTTCAACTTTACTTTGCTAGTAAATGCCACTGGAAAGTAGAAGGAAACATAATATTTCTGTGTGGCATGCTAGTCATCTAAACTCTTCCCTGCCAGGTCTGTTCAGCCTGCATAGTATAAGCCACAACTGTTTAATTATCATGTGTTCTGCCAAAGGTGCAGTCAAGGGTGTTTATAAGGAAACGGAGATGGTAAGCCAAATTTCATTTGCAGATCAGACACGCCTGCTAGCAAACAAAGCCAAGGTTTTAGGTACAGATGAGATCAGTAGTTCTGTCCTCCAGGGAAGGCGGCTGCACCTCAAAAATTAATGAGTAATTTTTCAAATTGATGTTGTGAGGTAAACTAGTTATTTTCACAATTAAGTGCTTTACCAAGCATTTAGGAAACGGTAGTTTCTCATTGGCCAACCAGTTCTGAGCTCCAACTGGAGAAGATAGAATGCAAACCCAAGGTCATATGAAATCTACTTAACCACTGCATGAATACCGTTGGGAAGGACAACTCTTTGCAGGGCATGGAGAGGACATTCCATATTATAAAGGCACTGGAATCCAAGCTGGGTAGTTTTCCTGGCTGTAATAAATCATTTGTTTGCTTGTTATAAGGCCAACCTTTAAATTACAAATCTTGCTAATAATTATTATTTTCCTTTTAAGTCCCACACTGGTTTGTAATAATCATCAATACTTCCCTGTCCCACTGATGGGGGAATGATGAGGCAACACACGAGATGACTTGATACTAACCACAGGGTCAGCAAGTACGTGCTAGCCCACTTCTCATCTCCTAGCCCACCTCCAAGGCAGTCTCCTCTTTCCCTTCCCTCTGTGACAGGGCCATCCCTGTCAGACTTTCCTAAGCAAAAGTCTTCCACAGCCCCCTGCCAGGCTGGCTATGGTGGTTCTTGCAATGCACCACAGAGGCCAGCACAGAGGCCAGGAAAGTGCACCACCTCTTTTGGAAACAGAGGTGGTATACTATACATAGACTGGACGAACTGAACTCCCAGTATGCTGTTCCAGTTTAGGTAAGGTTTCACTCCTTGCCCAGCCTTACTGTGTACTACCAGATAATCACTGCTTACATATGGGCTGATCCTGTAATTCTAATGCAAAGTTCCCTTTAAGGCCAGAAGGAGCTTTGCCTGCAAAAGAGCTGCACTTTTCCCTACAGATAGACATTATTAACCAATTCTTATCAGTTTTCACAAACTTCACCGCAAACCAGTAGCTTAAAGCATTAACCTCTTGCAGCTAATGTGAGGAGCTTTATACATTGCATCCCATAACGCGCTTGTTACACATAACCCAGACAGACACACAGAACGTCCTGCTGCATTTCCTGCAATCAGAGGTGGAACAGTGTGTCCTTGCTGGAAACCAGCTACAGTAAATCTACTCCTCCACCAGAGTAAATACTAGCTTTGTTGTTACTGCTTCCTGTGCTGTTTATAACAGGAAAGCTTTTGTTGTGTTTTGTTTGGACTTTCTTTGGGGTTTTTTTGTTCATCTATACAGCAAAGAAAACACAAGGTTTAAACTGACCTGATTTGGAGCTGATCCAAAGTTTCATGTTAAAAAAACCACCACACCACACATAGAAAACAAATACAGCTCTAGCAGACAGAAATGAAAGGCCAGCTATCCCTGTTATGCTGCGACATCCACTTTTATTACATTACATATGATACAAGTCCTAGCTGTCAAAATCCTCAGGAGCACCTAAACAGATAATAAACAATCAGTGAAAGACTTATGGCTACATGTTTTTCATAGTATTGGAAATCACCTGGGAACCATATTTTAATGGAAAATACAGCTTGATGGAGACAAGCTTCATAGATTTATGAAGAAACTGCAGCACAAATCAAGTGGAGGGTTTAGCTTTCCAAAATGATATGGAAGTGCTAGAAAATAGCACCAAAAAAAAAAAAAAAAAGGACGAAGAAGGACAAGCAAAGAGGAAAGAAAGAAGTGCCCTTCTAATGATTTATGCTGTAGGGAAGGAATATGCCTACTTGTGATCCTGTTACCCTTACTGCTCTTTGTGATTGTTATTCTTCCCCTAAGAGAAGCGGTCATGTTACATACTGACAGAAAGTTACACCTCTTCAATGTGATTTGTCCACTTAAAACAACATTTATCATGTTGCCAGTTTATAAATCATTTAGGCCAACTAGATTAAGGCTATAGGAAGCCAGCACCCCTAACTGATCCTCATGCCAGATAATTCACAGACCTACATTTGTTTACACTAAACCTTATCAGCCAAAATAGCCGAGTCCGGTGCCAGCTGAACTCCGGTTCCTTCATCTGAGTGAGAACACAGGACGAGGCACAGTTTTAACACACTGAGAGATAGAGTCCTGCTTTAAATGAAAGTGTACCTACATCAGTCCACACCATGCCAATGTCCTGGAAGGCTTCGCTAACATGGACAGCTCTTCCTCTACACTTTAGAGGAGCAGAGCCTCTACACAGAAATAGGAGACAAGCTGAAGAGGTTCAAGGTTAGCTTACTTTTTATCTATTTTGTATATGAGGATGTGGAAAATGTCCATTTTTAACCTATGAAAGTATGTTGCCCCCTTGTTGAATGCACACGGGTGCAAACAACACTGCACTCTTTGCTCTGTGTTCAGCATCGATTCCAGTAAACTGAAATTGTCAAACTCAAAATCGGCCTTTTGTCCAATTAAAACTCTTCAGACATTAAGAGGAGGCTGAAATACCAGCTTGGCTACATGATACAGCTCACATCACTGTATAGAGTTACTGATACGCAGCGGGTGTCAGGCACCCGCTCACAGTGAGCTTCACATGCAACGAGACAGCTCGTACACAGAATGCAGCCCTCAACTAAAATATAGAATTTTTAATTTAACTTTGAATAAAGCCCCCAAACCCACACTTTTTATAGTGCTAGGAGATTAAAAACAAAACAAACCACAAAAAAACCCAAAACCACTAAGCTTTAAAAAAGGACAAGCTTTGGATCCAGAGGATTTCAAACTAATTGAGAACCAATTAATAACCTTAGGCCTAATGGTCTTTATGTTACAGACCCAGCAGAAGGGATGAGGAACTACAAAGGAAAATCTTGGTCATTTCATGTCCTTTGCCTTAGAGGTGATTTTTTTAAATCCACAAGGAAAGCTATATTAGCCTGTGTAAAACACCAGCCAGCCAAAGCTCTTCCGCAGAATCTTGTAATCTGAATCTCTGTGAGTTGTTGTTTTTAAAACAGCAAACCCTTAGAAAGTGAATTATTCTTAATCCAAACTACAGATGACAAATTAGAGGAACAATATCACTATATTCACCTTAGAAGACGCAGAACACAGGCGTAGCGCACCAGGCTTAGATACTCTTCTCTACAGAGCATCACAGGCCTCACTTCTGTTTTTAATTATAGGCACATGGACCAAGGGATCAGATTAAGACTTAGAGTGGGTCTTTTAGGGATGCTCACACACAGCTGCCTGTAACAGATCGTCCTGGAATATAAAGTAAGCTATGTCTTGTCAAAATTACCTTCACAACTGAGGCCTGTGCTATCTTCAGTCATCACCATTGTTCTTCCTTCTACACCCAATTGATTTTAATTTCTCCACTGCTTTGCTTCCTTTGGCTTCCTGCAGAATCTTCCAAATCCCAGGTGTGGAATTCAGTCCTATGCTCTTCTTGACACCACCTTCTAAAACGCCCAGCGCTTGGTGCTGACACCCACTTGGCCAAGGAGTTTTTCAAAGGTACAGTGATCGCTTCCTGAGGAGGTGGCTGTAAAAAGATAGTTGTCTACCTCTGACAGCCCGTCTCGGAGAGAGGATAAGATTTAACACTCAGCAAGGTTAAAAAGAAACTGGAAATACACAGCTGATTCTTCAGAAACAGCTACTGATTTGGGAGCAACCAGCTCAAGATGCCCCAGGCCTGTTTTTTTCAGAAGTGCTCAGTATGATGCCTTGGCCTTGTCCCTTAACAGTTAAAGGAATATTGAATATTGACGTATGTTTTAGGATATTTACTGTTTGAGTTTAACCTTAAATGAGGCCTATCTGTAAAAAATGAGCAGAGCAGTAATAAATGAGGCAAGATAATTCATTTCTCTGCAGAGCAAGAGAAAGGAACCCAAAGAGCTTAATAAGAAAGCTTCCCTTCAGCAAGAGCAACTTTTCTTTGAAGAGCGGTGGTCTCGCACCTCTAACACCCTAAGAGTTCAGCAAAGGCTGTCTGGGTCACCATCGAGGGAGAAGCGGCCAGTCATCCAAAACAGATATACATGAAGTGCTTGATGTTTTAACGTTTTCTTTAGCTTCTGATAAATCAAAGGCAAAATGGATTTTGGGATGGATGGATGCCTAGTCACCACGTACTTCTGGTGATGGACTCGAAGAAAACTTCTGACAGAATGAACTCAAGCAGACAGGCCAGGACCTGATCTGACACGAATGGAAACCCATTTCCAGGGGTGAATGTACATCTGATACCTGAAAGGAGATACTGAGTCAAGGGTAGGCAGAAGTACAGCTCCTCTCTAAGCATAACCCTGAGCACTCACAAGCCAGGCAACATCAACAGGAGCCACTAGACACCAATTCCTCCAAAATTCACTTTTGAAACATGAAATATACAGATTTACAGATCCAGGGGCTTTGTCTGTAATTATTATTTGATTTTGCAGAATATGAATCCACTATATTTGTATAGGCCATATAAATACACGAGACAAGAAGAATGAGCCTCTGGGCAGCATTTGACAACATCGTCTCAGATACTGGGAGAAGCCCTCTCTAGGGAAGCCTTTCTGGGTAGATGTACCAAAAAAAAGCCTGCTAAAAACGTTGTAAAAATTATGGTGTTTAAGCAACAAATTAAGTGATCCAAAGTTTCTGTGCCTTTCTATAGAAAACAGCTTGCAGGTTTTTTACAATGTAGAAGAAAAAAACTGGCTTCTAACAAGTTTTATGCCAAAAGCAAAGCTTTCAAATTTAGAAACCTTTGAATTTAACACATCATCAAAGATCCTCTTGAGCACAGAAGATTTAATGGCACTTTTGACCAGAGCTAGAGCACATAGTAATTTCCATGACAGGAACTCCATTCTCTCTGCTGAACTCCCCCATTGCTCTCCTTCAGTATAAAATACTTTCCTACTTTCCATACCCAGATCGTTGCACGGAGCCAGTGTCTCTGATCCAGTGTGCCACAGCCCAGCAGGGCTTCCCTTTGATGGTAGGTAGATAATAAAGTAGAATAATCTGTACAAATTTGGAACTCTGGCTACACCTTTGAAGCACACAATAGGGGTTACAAGAGTTTAAAAACATAAGTGAGAGAAAAAAGAGAGAGGCACAAAATTATCAGAACATGAGCATAATGGAATAACTGTTTTTGATTTTTTTTTGTTTTTTGTTTTTTTTTTTTTAGGAGAAATCACTGGATTTCTTTTCACAAAGGAATCATACAACTAATTCATTAAACAGATGCACCCCCCGAGATATTTAACATTAATCTAAAGCCAGCATACCTCTTCTGGCTTCATTTACACTTCTCTGTACTCATACCAGCAACAAACAGAACCAAACCGAGGAGTTTAGTAGTTCAAATTTATTTCAAAGAAATGCTGATATGAACCAACTGCCAATGCTTAGTCTGCATCTCTGAGTTTCTTTAGCCTCCTGCCTCTCTTCATTATATTCTTCCTGAGCTTTTTATTTCATATGGGAGATATTTCTGAATACTGAATCCCAGTGAATCACAAAACCTGCCTCTTTAATACTCAATCCAGGACTTGCCTCTGGATTGAAGGAAGCCCCCTCATTAAGAAAACTGATGGTAGAACAAAAATAAATGACCAGCAGAAAAGACAAGGGGAAGGCACCACTCTCCTGGGTGACTGCTCAGGGTCTGACACTGCTTCTCTGAAGCCAAGCCTGTGTCTGTCCCTCCTTGCACCCATGTCCACACTCAGCCTGGGGCCCTCAGTTTGTGTCTGGAAGTGAGCACAGGTCACACATCACAGTGAATTTAAAAAACAGGTGGGATGTTCTGCTTTACTCCAAGCAGCACAGTGATCCAGGAAAAGGGATGCTAAAATCAAGTGACTTTGAGTCAGGCTCACTGAGAAAAGAAGTGGTACCTCAGACATACCAACTGCAGTGACAGTGCTCTGAAAGATAAAACACAACCAGCAGCAGACAAGAGTTTGTGTAAGGGAGCAAAACTTTTCACCAAGGATCTCTGCAGTAGTAACCGAATCTAGAAATCTGAATTTTGATTTAGTATTTTCCTATTAAGGAAAAACTTCTTGTGAAACCTTTTCCATGGGCAGTAATTTCCCAGGAGAAGTAAGTAGAGCCCTATTAATAGAGAGTTTTAAAAAACAAGACTTGGTAAAGCTCTAGGGAATACACACATACACTATAGGGAAAAATTCTGCTTGGGAATAGCCATTATTAGGTGACCTCCCAGGTCTTTACCATTTCCAATTGCACTTCTTTTAAGAGCTTGGCACTGAAATGCTGTATGAAGTGACACCGGTTTTTCCACTCATAACTGAGCTAGAAAAACTATTTTGCAACAAAATTAAACAGACCTCACAGAACGAGAAAAAGGTTTTACTTTGTTTCATCTTATTGCATCAGGAAGTCACTGCTGCTTGGTTTAACAATAGACAAGACTTCTCAGGTGATGGGAGGAATGAAAAATGTGAGCAGTTCAGAACTCCTGATCATTGAAGAGATATTTGAGACACAGAGCTCGATTAACTGCTAGCTAAGAGACAGAGGAGAATACCATTGCTTTTTGCCACTGTGTTTCAGCACAGCAAAGATACACATAAGATGCCAATCTTTCATCTGGATCTGAATTTCTACAGCCACAGCTGGGTAGGGGTTGACATTTAATTTTTCAAGATTTTTTTTGTAATTGGTTAATACTAATATCCACTGGAGTCCTCAGGCTGCTTTAGCAGAACTTAAATTTCCCAGAGTATCACATCACACAGCTTAAAACTACTGCAACTACTGTTTCTCTGCTGAAAGAGATGCACAGCAAAAATAGAGTCATCTAATACCAATTCATAACTACATCCCACCTACGGATGTCCACAGCAAACGCTTAACACTTTCAGGATTGAAGTACACCAGATCAGGTAGTATCTGTTATAGCAAAAGACATGGAAGAAAATCCTCCTGACCTCGCTCTCTTATGAGAAGAAGGAACCCACTCATGTCCACAGCAGCTGCAGGGATGGAAGGGAGTGAATCACTTTGATTACTCGGACCAAAATTCACCTGTCTTTTAAGTCAGTGCCTGCACCTAACACATGTGCCTGAAAATCTGCCAGATTGGAAACACCAGTGGCAGACTGGATTGCAATCAAATCTAAAAGCAGGAAGGCTTAACAAAATTCAGATCTCAATTCAAACTTTTCCCTCAAGTCCTGAATTCTGAGTCTGAGCTTCAGGGTTGGATGCATGTCTACTCCAAACAGAGATGAAAGCTAATGCTTCCCCCCTCTTTACCATATAGGATAAGTATCTGTCACCTGGAAATCATGGCTCTTTGGGACAATCTCTCTCAGTGGAAGCTGTTACAGGTGTCACCTTAGCAGGACGTTCTGTTTGTCATAAGATGTCTATTACTGCTCACCAGCCTTTGGGGTAGCATCTCAGACTTCTGAAACACATGGACACAGGACTAAAAGAAGAACTGAAAGTTAAGCTAACATTCAAGGGAATCATTTCAAGAGGTGATTCCCATTTGGTTGCTGCACAGTAGAGACCAGTTGCGCAAAACATGTTTTAAAAAAGTGTCTTTTTTAAAGTGGAAAACAATTATTTAAAGAACCTGAATGTAAATGGAAATTAAATGCTCTCCTGCGAGTTAAAACACTCTTTCTGACCTCTTTAATTTGACCTCCCTACATGTCAAAGCGTTCTACATGTTTTAGGCCTCTTGGAGATCTGATTGCTGACCATGGACCACTGATTAGCCAGAGGGCAGAAATAAGACATGGAGAAGAGCAAAACCTCTTCCAATAATTAACTTGAATTCAGCTTAAATGTAAACCGTAATGAAGATTTCCAGTAGGGAAAAAAGCACCCAAAGAACTGATAAAATACAAAAATCTTTAATAAATTAGCACACTGCAAGTACTCTTCAACCCACCAAATCACAAAAGGATGCACACTCTTTCATCCCAAAGTTCAGCATTGCTCATTTCAAGGGGAATGGTGTTGGTTCATTATAAAGACTAATTATCACTAAAATTTGAAAGTGTCCGGAAACGATATTTCTAGTCCAAATTTAACTTTTACTGTAGCTCAGCAAAGCAAGTAATGTGTTTAAATGCTTTACTGAAAAACAACCGCTGAAAAGTATAGTGTAATTGATTTATGTCTGATAAACCACCAATGATAAGAGATTGACCAAGCATCTTAAGTTCACCTCAGAAGCAACACAAACAACATTTTCTGAATTAGACATCTTTTCTGGCCCAGCCTTTGAGGAACAGACTCCTGAGCAGAGCTTTCATATGTTTCTGGCATACAACCATGTTACAAATGTCATTAAAATAGCTTCTTCACAGTTGTCTGTGTCTGACCCACACAAAACGTATTAAGATAAAAATCAGTTAAAATGTGAGATAAGTGTATAGTTAGGTGAATTTAAATATTCTTATTTCTGTTTCTGTTCTTAATGAGAATTCAGTTAGAATTAGTCTACCGTTCACAAGTTCACCATTTGTTGTTCATCTACCACAAATTACATGATCTTGAGCCAACCAGAAATCAACGAACATGTTTATTTTCCCTTAGGATTTGTACCCCTGTTACGCAATGATGGAGAGAGAAAGAACCAAGACCATTAGGAATGCTAAAATGAGAACATTGCAAGAAAACAAAAAAGCCCTCTACCATTAATTTTACTCATAGTCTCTTAGTACAGTCATATCCTCTGAAGTTAGAGGCACACATATATAATCTGGGAAGTCTTCCAGATTTCTTTTTAAGGAAATGAAGTTCTCAACACTGGCTGCATTAAGAAGGGTATTTTTGGTTTTCCACAATGCCATCAGCAGTGCTGAGCAGGGCTCCGAATACATACTTGGAGGTTGTGCAGTATGTAACTCTGTCCTTGTAGAGCTAAAAAAGCTGTCATCACCATACCATCTACGCTATGCATCCAAGTTTCCCAACAACTCAGCTACATCACATGTTTGTGCGTTGCTCTACAACAAAACCCATCCCAGAGCTGCCCACTTACAGCACAACTTTAATCCACGATATGAGTGTTGAAAAAAAAAAATTTAAAGAAAATACTGCCAGCTACTTTGACTGTGAAAATCATCTTCAAAATGCACATTTATTATATGAAGACATGTTCACTGATAACTAGAAAACCTAAAGAATCTCCAGTATTTCCCAATACCCACTTCTCCGTGTAGCAGAAGTATTTAGTCAATGTGCTACAGCCACAGTCCGAAATTGTTTCACCTCCCTCAAGTTACAAAATTCTCATTAGTTCTCGAGTGCCCAGTCCTGCAGTGTTCCCTACCATAACTGCTATGAGGTATTTCCATAAAGTGAGAATGAATATATTAAGTAAATAAATAATAATAATAAAAAATAAAATCCATTGGATTATATCAAACTAAGTAGGATAATTAGAAATCTCTGAACTTTATGGCTGTACCCTTGCTACGGAGACAGATATGATGGAGACAGAATATTACGAGGGCTAAAAGGAGCATATTGCAAGAGAACAAGAAAATCACATTGCTGAATTGTTTCATTGACTTATATGGAGTTACAGTGATTTGCACAGGTAAAGACTGCTTCACTCAGCTGAACTAGCAAAGACCATCACGCTGAACGAATGTCAAAATACAACAATGTTCAGTACATACTACATTTGCTTATGACAGATTTGAGAATGTCTCCATTTCAGAATGTGAAGAACATATCACTGAATTTCCAGGGTGTCACAGAACCCAGGAATCTTGCCACTTGTTCACAGTGGAGTGTTTGGGATTAAAAGATTTCTCGTGAATAAATTAATGAAGTAATATAAAAATTGACAGCTCGGCTATAACATCTGCTCATCCATAAAAAAGTCACTCCACCCAGCTGAGTGGGTGAAGTAAATTTTACAAGGTTGAATTAATGTAGGTACTGATAGAAATACGACCTTTTTAAATCAGCATAATTTCAAAATAAATTCTTAAGTAATAAAACAAATTAAAACACACACGCTATAGTGAGTGGAGTGAGATGGTCTGGATTAACCAACCACGGCTCTACTCTGTTAGTGGGCCTGCCCCATTAGTCCCTAACATTATTCTCTCCCACATGCAAAGAAGCCTATAGCAAGTTGCACAGAAATCTGGCTTAAAAGAAACACTTTCTTGAGCTGGTATTTTCAAGTGTGCTTGAAATTATCTGAAAAAGTTCAGTCTATATTGAGTCATTTCATTTTTCAGGATAAAGCCTTCACAAATGACACATCGTTAGAAGAAGAGAGAGGAGAGAGAGAGGTACCAAACACTTGAAAAAAAATTTCTGAGAAGAGTCTGAAATGAAAAAGATCTCATCAAGAAAGCTCAGCCTAGTGTAGGACATAAATGCCAACTCAACAAAATTAAGTGCCAGCTGAACTTTAAGCAGAAATTTTCTTTCAAGACATGAGGTGTCTAAAAGCAAAACATCCCGTATTTATTGACATGTAAAAGCAGAGGGAAAACTGGCAAGAACTCAGAATTTCAAACGTGCAGGTGCCGTGGGAAAGCTTGAGTGCTCTGTAACCACAAGACCTAGCTTAAGAATAAATCTTCTTTAAATAAGAAAAATAGAAAAATACAGAAACGTGGTAGTTTATTGGGTATCTCCTTCCTTCAAAGGAGTGTTCTGTGAATCTGTCTGCTCACCTAATGGTTACAGGTACGAGATGTAAATGCTGTTCTGACCCTAGTGTACATAAGCACCTTGATAATAACATTTCTCTGTCATAACCACATTAGAGCTGCAAATGTCCATGCATACACATGTTACATCGGGGCTATTCAGCTGCAGCAGGATTACAGTGCAAATTGTTTTGACCTATGTATGTAATTTTACTATCTTCACAGGGCTGCATTCGCTTCTTGCTGATATGCTCAGTGATTATTTCTTGTCTTTATCTTTTGTGCTTGTTTGTTTGCTTATTTAAGTGGTAGAAGTGTAGTGACCATGACAAATAGCTTTTGAGGATAGAGGATTCCAATAGAGGATTCCAAACAGTTGAGTGCTTTCTCCTTTAGCAGGTTTATAGCAGCTCTTTATCAGCAGCTTCTTCATTCCTGTACCTTAAGAACACTCCCATTGCTTTGGGGTTTTCTCTTCCACTGAAACACGTGCATCACTCACCCCAACACTCTGACTCCTCCAATCCCTTGATGGATCTGCTCAGGGGCTGTCTGAGAGCAACAGGAGTGGCTGCAGTGGCCTGTTAAGGACTACTCTCCTTTTCATTCATTTACAATAAGCTCCTGGTGATGTGTTTTAAGAGTGAAACTCTGAGCAGACCACTCAGAGGAGTTCAGATGGGAAACAACCCTTTGCAAAGATGCTCCAAATGTCCTAAGAGGCAGCTAACATAAATCTACACACTGCTGTCAGGGAAGTCCTGCATTTTGGCTCTCCTAGGCATAAGTTTTTCCATGAGGAAAGTCCTTTGTTTCTCTTACTGGCAGTAGGAGAGGAAAAAAAACCAAACCAAACAAACAACAACAAACAAACAAAAACAAACAAAAAAAAAGAACCAAAAACCAAACCCAACAACAAAACGTGTTCACAGGGCTGCTGTGTTCAGAGAATAGTGTACCAGGCTGCAGGCAGGTATTTCAGTTTAGTTTAACAATACTGACCTTAGTGATAACGCCGAAGCAGCTACACAAATTATGTTTAACACCCCAGCTTCATGTGTATTCAGAAGCCAGCCTTAAGTTAATATAGTGTATTTTCAAAGTTACTATACGGTGCACGTTTAGAACTCCAAATGGAAGCCATTCCCTTTGCTCAGCATGTGAGATAAACCTGGTAAATTAGAGATTTGTTTATATTCTGAGCAGGTAACAAGAAAACAACATACCTACTGCAGTTCAAGGATTGCATTTCAAAAGTGGACTACAGTACATTTGCACTCTGGTACCATATTTGCATTTGTAACTCTTGTGTATTCTGCAGGTAGCAGGAGGAGTTGTTGTCTAAAGCCTTTTGCTAAAAAGAATAGCATTTCTGCTGTGATTAGACTTGTTTAGATTATCTTATTAAATTCAGAAATCACAATTCATCTGCAAACAGCTGTGTTTCCCAAAATCTATATGCACTAGGGTTTTGTTGACAGGCAAAGTCTAAATAGGGAAACTCTAACTTCTGATTTTACAAAACCCTCTTTGAACATAATTAGGTTTTCACTGAAAGCACATTAAGCACCTACCAAACCAGGGCCCTTACCCATGGCTGAGACCTCTAGACAACTGCCCCCATATAAATGATAAGTAATCACAATAAAACAAGTTCTCAATTAATGTAACTGTAAACTGCTAACTTGGTCAGGATCCAAGGTTACAGAGAGATGCTGAGCCACATCAGCAAGCGCATACAGATTATGGAAGAGATGTAACCTTGCTCTACGGAGAGCATCTCGGTTGTGTTTCATATGTATTCTTCACAATTCTTACAAGGGATAGTTCCAGCTCAGGAACAAAACCAGCCTTGCTCCAAGGGTATTGTATGTAAAGATTAACAGTGTCAAATGGTGACAGCACTATCGTAAATTCCAAGCACACAAAAACTAAGATGTTAAATCCTATCTCTATAACTTCTGTTCCTCTCAATGCGAAATTCAGAAGGTGTTGAATGGAAGCGATCACAGAAAGTAGTAGCTTGATTGATAAAGTCCCTATCTGGTCATTTACGATCTGGCTGAAGGAGAAGCAGCTTTTGCCAGACAGAAAAGCAATTAATCTGCAAACAAGCCGAGGAACAGCAGGGCTGTGCATTGGAGTCTCAGGCTGCTGGGAGCTCATGAGAGGAGATAAGACTGCAGCCTGCTATTTATTGTACATTTTAATTAAGTGCTTGTTAACGGCAGTTATCTTAACAGTCATAAAATTACTGTTGTAATGCATTTTGTTTGAGGAAAAAAAAAATGGAGGGAGCCGAAGGACTTTATGAAAGCAGTCACAGATTGCTTTCACTTTAAATCAAAGAATAAATTCTGAAGAGGAGGGATGTTGCAATGATCTAAGCCGAGCCACTAATGGTTATTTAATGTGGCCATCAGTGTTTGTAAGTCCCTAGCATACGGAACGTACACAATAGCCTCCAAACCCTCTTTAACACTTATTTGAGATGACAGGAAAAATGAAACCGTTTGTGCTTTCAATGGAAAAGCAATCATTGGTACATTATATTCTGCTTGCCCTATCATGCTAATGCATGGTAAAAATGTCACCAAATGTATTTAAGGACCTGATGGAGTGTTGCTGTTTGATTCCTGTTACCGGGCTGATTAATAAAAATCTTCAATTTGTATGTAAATGCAGTAGGGTTTCATATCATCCGCATACCTGCACCTGGAGAAAATAATAAACTGAAGTTTAATGCAGCAATTATAAGCATTTATGGAACTCTTTAAAGAGGCTGCCTGCCTCCCCTGACCATCAAGATGAGATATTCACAGAGGAATATTACTGATGCTCAGACAAGCAGGGCTGCAGATGGTCCCCAGTGCAAATGCTGCCAATGCAGATTAACTCACTGACTCATACTCACTTTGGTACAACAATGTAAGCTACTTATTGTTAGACAAAAGTGTCATATTTTTCCCTACATCTGAAATAAAATCAAATTGAACTGTTCTTTGGAGTAGTGGGAAGGGTGGTAATTAACATTTCAAATGAGGTGTGTTTGCATCATTTACACTTTTCCTGACATCACTTAATTCCCTTGTGCATATGTTCCCATGACAACATCATCACCACAGATAAAAATTGCATCGGTACAACAGAAACTCTTCAAGATGTATGACAACAGCTGTTTGTTTATTTTTTTAAAATCTCTCTAATGATCTTCAGACTTTTAACCAGTGACCCCCTAATGGCCAATCCTTAATAAAACAAAGTATGCAGCTATTTGCATCTTCACAGATGGATATTGGAAAGGGTTTTTGTGGTTTGGGTACTAATGGAATAATAAGTACCACGTATTGGATATGGTCATGTGGAGGAATACATTACAACATAGATAGATATCAGCTTTGATGTATGCCCATGCACAAGCTCTGCTCACATCGCAATCCATGATTAAGTGCATATGACATACATGTTCTTAGTTTGTTGTAACCATTTGCTAATCTGCATTTGCAAATTCCAGTGAATATGCTCAAAATGAGAAACAAACATATTCAACTCTAATCCCTATGAGACACTACACTGGATAAATTATTGTTCTATTGTTTCAACACTGTATTTTTATTGGAGTGCAATTCTTCACTAACTATTAACAGGGTACCAATGTGTTTTAGTGACTGTGATACTTCTCATAGATTACAGCCAAAGAATGAAATCAGTGAGCTACCAAAAGCACAACTATAATTAGTCTCTTATTTAATAGTCTCAGACAAGGCTTTAACTTATCCCATCCACAACTGAGTGCTCTGTTGACACTGAAGAGCTGTTTTTATTCTGCTTCCCATGGTGCACGATCAAGCCACTCTCCTTAAAGATGTTTAGTGGAAGATCACCCTTGTTTTTAAGCCAGCCTCCAGCCTGTCACCAAACAATAGTTCTCGGGCCCAGCTGTGGCACATTTGGCTAGCACACAGCATGTTCTGCCTGGAAAGCTGTTCCCTGGCTCTTCTGAGGTAAAAGCAAATGCATATCCTGCTCAGATAGTCAGTCACTATTTTAACCATAAAGCACACCAAGAGTCACTTTTGGGCATGCTTTTTGTCAAGTAACTGCTCTAGAGGCAGCTTCCCAACATGCACATTGACAGACTGAATAAACCCTTACCAAGAAAGCCTCTCCCTCCAGATGTGGCTCTAAATCCAAATTCCAAGCAATATTGTAACTGTCGAGAGAAAAGCATCTGTGTTCATGCTCTCCAGACCCACAGAGAAGTCAGAATCCATTCTAGGGGGAGGGGAACTTGGCAATTACCAGCCAAATAATTGTTTGTTTACCATCCTAAATAGCAAGTGTAGATTCAGACAATCAGCAGCACAATAACAACAGGCTGCAGAGGAAGAGCTCTACTACCAACACCCTCCACAGAACCATCAGTCACTGTATTCACTGTTGGGCATGTCAGACAATGGCAGAAACTAACCAGAAGGTGACTGAAAGCAGCCCCAGTTTCTTGACAAGCTCACAGACATTATGTGCTTTTCAGCCAAGGTTCCATACAACCTGGTAAAATGCTGATCTGGTCTTGCAACTACAGTTGGTGAACTCGCAAGGAATCAGCTCCTGCTGCGGTTTCACGTGTATCAGTAAATACAAGTGCTGTTGTTCCCAGACACCACTCTGCTCACCCAGCCCCATTCCCAAAAGACAGGGGGAAGCAGGCAAAGCATCACCATCACCAGACTGACACTGTGACTAAGATGATGAGTTGTATCATCAACATTTGATCTAAACTCCATCAAACTAAACGGGAACTCCATTGTTGTTGCCAGGAGGCTTTGGATTAGAAACCTCAAGTCTCAACCGGCTCCAGCTGTAGAGCTCCGCCTGTCTCTTAGGGAAAAAAACACCCTGGTATCAACGCTGTGCAGAGGCAGGGAAAGCTGGTACTGTAGAACCACGGAGCTGTGCAGGAATAAAGCCTATGACAGGCCACTTCACATGTTATCAACAGAACTGGCAGCTAAATTCAGATGATAAAGTTCTTTATTGCCATCACAACACAAGAAACAAAGCTTGCCAGCCAGTTTTCAGATCCCAAGCAGGCTCTGCAGCAATTACAAAAAAAAAAATAAGTATATACCATCAATACTGAAGGATAAATATGGGTTCCCACAATGACAGTTAAGTAGAAACACTTCTGACTACATTTTAAGTAAGGCGCAAGACTGGTAAAGTCAAGAAATTAAGTTTCATTTGGAAACAGGATTATAGAATTTCAAAAAATCTCACAGGAATTCAAAAGTCAAAGGTATTGTAGATCTTCCCTTTCTTCCTCTCCTTCTTTGGCCCAGAACCTTGTTGTTTCTTATGTCATAATAGTATCAAAAAGAAGAGATATTTAATTTTTTTAATTTTTTTTTTAATATAGCTCTGCCATCATATTAGAATAATGAATCCATGTATATTGCTTATACCTTGCACCTTGCCCTGCAGAAGTACAGAGAAAATAGGAACTTAAAATGTGAATAGCCCTGCTTCTTAGAAGAGAAAATACAAAATGACAGTCACAAAGAGCCATCTGCCCAGATCACTACATTCTCTGGAAAATGCTTGTTTCAGTAGAAGCCTGTGAATGAGTTAAGGAGTGTTTTCAGAATGAAAATACTTTTTTTTTTAATAATCTTGCAGTGATGTCATCCTGTCTTCAAGTCAAATTCACTTTTACCATCCTCTATTACTGTTGACCTTGACTTAAATTAGCAAAATACTAAATCCCATGTGTACAGTAACCACATGTATAGAGAATACTTTGTTATCACATTTACGTTTATATGAATTCTCCTCCAACGCATGCAGAATCAACACTGACGACTTGTAAACCCTAGTACATACCAAGATATAGTCACGATGTTATGTCAACAGTAAATACTGGAAATATTGAAAATGCATTCAGAGACTCTGAACACCATTTTGTTGCCATTTTTTAACAGGCAGCTTCAAAAAACCTGCAGTCAGTATCTATGCAGCTTAAGATAAATCTACATCGCAGTGACCTTACAGCAACTTTATATTTTGGGTTTTTTTACATTCTTTCTTAGAAAGCTTCTAAAAAGCCTGTTCAGCCACAAGTAGGTTTGCACTGGAGAAGCATGCTGCTGCTACTTCTTCTTCCTATGTGGCAGGAAGCACAATGACTTTACAGTTACTGTGCCATAGCTCGGGCTTCATCACTGTCACACCCAACAACCTGGGAGAATCACCCGATCTGTTAAACAGGATCACACCTCTCGTACCAACTTTACAAGTATGTGAAGAAGTTTGATCAGTCACATTTATGAATTGACCTAAGAACCTCAGGTGAAGGGGACTGTGTACTTCTTTTGGTCCTTCCCTCCTTTATAACTGCTTATAAAATGACTAATTGGCTTTAGATTGACCTACAGATTTTTGAAACTCTGTACCTACATCCTCATGTCTACACACCCCCCCCCTTGATTTCTAACTCTATGCCTCTTTCAAGAATCTCACTATTAAGTCTTAAACATGTAGGCTCTGAGCCTTTGAGCAACAGCCCCAAGCTGTGGTTTGTAGAGCACATTTAGAGCACTATATTAAATGCTTGTTGATGGCTTGAAAGGAGCTGGACAGCTACATAGTGATGGCATCTCAACTCTTTGGACACCTCACCAGCTTATCACACAAGAAAGTAACATAAAGGGATTCTTAGTGTCATTCAGTTGGTGGGAACCAGGCTAAAAGCCAGCTAAAAAGTTCTGACAGGCATCTTAATGTATAGCACATACTGTGAAAAGATCTGTGGAGTCCTGAAGTTGTCTCCTATGGCAAAGCTGCTCTGTGAATACAAATTATTTTGTCCAGAAAAAAAAAACCTAAAAATTGTCCTTAAATAATATACTTAGATACGCTTTGAATAGTTAAAGTGATAGCTAATGTAATACTGGATCCCTTCATATCTGCTGCATTTCAGACAGTAAGTCCATTTTGTAGTCATCACTGGTATCTTCTACTGTCCTCTTCACAGCTCAGGCCAGCTTCACACAGCTCATCTAGTTGTAGTTGTTATAGCACAGGTATTTGTAACCCAGTGCAGTACAAGCAGTAGTGTTGATATAGTAACAGCAGCGTAAACATGCCCTACTTTTGTACAACACAGGGCTGGTCTACATGGTAATATGACTGGATCATAAACTGCAGTATTCTCCTATACTATTAACTCTTTGCTAATTACTGCATGTTCATATGAGGTGAGGTAGCTTACTCTTATGCAAAATAGAACAAACCACTTCACACAAATGCACTACGTCCAGTAGCCTTACCAGTAAAACAAACTAAACGTGCTAGGGAATATTCCAGGGCACCGAGGCTGGATGGCCCCAAAGAGCTCACGTCTCCTCACCCCCAGAGCAGACGGCTGCTTCCAAACCCCCAGCCCGCTCAAGTTCCCAGCCATGGGCAGAGGGCTTCAGCGCAGGGTGGCTGGTTGTGGCCAAAAACACACCCAGAGCTTCCCAGTGTGGCTTTCCAAGTGCCAGCACCCGGGAATGCTCCCAAGCGTTGTTTAATTTCCTAGTCTAAATGCAGCCTACGTGTCTGCATGGGGGAGCAGGGTGAACACCAAAGCTATTTGGCAGTCGCTCCTTCATGCGGGTAAGCATTTTTCCACTCCTGTGTATGGGAAATATCAGCACATTTGTATCAAATTAATTATCGGCAATGTTAAAAGTAGTAAAACTTGTGTTTAGACAAGGCTTTAAAACTCCTTTCTTCTCCATTTGGAAAGTCAGTTTTACTGTTCATCTACAGTATTTTCAATGGTTTCATGTATCATTCTCTGCTG
>JAOXJM010000063.1:28560533-28610241 GCA_026413425.1 Tringa solitaria
CCCCCCCCCCCCCCCCCCCCCCCCCCCCCCCCCCCCCCCCCCCCCCCCCCAACACAAACCTAGAGGCAAATTTCCACATCCCCTTCCTCTGGACATCCTGGTGGGTTTTCCATAGAAACTTTCACACAGTGGCCAGACAGATGCTTTAAAGGGGATGGAAGAAAATAATGAGCCCACGATGGGAAAACAATTGCGTCCCCAGCTTTCCACCTCCATTAAAGGCTCCTTGGCCTTGGCAGCGCAGCCCCTCGGCTCCCCGTCCCCGCAGAGCCCTCTGCCTTCCCTCCGGCCGGCCGGCGGGGATGCTCCGGTGGCAGCCATGGGAAAGCCGCCCCTTTGGTTTCTGGAAGTGAGAACTTGGTTTCCCTGCAGGGGGAAAGCAGCCTTTGTGCCTGGCCTGGCTTCCCTAATGCGGAGAAAATTCTCATTAATTTTGTGAGGAAACATTTTGTTATGCGTGTTTCAACAAAACATTAAAAAATCCTACTGGTGTGGTTTTTTTTTTTCTTTTTAAAATTTTTTTTTTAGAAATCACTCTCGCAGCTTGACAGCCTCACTGGAGCCCTGGCCAGGCCTGCCCGAGACGGCGCAGAGGCCTCCCTCTCCCTCTCCCTCTCTGTTGGCTGCTCTTTTCCTGTCTAATCAATTATCTCCCTAGCTAGTCCTTCTCAAAGGTGAGAGCTCATTATGCATATTCATAAATCACAGCTCCCAGACCTGACACTGATTGATGTAATCATCTCCCGCTCGCTCCCTGTCTGCGCGGGGCCGGCCGGAGGAAGTGCAGGGGAGGAGGAGGAGGAGGAGGAGGAGGAGGAGGAGGAGGAGGAGGCAGGAGAAAAGAGACTTCCAACTTGTCAGCCCCACTTCTGCTGGGCGGGCGTAGCGGGCCGTGTCGGGCTTCCCATTCACCCCGGCCAAAATGCCCATCACAGCCCTGGGGAAACGACAGGAGAAAGCCCTGGGAGGTGAGAAATAAGCAGCGAGACCCCTCCCGCACAGCGAGCCGTTCCGCGGGCAGAACCACACCAGCACGGAAGAGATCCAGCACAGCTCTCACCATCGGGCATTGCCCCACGCATTAAAATATCCCCATCCCCCCCCCCGAATCTTTCACGTCAGCCAACGCACCCGCTTTTATTTTCCTCGGATAGTTAAAGCTGGCTTATCCCCATCAGAGCAGACATAGGCGTTCTGATGGTGAGTATTTAGCTATAAAATAGCTTTCATACTATACCTGCAGCTGCGCTCAGCAGCTATATGGTAAAAAAAAAGAAAAAAATAAAAGGAAAAAGTTGTGAGCGGTGCAAGTTACTGCCATGGGGGTGTGAGGGCTCCTCCAGCCCAGCTTTCCAGGGAGGAATGTGTATCTCAGCTGTGATTTGTTTCCCAAAGCATGGCTTCAGCATGGCAGCCTTCGAGATGCCGCTCAGATTACGTGGCTTACCTGTAATGGTTAATATTTGCACTTTTAAAATACACCTCTTTTTATCACTTTGATCAGAACGATCGGTGTACTAAAGTAATAATACAAAAATATATGCCCCGGAAATCATAACAAGATACAAATCAAAGGGAGCCCTAATCAAGTACGTTTGAGAGCGTTATCTTCCTTGTTAACAAATGGTAATAAGAAAATTAAGGCTTATAGCTTGCTTGCGTTTTATCTAAGAAAACCAATAAAGATATCAGATGTTCTTTGGTTTATATGTTTGAATGTAAAGCGGAATAATGAAGAACACGTACCTTCTAAGGCTTCATTTGCTTTATGGGCGTTAACCCTTTAGGATGCCGGCGACGTTCTGAATTTGCAGAACGAGGACGAGCCTGTGCTGCCACCCGGGGTTTTGAGGCCCGTTGTTGCTGCAGTCAAGCCAACATCTTTTTTTATTAAATGCTGAAATTGGAACAAAGCAACAATGGCTGCTTGCTAACTATGCATGTCCAACAGGCCTCTTTACTATTCAGCAAATGGAAGATATTAAACAACATTTTGCTTAAAGGTACACTGAGGCCATTTCCATTAGGACATGGTGTCATTCATTTATTCACATGTTAAGTGGATGTCCTTGTGGCTAATGAGTAATAATCAACAGTGACTCCACTTTATTCCTTTGCTCCCAGCAATGTTAAATACTCTGATGGAGTCTCTTTGCTGACACACTAGAGAATATGGTTAAAAAGTGCTAAAGGACATTTTCAGCGTGGAGCAGCCGCACACACGCGGGCTGGAAATAGCACTTTTATTACAGTCTATTCTATTAGGCTTTGTTCCCGTTTAAGGCACGGCGTGTGGAAACAACTGATATTTATTTGAAGGTAGTTTGTGCCTTAAGAGCCGAGAACCCTCTCGGTTTGAGAGTCAATTTGGTCATTTCTGGGAGATGAGCTCTCGTCCGGCTGGTTTATTAAAAAATAAAATAAAAAAAATAAATAAATCAAACCGCACCTTGCAGTACCTTCTCAGAGAACTGTTAGTGGAGGAGTGATTTCGGACAAAACCTTTCCTGCAAAAAAAAAATAAAATCTAGTTCGACATTTATTTTATAAAATAAACTAACTCTCCCACCAGCTAATAATCCATTTTATTACATCAGCCTCAGCAGCTAAGTAGGCTAATAAACTATATTAATATATATTTTTCCCTTTACATGACTGCTTACACTGGAGTCTGCAGCTTGGTTGTCTCCTGTGTCAATTCCTAAAGTTTGAAAGGTATAAATGAATCATTCTTGGTCATGATTAAGCTTAAGTTAGAAATAAAATATGTCAATCAATCTGGTTGGAAATGTTCCTGCTGTCTAAGTTGGTTATGCAAAACACTCTAAGGTGTGTAGGCATGCTCAATTAGGTCAAGGGATCTGATGGCACTCCTAGCCATAAATGTGTGTCACTTGGATTCCTCATTATTTTTAGCAGTGGTGAAAATACATGTCAGTAGGCCAGCTAGCCAGGCTGGAATAAAATTACTTACCAAGTATGCATAAAACTGAGGTTTTAATACATTAATATTATACTTATTTTCAAGCAAAACTGCGAAAGGAAAATGTGTGTCTCTCTCTCTGTCTCAAATATATGAGTCACTCTACTGAATTTCTCAGCCATCATTAGTTTAGTTCACACCGGACTGTGCAATACTCAAGATACCTTAAGCAGTAAAATTTAAGTGCCTAAAAACATAAATGCAATGTGAAATTAGATACAAGGAGTAAAACATCGATTTGCTCTGTTACAGTCTAACTTGCTTCCAAGAGAGGTGAAGCGCAAGCTTTGCTGGGAGATTAGACCAGCCCCATTCCGAAATAATTTAATGAAGAAGGACATTCGAGGTGGCTACTGGAGAGCGGCGCTAGCGCCGGTGCTCCCAGGTGGAGAGTTCTGTAAGCAGCTCCTACAGAGGACAATGTCAGACACTCGCGCTTGATAGAGAGGTTTCATCTGGTGTGCTAAATCATGGCCTGATACTAACAGAAATGTTTCCATGTAATTCCAGGGGAAAAAAAAAAAGAAAATGCTGGGAAAAGCAAGTTTTAGTGCTGGTGGGTGCCCTCCTGGCACCTGGTGGAGTCACCGAATCAGTGAAATCTTCTGGTTTTAAACTTTCCGTGCTGGCCCTCTGAACCCCACCGAGACCTTGGGCTTGGGCACAAGAAACTGAATGAGAAACCAGCGAAAACCAGCCCAACACCCCAACCTATTTTTGTTATGAAAAAACCCCAATGAACCTAAATGCAGGAAACTGGCAAACTAAAAGAACAACATTGCTTCCAAGAAGGAGAGGAGGGAGTAGCGCTGCAGGTAAGGCTGGGGCTTCCTAAAGGCGATCTTTGAATGTGGCGTTAAAGATGGCAGTGTCCCTTTAAGAGCAGCACCACACAGCTAATATTTTCTTTACCGCCAATAAAACGCAATTAAATCTCATGAATTAATATATTCACTTCGGGAAGAATTCTCATTCTTTTCTTTGGATATCAAAATGGAGCCATCATCAGTCAGTTAGTTAAATAGGAGAATCCGGAGAGTGAGTAAATGGAAGAGCTTTCAAATGCGGGGCTGAAAATGCCCAATGAATGTGTAGGGGGCTTCAATAAAAAGATTTTGACTTGTGTTTTCACCCCTTTCCCACTTTGCTCATTGTTTACTGACACTGCTATGGACACAGTATTCAGTCCCTGCCCGCCCCAGCCCTGGGATGTAAAAATGTCATCTCTATTGTGCTGCCGGGCTCGCTTTGATGCTGCCGCAGCCCTTTGTGTGCCCTTCTCAATCCCTTTATAAGGCTGTCCTGATTGTCCATACTGAACATTGCCACAAAAGCTCGTCTTATTGAGAAAATAAAAAAGTCAGAGAGGGGCCAAATGACGGGAGATTGAGCCTTTGCTGTAAAAGACCCACTATTCACAGTCAGCAGTCATTTTTTCCCTGAGGAATTATGAAGTTGGGACAGCGGCCGCACCAGCAAAGCCATTTTAGACACTTTCTTCTTAAATTTTGTTTATAATTACTGTTATACTGTTGGGTTTTTTTTAAAGATCATATACTCCTGAGGTCAAACATTGAATCCTACAAGCGGTTGTGGGGGGTATTCTCGCCTTTCCAAAGGAAAAAATACCACGTAACTCTCACGTGCATGTTTCATCAGGGAAGTTTAGACAAACAGATCGTAGGGAAATCCAACAAGATATAAATATATATATATATATACTACAAGAAGGGCTTGTTGTGGAAGTTAAATAAGCTAGACACCGACCCCCATCTCCCCCTGCCACGGAGGAACACACACATTTGCAACCGAGAACCTGAGACTGAGGCTTTAAATTGTCGCTCTGGAAAAACCTCCACCAGTTGTTCTTCCCCCTCCCAGTATCCTAACTTGTACCAGTGTCCGTGGGCAGGACAGAGACGGAGACAAAGGCTGGATAAGGTCTTATTCTTTGGGAACGGGGGGGCTATCGGAATGGGAGGACGGTGATTTCATGGCTTTTGTTACCGAGGTTAGGGACCGAATTCTCTCACTGAATTAGAATGGTAACAAGTGGGACTGGGGATCTCTGGGGCTTTTGTAGTGCACTCATCTGAGAGATTGCGCTTTTCTCAGCCCTTCAGATTTATTTTGCCAAAGTTACAGGGCAATTATGGAAATGCGCCCTTTGAAGCCGGGCCGATTTCTCTTTATTTTCTGCACCCCCCCCCCCCACTCCTCCCCAAAGCAAAGCCTCCCTCGCCTCCTTTCTTCAGCAAGTCAGCAGTCATTAGGCAGCAGGGTTTCGAGTGGCCATTCAAATATTCTTTCGAATAGTGCGAGAAAGTTTTTAAAAAATATACGTTAAAAAAAACCACAAACCAAAACAGACTTTGAAGCTTTTTGGGAAGGAAGTGTAAAATAACAGCAAGGTAACGACGTCCTGGCAAAGGCTGTGTGTGTGCGAGGTGCTGGAACATGAAATGCTCCCCATAAGAAGAGGCTCGGTGTGGCGGGACGGGGGCTGGCCGGTGGCAGGGGGGGTTTTTTGCCCGAGTTGACCGGCTGCCACGCCGGCAGCTCCGCTCCCCCGACCCTCACATCTCCCTGACCAGGGGCCCAGGACAAACAGGACGGCACTTTCGCGCCTTCGTACATTATTTATCAGGGGAGTTTGGAATCTCGGTGCTGCGTGTGAACTAAGAGGGCACAGTTTTTACTTTACTAGATACGCCAACGTTAAGGAAGTGTGTCTGGAACCAGGTGGCGAGACCTGGAGCTGGCAGGCTGTGAGCAGGACTACTTTTTGCCCAGAAACTCAGTTCTGTACGTCTCTCTCCACTCTCTCTTCTCCGTTTCTTTACTTGCATCGGACTACTTTGCTCTTGTAAGATAAATTGGTGTTTTTCTGGGCCATTTAACAAATGCTGCGGGCCAAATTCAGACTTGATGTAAGAGGGAGGAGATACCATCGGTGTCCCTGAGAGTTATATACACTTACACAGGGCCTGAGCCCGGCCTGAAATGTGGACCTTCCATCATCAGCAAAACATGGTAGGAATAGTAAAGTTTCTTATCTGAGTATTGTAATTGAGGTGCAGATATCTTTTTTTTTTTGCTTTCTGTGGAGTTTAGGAGGGATCCTAGGACCACATCTACAGCAGCAGGGAGCATAAGAGACTTGTGTTTTCTCTTAGGGCTTGCAAATTTTGCAGCAGAAAGTTCCTCCTACTCATGAATCTATGCAAAAAGCACGAAACCCCAGCTCAGATCCTCTAGAGAAGCATGCTTACAATGAATTGATTCTAGTATTTCTCAGGATAGATGCAGAAGGTTGAACATTGCATCTGTAGCATTCAGCACTGCCTACAGAGGTCTCAGCAAACAAGTTTCGTGCGCATTGGGCTCAGTGAAGCCGCAGTAGGTACCACGGGAATATCACCATCTCTCCAAACTTCTCCTCATCCTCCTCCCCTAGTTCCCTTTCACACATGGAAATTTCTTCCCCAGCCTCACACAAGTGCTGAGGATTCCTCCCTACTCCTCCGTACCTTCCCCCAATCTAGCATCACCTTCATTTTTTTTTTTTTTTCTGGAACTCATCCCATTAGTGGGATGAATTCCAAATCTGCCCAAACTGGATCCATTGTTTAAAAGCCCTCCAGGAGCTTTGGGGTGTCTGATTCATTTCAACGTGCAGCTGAGTACGGTGTGCTCTCATTTCATTTGCAATAAAGAGAGGAGGACTTGTGGGATACAGATCTAGGTTCAGGTTTGGGTACAAAACCTTCAAAGGGCTTTAGGCTCTAATATGCTGGTCTACTCCAAGAACACTTCTACTCTTAAAAACTTAAAAGTCAAGTTAAGAAAAGACAAACTTGCTAATAATATCAAGCAGCTATTCCAACTGTAAATTTAACAGGGTGGGGAGTTGACTCCTCTGAAAAATGGTGATATTCGTACTGTCGGTACATTCTGATGTAACCCTAGGAAACATGCAATGCCAAGTGACCATGCCTTGCTAGGGAAATTGTTTAGGGAAATTAATGCAATCCTTCCATTTATGCCTTTGACAATTTCTATTTACTTTTATATTTAAAATTCTACATAAAACCCAAACAGCACACATGTTTTGAGCCTCAGCCTTATCACGGATGCTGCAAAGGCAGCCTACAAGCCAGCTATCACCCTCCAAGCCGCAGGCCGAGCTTGCCTTGCTCCTGGCCTTTTCCTCGGGGGAGATGGAAAAGAGCTGTCTGGGCAGCACAACCTGCCTTTCTAGCTCTCACTCCTTGCTGCCCTGTACAGCGGGGCACCCGGATCCCCAAGTCTGCACAGTCCCTGTGGGAGGAGACGTGTCTGCAGACTGCCTTCAGGTACCTCCAAGATGAGTTGGACCCTTGTCCCACGGCAGAGGACAGTTTCGTGTGCCTTTGGGGTAGCTTGAGTAATTGCCACGTGCATCTCCCCTGAGAGACACCACGGTGTGACACCGTGCATGGGTGCCTCAGAGAGTCCCGCTTTCTACTCTTTTAGGCTTTAAACACCAATAATTACAAAGACTTTGGATCATACTTGCGGATGCAGTTTGCCAAGCGCAGGGTCTGCCAGCGTCCCCAGGTGAGGGCCCTCGAGCAGTCATGCTTCTCCTCTCCGGCAGCTCCAGCCTGCAGGTGGTTTTGGGGGGGGGGGTGCGTTGCAGTAATCCAGCCTTAAGGCCACAGACACATAGATCAGCATGACGAAGCCTCTGCCTGGAGGTAAAAGGTCACAGATTTTGAATACTTTAGATGTTTTGTAAGCCACTTTTGAAGACTGCAAAGAAAACAGGTTTCCGTGTTTGGTGCTGTCAGAAACGACCCTCAGGACGCAACATTTCTCTGCGTGCTTGGGTCAAAGCCCACCAATAGGTAGGGCAGTCATCAGCAGGGTGAGATCTTCCAGATGCCTTGTCTTACAGGGAATAATTCTGGCTCATCTGGCTTCAGTTTTAACCCCTGGGCCTTGTGTTTACTCTGTGCAGGTCAGAGCTGTCACAGTCAGTGTCTTGAAGGTTTAGAAATAGAGGCGTGGGCATTATAACCTGAGATGATAAACTCATTTACAGTACATGAGATGATGTCTCCCTACTATTTCTACAAATAGACTTCAGATATGGGTGTCTATTATTTGACTGTCAGTGGGAAGTGTATATCTCATAAGGCTCTGACCTGGTTATCTTCTAACCCTGAGCAATTAATCACCAGCATCTAATGGAGAGTAGCAGTGCACAGGAGCATTTGGTGTCCAGCCTCCTCAAAACAACGCTTTCACCTTCCCTACAACCATCAGACCTAGAGCTCCCTTCAATGTGGGACCACTGCTTTCCTTTGGAAGAAGAACTGGCACAAAATTAACCTTCCCCTCTACGGGGAACCTGCCAATTCCAGCCTCTTTAGAAAAACAAAAAAAGCCCCAGAACACCTGAAAATGAGCAGCTTGTGCAGGAAAGCCACCAAATACCAAGGGCTCAGCTAACAGCCGTGCCGCACATGGGAGCAGAGAAGAACAGAAAGGGTCCCTGTTCCACCTCCACGGGGGTTACCTGCCTTTCTAGAGCCTGTGTCTGCAGGAGCGGGCTGGGAGAGGACCCAAAACTGCTGTTCTTTCATGCTGGTGGGGAGGGCTGGGGACTTTCCCTACTGTTTTGGTTGTAAGCAAGAGGAACGGCTTTGTCTGCAGCAGGCTGTGCAAAGTCGGAGTAAGGTAGGGAAGAATCAGGCCCCATCAATTCTTTGTAGTAGGAGCTTTGTTTTGAAGTGCAACAAAAATACAGGTGGTGGAGGAGATAATGCACGGTACCGTTCCTTTGGGACACTGGGGGAGATGGTAAGGAATTCCAAAATACGGAGCGTGGGGTTTTTTCTAGCACTGATCACAAACGTTAGTTCAAGAAAACACCCAGAAGTAGCAAATATGCAAATTTGTAATGAAAGAAGAACCTACAAGTACCCGCTATGTCAGAGAATTTGTTTAAGGATATTTGATCCTCATGCAGAGTTTATCAGATTACAGTTTTAATTTGCACATTCAGTTTTGTTTTTTTTTATAAAAAGAGGGAGGTTCCCTTTTAAAAATCTTTTCTTTCTTTTCTGCTCCAATACTTGTACCGGAGCTATATCACTTCTGCTAGGATACAAGAAGTCTGTTTACAGTGTAATATAAATCTGGGTTGGAGAATACCAATTTCATATAAATTAGATGGCAGAGCACTGTTCCGCTATTTTTGTTGTCTAAATTATATGGAAATTGGTCTTATGCAAGGAGTAAGTCCTCACAGAACAGGGCCCTTAGGCTTTTGGTTTAATTATCATAAGCTTCCATTTAATTAAACTTATTAAATGGTTTGGTGTAAGAGCAGACTATCGTTTTGCAGAAGCTTTCTGGAAGAGAAAAATATTTATGCCCTAGCTCCTTGGGAAGGAAATAAAACTTTCCTTCAGTGATGTCTCCCTAGGTATAAGAGTGAGGGTCACCTGGGCCATCCTCCCAGGCACCTTCAAACTCTTCGTACTTGAGGGCGTTTCAACCTGTTCCTTACTATAGGGCCAATGAGTAAGCTGAGTTTTTCCCATGGCTGGTATTTCAGTTTAGGGGCTAGAAATTAGAGGATAATGCTGGCATAAGAAGAAGCAGATGTAAATGAACCGTGAATATCTGGAAACTAAAATAAGGTCCCAAGCCATCAGAATGGCGAAAAAACCCACCCACCCAAAAACCTCTAAACGCTAAAACAAGCCCTTATTTACTTTCAGATCAGCTTGATAAATTAGTTTTGGTCATTACATGATGTGGCGTCTGTATTAACCAGAGATAGGACTCAATGACACAGAAAGCCTCCTCCAGTCTTCCAGTAGGCAACCCTTGTAGCTAATGGGATTCTGGCCAAATGTGCTGACCACCTTCACACGCAACCATTGTCCATAGTATATATCAGTTTAACCAGGAAAGGCCTTATCTGAGACTTAGATATTATAAAAATCCTTGGTCTGATGAATTTGACTGTTGGTGACTTCCTACAGAATCCCAGCTTTATTTATTAAGTCAAGTCTATCGCATAATTGCTGGCATTGCTGGTTTCTGGGAAGCTTTACACCTCTTATTTTATTCTACAAAACATAAAACTTTGTGTTGAAAAACATCTACTTGATTGATACTATTTCTCCAAATGCAATATTGTGGAACAGCACTATGTATCAAACCTTGTGGTACTGTGTACTGGCTCCTTTAAGAAAAAAAGGAATAATTAGAAGAATAATTAGCTGAACATGTGAAATTGAGATGCTTCTTCAGGGACATGAGAGAAGCTGATTAATAAGAGGAAGAAGGGCCACTGTGTGTCAGGGACCTAATAAATATATTTAAGGACAAATAGGTAAAAAAAGAAAGCACACATTACTAATGTTGATAGAAAGCCTTAACTGCCTAATGAATTTCAGAAATTGGTTGAGAATAGTTAATCTGTGTGATAACATGACCCTCAGGGTTAGTTAGATCTGTGAATTCTTATCCCCCTGGGGACTTAGCAAGTTTCCAGAGATTCACACCGAATTCTTACAAGGAAAAGGCATTCGCAGTTGGAAGATTTCATGCAGGTTTTGCTTCTGAAAGCTCATGTTACGCAAAACCCAATATACTGAGATAATGGCAGAGAGTGAAACTCCGTACTAGCCACACTGTTAATTAAAATTTTCACTTTCTAACAAACAATCATGCACATTTGGATTTATTGTGGGATCACATATAACTCCAGATGAAAGGAAGTGTTTTATCATAACAATAGTTGATTCTTAGTTGCTTCTCTATGCTAAATTAAGCTCTGTATATATATGTCCCGAAAAGCAAATGTATCAGTTGGTATTTTCTTGATTGGATCAGGCATTTCTTACACATCCTTTACAAAAATTTCATGGGAAACTGACAGAAAAACCCACCTGACTTATATAGACTAGAGCTATAAAGTGTGTAGTAATTGCAGCCTCATCAGTGCTTTAGGAACGCTGCCAATGGCAAGGCAAACCCAAATATTTCAGAGAGAGCTCAGAAGAAAACGCAGGCAGTGTAACATGCTACTGACCCGAGCAGCAGTGTGGTCCCGAGGTTTCTTCTTCTTCCGGAGCCAGCGGGGACCAGCGCTGCTGGGGGGGAGCAAAACGGGTCCCTCTGCGAGCAGGGGAGGCTGGAAATGCCACTTCTTGTTTGCCTGAGATGCTGTGTCCTGGCTGGCCTGGGAGAGAGGTGCAAAATGATTTTCATTCAAAATTCCCTCATAGAAGGCAGTTTCTACACCCACCCCCCCAGAGGATTAGGACTTCCAAAAGAATTTAGGGCAGTTAGGTGTCCAAATCCCACTGAAATCTCCTCTGAAAAATCTCCGTTAGTGACATGTCATAGCAGCAGCTTTTTCTTTTGAAGATTGGGATGGATTTCATTCTTCTTAATATGGATGTAAAGGTGCAGAAAGGGGTGAAAAATGAAAGACCCCTGAGCCCACAGAGTTGGCAGCCCCAAGGACTGAAAGGATGAACGCGTCCCCACGTGTGAGGGGGAATCTGGATTCACATCCAAAACATAATCCAGGGCTTGTGTTCCTGCACAGCGACTTTCAAAGGTCTTAAAAGAGGTAAGTGAGACCAGAGAGTGATGATCCTGAAAATAAAAAGCAGATACACATTTTGTGCATGTATCTCTGACTATATACCTCCGGCTCACCCTCTAAAAAAAAAAAAGAGGAAGATTTGTTTGTAACAGTGACATTAATATAAATGGTGTTGAAGGTATACTTTTCAGCTGATATAGCAAAAGTGAATGCTCACCACATAGTTGTGCATAGGAGGTCCTGCTGAAAATACTTATATATAATTTAACAAAAAAGAAGCTTTTGTACTAAGAAATTATGGCTTAAAGCTTTCTTATTTGGGAAAATTCCAGCCTTTGTGCTCATATCCCAGTTATTACAGTAAAGACTTCCAAATGGGAGATATTTTAGAAGAAAACAGTACCAGAGTGATAAGGGTACTGTGCTTATTTTTCTTCAAGCAGTGGTATGCTTTTAGTTTGAGAAGGAATTTTAAAAGGTTCTAGATGAGATGGTACAAAGCAAACATATTCTTATAATATTTATATAAAATATGTCAAGAAAAAGGAATAACAGGGACTATAAAAAACATTGCCTGAGAAACAAGAACAATAGCAGGGCCAGAATGCATCTTATTGACCACAACTATATGGAGCTAAAAATATATGAACCCGTCTGTAGCACAGGACAATAAAAATTATTTTAGAAACATAAACCCATTTCTAAATAAGAACAACATCTTGTTTGTCATTCCATTTAACCACCCATTAAACGTGGCTTTTGTGGGAAGTCTTGTACCTGGAAGACTTGCGTGGACTGCCATTGCTAAAAACACGTGCGCCGGCCAAACCAAGGTGACGTATCTTGACTCTGGAATTAGCATTTGCTTCTACAGTATCTTTTGCTGTAGGGATATTAACATACAGACAACATTAACAGGAAGAAAATTTATTAGCAATGACAGAAAGGCAAGGAAGATTGGTGAGTAAGATTCAAGGGTATGAGGGGAAAGATCAAAAAACATCACAGAGTCTATCATCAGTCTGTTCCTGGGTACCTAGAAGAGAAAGTGAAGCTTCAAAAAGATGAGAAGAAAGCTGACGATGGGGTGACAGAAGCAGCTCCTCTCCAGGACAACGACAGAACAGTAATTATAGACAGCGATGACATGTGATGGAGAGTTTCGCCCTCCAACTTTACAGGAAAGGATGTGGGCAAAACACACGTATCAACAGAGTCTGCGATAGGAGGGCTAGGGAGTGAAAGGGAAGGTGGAACACATCCCCTGCCACAGCCATGTCACCATGCTTACGATCTCAGGAGCGAGGAGAACCCAGCGCGAGAGAAGCAGATAGCTGTGTCCTCTTTGACCGCCTCCGCACAGGCAGAGGGGGCTCGTTTTCATTTGGCTCAAAGTAAGGCAAAATAAAGAGATGCCACATTTCACCTTTCAATAAGGCACCAGAAAAGTACCAAGGTAAAAAAAAAAAAAAAGTAGCTTCAGTAAATAACAGTGTGTTTCTGAGAACTGCACTCTTTTCATCAAAGGAATGAGCAATTAGGTTATTAGATAATATTCAAAGTCATAACTTTAATTATATCTCCAATCAAGTCCAACTGACAGCAACCAACCCACTGCTAAACTATTTGATATTATTTTCCATTAAAATATTTCTAGTTCATTTGGCTATAATTATTAAAATTTCTTCATATCTTATCTTGTCAAGAGTAATTGCTTCCATGAAGCTCCTGTCCAAACTGCGTGACTTTTTTGTTTACAGCACATTAGCATCCAGGGAACCAGTCGGGGCTGTAGGACGGCGCTTCCTTCTAAATAGCACCTCACGAAAATAATAAACACTGGGGGGACAACAGGCTGCCCTGTAAACTCAGCGTTTGCTCAAAGTTGTGCTCCATGGATCTCTGTCCCATCCTACTGCTCACATACTCAGGGGTCCTTTGCCTAGGTGGGTGGGTTGACCGGCCGGGGAGTGGTGGGAGCGCCCCGTCCATGCTGGTGGCTCGTGCCCCGCGGCGTGGAGAATTGGGGGCCACCTACAAGCCTTAGATGTGACCAAAGATCCCCCTTGTCAGCTCTGCAGAGGGAATCTAGAGACTGCTGTCAGCCCCAAAAGAAATAAATGCAGATTTTCTCTTTTGTTCCCCCCCTGTTTGCATGCACACACGCGTGCTCCCTCTCTCACACACACGGATACTATAAGGACCAATAAAAGATCAAAAGCGAATAAATGAAGGAAATTAGTGAAAATGAAGTGGAAGACTGTAATCACACCCAAACATGGAAAAAAAAAAAAAAAGAAAAAAAAGCTCAGAACAAATTAGTATGTAATGCACTACTTCAGACAGATGTTCAAATAGGAACAAAAGGAAGTAAGGAGGAAAACCATACAATGCTGGCTTGAGAACTTTCAGGAATATGAAAAAAAAAAAAAAACCAAACCAAAAAAAGAGGATAATTTCCCATTTAGCCTGGAGCAGAAATACAGCTGGATTCTGATCCATTGAAGATACTCTTCCCATTGCCTTCAACAAAATCACCATCCAGCCTCTGCAATAACAGCTGAGAAACATGTTTCCTGAACAAAAAAAGGGCAGGGCCGTGGCTGGCAGGGCCCTGGGCATGGGTTAGCAGTTAACCCGCACGGGGTTCTGCTTGACTTTCACAGGATTGTCCTTTCTGCTCCTCCGTAACTATTACTGCCCATAATTTTTAACCATGAGAAGCACAAGCGTTTCCTTTAACGTGCTAGGATTTTGGAGCATTTGAATTGGGTTGGCATCATAAACAGGTCAAGAAGCTTCTGGCAGTGGGGGAGCTGCGGTGTGTAACTTTTGGGAACGGCTTCAGCGGCAGACGGGGTCCCGAGCATCGCAGCGGCACCTGCGCAGGCACGACCCTCAGCTCCCCAAAACCTCCACAGCTTCCCAGCCAGTTCTGTCTACTCACTGAAAAAGACTCAAATATGTCGCTGCTTGGAGGGAGAGGGTACTCACAGCCATCAGTGAGTCACAGCAATTTCACATCCTCTCCATTTTCTGGTGTCAAAATACTCAAGTTTTATTGCAGCCACATAAGTGGTTTTCAATCCACTCTTTAAGACAAACTGTATTGGATGTGGATTGATGCCGGTAACTTTTTGTAAATTTATCACTGTAATTTTGCCATTTCAGAATCCCATTTTCAGATATTAGAAATGTCAGTTGTAAGATATAATATATACAACAGATTAATGAAATGGTCTTCTGATGGTGCCTGCTTCTCTTAAGAAACAGGTGGATTTTGCAGTGAAACCAGTTGTTAAAAAGCGAAGCAAAACACCTTCCCAGGAAAGACTTGCATTTTGGAAAACCCATTGCCTTCCTGTGTCTCAGTACAAATGGCCACAGGAGCCAGCTGTGTATCAACTCTAATGTCCTCCTGTGGTCTGGTGTGTCCCTTGACCCATGGCATCGCCAGGTCTCTGCTGCACATTTGGTGGATCATCTGCCTGCTTCCTGCACAAGTTTGGTCTTAAGCAGGTGGTTATCCTTCATCAAGCAGATGCTTAAACAGCTGGGACTTCCCCCTCAAAAACACTCCCAACAATTATCTTTTTTGTACCTATCTGTTTACTGCTTGTCTCATTTCTGATGTGGTTTCACTGGCTGACTTTACCCAACCATCTGCAATACCTCGTTTAAAGGTCATCAGCCTTTACATGTTGATTTTCCTGCAGGTCTGTGTTTATTACACAAGCCATCCGTAAAATAAATAAAATTTGAGCAGTTTAAATTTTCTATATTGCCCTATCCTTTATCTTTCCTTGCTGATTTGAACTCCTGTTTTCCCATGTGGAAAGGCTTCATTGTTAGCGTAAGAATCCGTATCGCCCACCTTAGTTTAAGTCCTGCTCAGTTCTCTCCCCCGCTGAGAAACATTGCTCCAGCCACACTGATGTGCAGTCTAAAGTATTTATTGATACCATGGAAGGCACTCACTGACTCAACAAGCCTTTCATCTGCCAGAGAGGCAGGAGAACCTCAGATTACTGTTAGGTTGCCAGATTATCTTTAACTTGAGGTCTGGGCCATCACAGTTCTCTCCACTGCCTCCTCAAGATAGATCCAGAAGGTGCCAGGAGACACCAGATCCTGTCTGTTGTTGCCTGCAAGCTCGAAGCTGACACTTCCCTCACCTTGCTCTTGGGCAGGACTGATGATTGAGTCTCTTCAAACGGGGTTTTAAGAGCTGGATGAATGATTTCTTGTCCAAACAGTAAAAGCAGTTCTTGACTCATCATGCCAGATTGAGCAAAATGCCTTCTGGAAGCAAACAAAGCCGTTAAAGACTTTCCCATCCACTTATTTGAATTTGTCTGCAGTCAGCTCGGGCACAGGACTTGGTGCGCAGTCCTATCTGCGCTTCGAATCTCTGAAGAATTTCTGAAGAAATCAACTCCCTGAGTGGTAAGATCATGAGTTTGCATACTGTGAAAGGCCGGACTCCAGGAGCAGAGCCACGGAGCTGAAACCCCATCCCTCTGTATCTCAGTTACATCTGATAGCTGGGGAAAGGGAGGACTGCTTATCAGTAATTTTATACTCTAGAAGTACAAGCCCGACTTCTCCACTGCTGTGCATGAGAATTACTCATTTCACTACCAAATCAGCTAGGATTCTGCTGTTGCTCTGTTATAAATGAGGGTGAAGGCACGGCAGATCTGGAGCACTTCTGAGAGTCGCGGTGACACCACTGCAAATGGTCTTGTGTTTTTGTTATCAAGGAAGGAAAAGAAAGTGGCCCTTGCTGAGCAGAATGCTGCTGCAGCAAGATTGCTTCTCATTTCTGACCTACCTTGTTTATAAAGTTATACATTTACTTTTGAAGTCAGTGGAGCTATCATGGATTTGAAATTCATGTAATTAGGAGAAAGCATCAGGTCATAAAAACGCAGAGTGTGTTGTACCAAGTGAGGCAGGCAGGATTTGGTGGTCTTGACTGTGAGGAACAGCATCGAGCCACAGAAAGTATATTCAACAATAAACTGCAAAAATTGTGGTTGGCTGTGACACCCATCTTGATGGGCTTTACAACATTATCCTGATTAATTTCATCTGTCTTGTTTCCTTTTACCATCTGTCCAGCTTCTTTCCCATCCATGCAAATACTCTTCTCTGAGCTGGTACTCCTTACTTTGTCCTGAGGGAGATGCCTCTGGTTTGTTTTGTTTAAAAAAATAATTTCTATTCCCTTACGCCAGAAGAGAAACATGACAACTCATTCAAATAATTTAAGGCTTCTTATTAAAACAGAAAATACTGAATAAGTTAATTAAAATATTTAATATTTAATGCCTTGCGTCTTTTCACTATTTTACACAGCACACCAGGATAATACGGACATGCTCTTAAAGTCAGACTACTCAGAAACTCAGCCTCTGTTCCAACTGCAATAGTACAGAATGGAAACTAGGAACTGTTTAACAGAATTGCAGATAGAGAAAGATTGAACAGAGTAAACGGATAGAGAAGGACGCCCTTGAACCTCCATTTACTCTCAAAATGTATATATTTTTTTCAAGTACCATCAACCCTTTTGAGAAAAAAAAAAAGAAAAAAGAAAAAAATCTACTTGATTGAGTATACACATATTTTTGTAAGGCAACAACAAAGTCTGGAATTATAGTATACCAAAATATTTTTGTAATTGCCACTAAAAGCTAGCGATTTTCTGATGCTGTATTAAATCACAATATAATACTCTTTACCAGCTGAATATATGGCTGGGACCAAGCAGCCCTGAGCAGTATTTATGTTAATTAAAAAGAATTTCTTTGCAAAAGTTTTAGTCTTAGCAAACAATTTAAACTTAATGTGTACCTCTGAATTTACCTTTCTTCTTATGTCAAGAAAGTATTTGCAGCAACATTGTCATTAGGCAGTTATGTTTGTGATATTAGGTACATATGATGGCAATTAGAGGCAGAACCTCCGAAAATCCTGGTAGTATACCCAGGCATGGCTATAGCTATTTTAAGCAGATTTATACTTAGGGCATCAAAGAATGTCACAGAGAGAAGAAAATATGGTAACTGTTGCTTTAAATTATAGCTATCATTACTTCAAAAGGATATTCAATCAAAAACCACTGCAGACTAAAACTATTTATGTCTTCTGACATTGAAAGGAAAGTAGGCAGTTTCAGCCTGTCATCTCTTAATTCTTTTTTTTTTTTTTTTTTTTAATAAAAGAAAAGTACTGTTTGGTCTGTAAGAAACAAGTTATAAGTCCAGGAGGAATGAGTCAGAACAGGTCTCCTGCTTGTTTTTGACCTTTCCCTGCCTGTCAGCCTCATTAAGTATTGCAGGTTCTTTGCTGGTTATTTGACAAAAGCTATTGGAAAAATGGAACAAAACTGTGCAATGATACTGACTTTGGCTACTTGGACGATGTAACACTCAGCAGTGTTTGCCCAACAAAGCAGTTTGTGTGCCAAGTAGTAACAGGTAGAGCTTTTTTTACTCACACGAAAACTTTTCCTGACAAATCAAAAAGTCAGAAGTGAAGCCGTCATTCCCTGCAGAGTAAATTTTGAACAAAATCATAAGATCATGATTAAATTAACCAGAGGAATTCGTGGCCTGTTCTAACAACAAGAACAGACCTCCCATTAGTAAAATGTTTGTTTAAATCAAGGAACTTTCTGTTCCACAATCGGCTGGCCATGGGATGGCCTGCAAAAATTAGCAGTTAGAAATTTCAGAAATTAAATAAAGTAAAAAAAAAAAAAAAAGAGCTATTTTCTTTTGATGTGCCTTCTACCCCTTCCCCTCCTGATGCGCTTAATGCGCTGAGCAAATACTGACAAGGAAATGTCATTAAATAAAAAAAAAAGAAGAAAGGCCTAAAAATGAGTGAAAAGGACCTCATGACAAAAGAAAGGAGAAAAGGACATGTCCTCCATGCAAAACACATTCCTTAAGCAAATGAGCACCCCGTATTTCCAGCTGCAGGGAAGAAGTAAGACGCACAGGTCTGCAATTAGGAGGCAGGTGGGTGCAGAGGTGAATTTTGGATAAGTTTGTGGTCCAGGCTTTGGGAGACCAGCCGGTGGAGCCTGAGTAGTTAGGCAGGGCAGGTATAAACAGCTCACAGCCAAGCTCACGGCGTTCCTGTATTGTAACAATGTGATATGTAGTTTGAATTACAACACCCTCATTACACAGATTTATGTACATGAGGCAAGAGCAAAAGAGCCCAAATCAAGAATCAAACCTGCTTTGCAATTTCCAGAAAGCGGGACCATTTCTGAAGAACCTTTTGAACCACGTGGCTCCCAAAGCACCGGACACATCCATAACCGTGGCTGAGGGTTCCTGCAAGGGTCTCTTCAGCATGGAGAGCAATACACCAGGTAAGTGGTCAAGACCCCTCCACTATCAGAAGCTTCTTGTTGATTTTTTTGCTCCCAGTATAGCCTGTTTAAGTCCCAGCTACCTGGCAGGGTCACACTAGGCAGGATCACGGCTTGGTGGAAGGCAGAGGGGGGCTTCGAAATGAAAAAGGCAATTTCCGAGCCAGCTGACTTCAGGAGGGTGCTGCGGTGTCCCACGGCAGCCGGGGTCACCAGGTGCCTCCGGAGCAGCCGGATTCATGGACCGGGATTGCTAACACCATTCTCCTTATCCAAGCGCTGGAGCCACCCTGGCTCCGCTTGAAGTCGATCCTCTGCACCTGCAGGGAGAGGGAAGCCAAAATCAAACAGGTTCAGCACAGAACACAGCGCCTGAAATTTAGAAAAATGTCCAGTAAAAAACAAGCAAAGAAAGCAACCGAGTGTAACACGTGCAGCCACTTTGTTTTGAAATACAGCTAAAATGCCAACAACAAAAAAATCACAATTTGCTATTGTGATTTTTTTTTTTTTTAATGTTCCCTTGGTAGAATCTCCTTGTGAAAAAAAAAATTACATTGCTCTGCTCCCCTTTCCAATTCTGCGATATTGACTAATTAGCAAGCAGTTTGTACTGCTTATAGATTTGTACCAATCACCACAGTGAAAAAGCAAGTTACCTGACCAACCTCTAAATAAATAAGCAGTCTCCTGTTGATATCTATTCACAGCAAAGTTACTGATAGTAGTTTGCTCCGGCACAGAGTCCAGAACAGCTTTTCCCCACTGAGATTCACGTGCCTTTTGGTCACAAACATCATCCCATCTATGTTGTTTTTTTTTTGTTTTTCTTTCCTGCATGAGCAGGAGAGAGCCCAGAGACTAGGGAGCAAAAACAATTATCTTCCCTTACGTTAATTAAAATAAATAATAATAATTTTTAAAAAATCGCTGAACACCTAAAGGAAATTACAGACATAATGAAGGGACAAAAGAGACTACATGGAGAAGTAGCGGAAGAATAAGCATGTAAGTGACACTGAAAACAGGAAGAGATGATCCAAACCTTCTCAGTGCTTCATTCCACGGGGCCACTGTCCCTTCTCAAGGGGATCACTGTACTTTCTGGATGTCCTAAACGACCCCCCTGATGATAGTTGGCCTCGCCGCAGACACGGATGCAACGAGGCTGTTGGCACTTGAGCACAGACAGTCCCTATGGTAAGTCATGGAGAAGGGAAAAGGCTGCGGACAGTCAGCTGTGTGTCTTTTCATTACAGGTAACTACCACTTTAAGCAAATTGTATCAGGGATTGGAATGTAGCAATAACTGATCTAATTAGTGTAGGCTGTAATTTAGGAGGGTTCATTATGTCACAGACATTATGACTCCTGGGTATTACTAAGGGACTCATTTGTAGTACTTGAAATGAATTTCTCTGAACACATATAATGTCACCCATATAACCAGTATGTAGCTTTAAGATGATCTGACATATTTAAAATCTCTGACTTTGAGCAGGATTAAGTTTCCAGACAGTAATAAACAAATCAGCAAATAGTACAGATTTACTTCTTGGCAGGAGAAGGAAAAAGAAAAAGAAAAAAAGATTTAATGGCTATTTCAGATTGAAATGGCAAGTAAATTCTGTGACAAAACTACGAAGCAAACTAATAAATCATGCCAGAGGAAATATATATCGTGATTAAAGACACACACACACAAACTCGACAAAGACATTGCGTTTCTGGGTACAATACCTGTTTACTTCATCTAACAAGGAAAAAGTTTAACAGCTTCTTAAGAGAAGTCAGTTGTTTATTATTTCTGCTCTCAAAGCTCCCGTGAGCCTTCCTTCAGCAGGAGAGTAAGCCTACACGTCAGGGAACAAGCCCAACTCTGTGAGATACATAATGAGACAAATGCATAAAAGCATGTAAGCAGGTTTCAGTAGTACAACGTAAAAAGTAAAGTACTAAAGTAAAAATCAAGTGATAACTAAGTTTAAAATGGTAATCTGAAAAGGTTACAAGTACAATCTCTATTATTTGCTTCCCTGCAGGGGTCTCTCACCAACTATTTCATAGTTCTTTGCTTTTATGACCTAAAAAGTTCATTCTCACATAGATACAGATAGGCTTTTACTTTTTACTTACATAACAGCTGGTATTAAAAAAAAAACAAAACAACAACAACAAAAAAGAAAATTCTTCTGGAGAGCACTTATGCATATGCTTAACGTTAAGCAGTCCTTAGAGCCCGTGCCTCGCTGCCCGCACCTTCTTAAATCAATATTAAAGGCTCTGTTAATTTCATTTGTTCATGATCCCCACTCAAGGGGAAAATGTTATCCTGACGTTGACATTAGTGTCTTCTACAGTGTCCTATTCTGAACACACCGATCTTCAGATCTGATCTAAAATTAACTGGAAACAATTAATTCTTTGCTTACCTTCATATCATTTGCATTGGATCTGCCTTCTTTGAGGGAGTCACAACTCACATGTTATTTGTTTCTCAACTTCCTTTTGAAAACTTGACTTTAACAAAATTAATTTTAAAAGTCTTAGTTTATAAAGTAAAATATAGGAATTAAAACCTGTACACAGAATACAGCATTGCTCAACCAGTAATGGGCACGTCAAGTTGTGTATGAAGGCGATAGGAAAAGGCTGCAGCACGAGCTGCTTTTGTTTCATGACAGAATGTTCCCAGGGCTTGGAGCACCCCTGGACTAAAATCAGAAACTTTAAAAATGATTTTGAAAAAATTCTTTCCCCTAGAAAGCTACAGACCTAACTGGATAACTTATTCCCATTACTTCCTAATACAGGTGGGGGCTCAATATCCCTTAAATGGTTTTTAAAAATCTCAGATAGAAATTTAATTTCCAGATACAAATTAGATTCCCATTCTCTTACAAAACCTTCTTTAATGTTGTTACCACCGGTATCCTTTTTGGCTGTCTAGGTATCAAATACATTTTTAAGTGGATACTGAACCAGCTAGAAAGACTGACTGTATTTAGTCTTTAATTAAATGCTGATGGATTTCCTTCAATAGCATTAAGCTCCGAAGTGAAAAAACATAATTAAATGATGCTCCTACGCAGGCAATGATCAGCATTCTTGCATGCAAGGTGTGGTAGCAGAGTAAGCTAAGGATTACTTCTCCGTTTTAGTTTTCATATTAAAGTTCTCATAGCTCATGAGAAACCTTATTCTGTATGCATGAAACATAAACCAGGCAATTGTCCTAAGGATGCAGTGGATTTATAAAAGTCCATTAATCTGATTAATAATTGGATTGCTGACAAGTTAAGTGTCTCAGTGCTGTTAAAACTAAGTATATTTTAAACATATCTGACTTCCTCCCATTATCTGTCATCTCACTGAAGATGTGGGCAAATAAAAGGTTGCTATCATAAGAGGTTGCTATCCTGTGGAAGCCCCTGTATCGTTAACAAGCAGAGGAAAGCCCCAATATGAAGAACTGGGGGACTGTACAAGGTTTTGGGACATACTGAGGAACTGAATGACAGCAGAAAAGGAGGGCTATTAAGGTTAATCTTTAATGCTCCTGTTCTAAATATTTCCAATACTAGTGTACTGCAATTTCCACGTGTATATCTAAAACATTCCTTTTTTCTGGACATGTTCTACGTGATGTCTTAGGAGAAACCAAGAGATACAGACTCTGATCTTAGCTTCGCCACTGACCTGCCCTGTGACCCTGGATAAATCATTCCACTGTTCTGTTTCTCTTCTGGCTTTTGCCTGTCTTACTTCTTCAGAGCACAAGTTCTTCATATGAGGAGCCAACATCTAGATACATTTTTTTCCCCAACATGTCGAGGCCGTGATCTCAGAGGAAGCCTGTAGGTACTCCTGAAAATAATAAAAATGATGGTGAGGAACAGATGGTACTGACATTCACAACCCTCATTCCAGCCCAAGAAATACATCACCATCAGCACAATTACACCTATGATACTTTGTCATGGGTTTTGGCCATGACTTCGAGGGGTATAGGTGAGAAAATACACCTCTGTAGCTCACTGATGAAAGTCTAATTTATGTTAAATAATGGAACTATTTTCTCCATATTGCAAACATCAGACTAAGATCATAAACTCAGTTAGACTGAAGAGCCAAAGGAAATTGTATCGCTGAGCCAGGATGAACTGAGATGAGCCATTCTTTGTCCTTGAACCCCTCCCCTAGCACTATGCTGAACACAAGGATTTTTCAAGAGAAAGAACAAAGTGCTACTCACACTAGATCAAGGCATAGCTGCTAGGTAGGACAGTTCCAAGATATGAATTTTAACCTCCCCCAGACAAGTAGAGGTCACGTCTTACCCACCTCAGAAGAGCACTTGATTAATCAGCCTATTTTATAAAAGACTGGACATACTTCTGCCTCCTCTTGAGCCTAGGTTTCACGGATGATTGACCATACACTTTGTGCCTCAAGCCCAGGAGACTTACATCCTGATCTGACTTAGGTTCTCCACTAAGTACAAAGACCCCCAAGAAGGGCACAACTCCAGAAGGGCTCTCTTCAGCACCTCCTAAATTTTCCTTTGCGTGCTGGCTGCTGTGACTCCTACTGCAAGTTGCCTCAAATAAGCTGACTCGGCTGAATCCCTCTACACCCTCATCTTACCAGGAAGACGTGCTCAGGCACAGTCTTAGTGGTGATACATAACGAACAATGTAAGAAAGACAATCCTACCCTCCAGCATGGGGACGGCCAACCTGTGACACTTGAGCTTCATGATGTTGATAAGCAAATGAAGTACAGCTCCCATGCTAAAACTGCACCACATGTCTGGCACCGGGACTGTGTTGGTGGAAAACCTTCTGGGTAATTCAGATCTTCAGCTGTGGGATGCTGTAAGTCTGCCAAAAACAAATACCAAAAATGGTATTCCAGGACCATGCTGGGACATGGTTGTGTGCTCTCCAACCCCATTAGGTATCACAAAACTGAGATGAGATCCCCCTAGGCAGCTTCCATCACCTTACACCTGCAAACTTCTGCCTCCAAGACAGGTACCTGCCCAGTGCCTCTCGGCCATTGGAAAATTTTGGTGTGTAGCCCATAAATTGGAGGAGGATTGACCACTTTCTCACTATCACCCCTATCCTCACCAGCAATACCAGAGGTCTCCTTCAAAGCAAGGGTTTCGGTTCCTTGGGAACTTCAGCCGAGCTGTAAAAGCTGCCCAAAGGAATCTAGATAAATGAACGTTTACACTAAATTACTAGGACAGATTTATTATAAAAGTTCTGTGTCACTTCTGAGTTGAGACACAGAAAAAGCAAAGGAAACTGGTGGCAGTTTTGGTAAACAGGCTTTAATAAAGAAACTATCATGGGTGCAAAAAAAATGCTCAGAAATACAGAATAAAGCTAAGGCTGTAAGAAAAGATATAAGAAACTAAAAATCTTCTTCCTTTCCTCCCTTTACCCTTCCTCCCTTTTCTAAAGTAAACTTGACCTAGTGTGACTCCTAGAAGTTACCTGCTGGGCACATCAGAAATATATCAGTAACTAGAGAATGAAGAATATATCTGAGGCCATGGAAAAGAAACCAAAATGAAAGCTTTACCATTAGGAATATTAATATCGGTACTGTCTGAGTTAAGACAGTTACAGACTAGAAGGCTGGGTTGCTGCTCTTAGTTTGTGTAAGTAGGAATATCAGCAATTCATCCTGTGAAAAATAGTACTTCAGCTGGTAGAGCTGGAAGAGAAGAGTGAGAGAAATTGAGGCCTTTTGTCTCAGATTACATGTCTAAGGGCTAGAAAAACCCTGCTCCCTCTTTTTTTCCCCTGTAAAAAACAAATAAAACGGAACAGAAGGGAAAAAACCCCACCAACAACATAGCAACATGACAGTGATGTGTCTAATGATCTCTGGCAGCCCAAGATAAGATCACAGCCCTTGGGACTGGTGGAGCCTGGAGCTAACGGACCCCTGCTTTGGGGAAAAACTAGAAGTGCACCAAAAAAAAGGTTCAGTTCTCATATTAAAAAGAAAGGAGAGGTATGTTGCTAAATCTATTCCTTCTGAAGAAATCTTTGAAAATATAAATGTATGAAAACATCTGAGTCACTCCTGCATCCTGGAGTGAGTGATCCCCTCTACCCTCACCAGTAATGCCAGGCAGGGCTGCCCTACTCCCAGTTTGCTCCGGGAACTACACCACGTTCAGTTAGTTCCATGATTTTTTTTCAGTACAAGTCACTGTGCAGATATCATTCTCCTGTTGAAGTTACTTTTGTGTTTGGTTTGGTTTTTTTTTTTTTTTAAATGCAAACTGGTGTGTAAAATTTTAAATTGAGCATATAATGGAGTTCATCTAAATTACTTCTGTCGCTATCCTACCCCCAAATCTCCCTTAGATCTTGGGAACAAGCCTGTTCTTTCAGGGAGGTTGTTTGGAACATCTGTAAGGTAATTGAATAAAAAAAGTCAGTTTTGTTCCAAGAAAAGATCCAGAAACTCCTCAAAGTCCACAAGCGGCTTTGTTGTTTCTATTGATTTTAGATGGAAGGTGTGAAATACGACGACTAAATGGCAGTACCACTGAAAAATCAAGTTATTTATCGTTCTCTTCAGTTGGATCAGTTTCTCCAAATAATTCCTTGTTTATCTGCATTACTGTTTGGACTAGTGCAGTGCAAAGCAAGAGCAGGATGGGAAAAACCTGCTTTTTTGGGATGCTATTTAAGCACATGTCAAACAGTGCCCTGGCTGCTGCTGAACCCTGAGCTCTTATGAAAATCCAGCCCTTTCACTGGGTGCTAAACAAAGACAATCCATGCTCCTAGTTAGCTTATGAGCCTAGTACAGGGTTGGCAGCCCCATGCGTGTTTGAGCAGAGGAAAATACACTCTAATCAAATGCTGAGTGGGTGGAAAGAGCAGGGAGCAGCGGTTCTATGAATCACTTCCTCCCCCAAGGCCTTGCTGTCATTAGGAGTACAGGTGTGTGGTTTTAAAAACACATGTTGTCCATACTGAGGTTTTAACAAGTGTTAGTCAAAGCAGTAGCAGTTTTAGCAAGCATTTACTGGTCAAGATAAACTCTAAGCCCCCAACTCCGGGTTATCACAGTCAGCTAACATGTTAAAACTGTAACTGCCTAGTCCAAGAAAGGATTTTAACATGAGTTAAAAATAAAGTCCTTTTTGTACATGCATGGCTTAAGAGAGAAGAGTCCAAATCCCTTCTTCCAGCAAGAAGAAGAGAAAGAAGCAGAAGAAAAAGAGGATTAGAAGCAGCATGTGTGCTCTGTCCTCCCCCTTTTCTTCCCAAGCTTTTATTTTGTTTTGCTCCACTTACTGAGTGTGCCACTGGATGCCAACCCAATTAATTTCTGTATTACCTTTCAAATCAGGCCCACATACAGAACAGGGTCAAAGCAGGGATTTCTGCTGCCCAGTGCCCACTGGTACAGGAACAGGTAAATGGTTTGCAAAATAAACACTTCTGAACATGCCAGTTGCCATCAACTCAAAACCTGTCATCTCTTTGAAAGCATTAGAAACAGAGGATGAGGGAGATCCATCCAGCTCTGCCATTGGGAATACATTGGAAAAGCTCTCTGGCATTTTCTGAGGTGTAAGGTGAGGCAGAATTTGCCCCAAAAGCATGAAAGCAAAGTTTACATCCATTGCTGCGCGACCGTATTTACACTAACACTGAATTTGGTACTAATCACTCATTCTGAGTCGATTTGAACGTACCTCTCTCTAGAGGCAACAGAAGTCTAAACTGAAACACTGTAGGAAATAAAATGTCATTTAACTGGAGAGAGGAAAGAGCCTTGTGAAAGTGAGAGAATTCAAGGGGCACTCCTTTCTGCTGTCATTTGTCATGTATGACACAGGAATGTTGACATCATCCTCTGATAAATGACACTGGCACCTGCATCAGAGAGATATTCTTCAGCAAAATAGAAGTTTGAAAATCCAGCAGCAGGGCACTAGTAGTAGGTTCCAGGAGCTTGCAAGAAAGGAAAGATAGATGATGGTAATTTTCTTCCAAAGAGAAACATAAGACTTTTTAAGAACCATTCTCTTTTGCTTCCCCTTCTGCTCCCTCTGGGCTTTGGGAAATGATTCTGTTTTCTAAATCTAATAGTGGCTTAGACACAAGCTATATGTTATCCAAGAGCTAACCTGTGGCACTCGTGCCACCACCTCGTCTCAGGGGATAAGTGTCAAGCAGAGAGCTCCAGAAGGCAGAGCTGGGAAAGGGAGCTTCAAAGAGGCCAGTATGGCCTTCTCCTGTCCCGGGCCAGTTAGAGATGTCAAAAACCAGCCTATTATAGCACTAATCCTTCCAAATCTCACCTTTGCATCCACAAGCTGTAATGTAGAGCCTTTTTCCTCTTAGAAAGAGCAGGAAGACAGGTTTCCATCCCGCTCCTGGGAGTTACTCTGTACAGCCACAGAGCGGGTTGGTGGCAGAGGAAAATCTGCAGAAGCAGCTTCTGCACAGCCACGTGAAGCCGGCCGTGGTGTGCTTCAACATCGACAGGCAAAGGTGCTTAAAGAAATCTTTTTACCGTGTCATCTTAAAACAGACACACCACAGGTTTTCTGTTTTGAAAAGCTGAAGACCAGCGGATTAACTTTGTGAGAGAAAGTCCTGCTACTCTTAAAATTGAAAAGCAAATAGATATGTTTTCTCTGTCAGAATTTCCACTTGGTTGGCTCATGGAATTTATATGCAGCTCGATTTTACTTCTAATTCTATGATTTATTTATCCTAGAAAAGAAGGAAAAAAAATCTATTTGATTTGGAACAGCAGGTTGGGAAGGCGAGTAGGCAGGCTCTGTGACCAAGGTAGCCTGGTTCATCCTCAGGAAATCTGCGTTCCTTGCCAAGGACCTCCCTAGCTACCGACTAGTCCCAGTTTGCTCTAACTTGCTAACTACTGTCCAGTCTATTTATCATTTGCCATCTCTAGGGATCACTGTGCAATGATATGGACTAATAGCCCAGCAATATGCCAAGACGTATCCTTTTCATCCCACACAGCCAGCACTGTCTTCCAGACCTCTTAGTGCATGAGGGAGGCTGGAATCTGGATGAAGAACAGCTGGCTTCAAACAGACCCTGACAAGCCAATACTGGCTGAAAGGAGAAAACACTGGAAGAATGAAGCAGTACACAGGCTTGCCTTCCTTTGCAGGGCTCTTTCTCCAGGACGGTTAAAATATTATCCTGCATTTGGGTCTCCCTAGATCCGTGTTTGGTACTGAGCCCTGGGGCAGAAGCAATCCCCGCAATTGTGATTCTCCTGCTGGGATAACAACCCCACATTCATGTCTTCAGTATTTTCAGGGTGGATTATCATAACCTGTGCTGCTTCACACATTCACCACTTTCATCTTCTAGTACAGAAAAGCAAAAGAGAATGTATCATACTGATGTGCTCTTCAGGCTGCTTTGGACTAGAGACTTGTTAATTAAGCTGCAGCCCTGCGAGTCCCAACCAGCTGGTCCTAGTTCCTTCCCCCTCAGAAAGCCCAACATTTTCTGTATCATAGTGAAAGGGGAAAGATAACCCCAGATGCTGGTCCCTCGACTTAATGGGGTTAGCTCAGCCCCATTTGCTTAGCAAAAGGCACTTCATTTTGTCTCATCAAGTTGCACATGTATGGCTACGTATCAATTTTCATACTCAAGCACATACCAAATTTTAAGTGCTTAGGCTTGGATGAACAATTTTCAGAAGCCTGTTCTGCAGAAGAAAACAGTAACTTCAGGGACTGAGGGAGAATGTGAATTCTTACGAAGGAGAGTGAGACAGGGAATTGGTTTTCATTGTACGCATTTTCTTCAACAAAATATGGACATTTATTATCCTTAAAGTCTTGATACTCCTAACAGCTTTTCTGTAACAATCTATTACTTGATTAGTTTATACTGTTTAGAGCACAGCAATGATGACATAATTTTGTTGTAATGAAGATAAATACTGCCTCAGAATGTCAGAAGGCACCACATCACCCGTTAAGTGTAATGACTTCAAAATACCCTAAAGAAAAGTCTTCTGGGCCAGTTGCAGAAAAATACACACACATACACGTCTGATTTTGATTAAAATACAAGTTATTGAAATGCTCAGTTCAGGCCAAGACTAGAATCAACTGTTCAGGCCCATAGATTGAGAGACAGAATAAGCAGGGGGGGGGGAAATCCTCCTAGGACTCTCTGTATTCTCTACGCGTTGGCCAGACAATGATCTAATAACAGCAGTGACTTTGGGGATATTTGTTTATCTACTCTGAGCCCAGTTAAGTGACTCAGAGGTAACACGGCGTTTCACCCATGTTCTGTTGGACCAAGGCATGTTGTGCTAGTAACTTTATCCTAAAGGAGGCTATTCATAGCAGGCGTGCAGTAACGCTGCAAAAGCGGTAATTCGAAGACGGTTGCAAATACATTTGTGGATACAAATGAGGCAACCACAAGTCTTCATATTTTATCTATGTAAATGCGAGTATAAAGGGGCAGGGCGGGAGTCCTGAGGGTTTCTCCTAGAGTGGGGATGCTGGACTGATTCTTCATCCAGGCAGTGGGGGGTGTGTGTCTCTGAATAGATTTGATTATTAGACTCCTGACTATTAGTCAGAAGTGCAGAATCAGGCCCTTTGCACCGACAAAATTCTGCGCTCAATCTTCTCTGACCTCTCATTTGAAATTAAGTTTAGACACAACTGCAAAATACAGAAGATTGAGGAGATGGGGGCTAGAAGAAGGAAAGCTGAAGGAAAATATGCTATAAATATGAATTGGGTCATATATAAAGATTAAATATAAAAGACAGTTTCCTTGTAATGTCCAGCTGTTTCTCCTAAATATTTCTAGCAAACTTACATATGTACATATGTACATATGTAAATACCAAGAGGGAATATTAGTACTTCACTTAAAAAAAACCTCTGTAGGATTGCTAGTGGTTTTGAAGCTCTAATGCTGAGATCTGTCAGGATAGGACAGGAGTTATTTCAACAGTACTAAATAGCTCTCCCACTGCTTTACTGTGGATTGATCCATTTTCACCCTTTCTTGCCTTTCTGCAGTCACACACAGATGTAAAACAGATTAATGCTCTGTGGAAATAAAATAAATAAAATAAAATAATAAAAAAAAAATAGATACCTAGGACTTTTTTGACTTCCCCTACAATAAAGTACAGGGAGAGGTGAATAAAGCCACTCAAGAGACAGTAACAAAATGACAAAGGTCCTGACTGATAGTTTATCGAGATGACAACTCAGTGAGTTTTTAGACATCTCTGGCATGAAGACTATTTTTGTCTTTCCACAAGTTAAAACATATGTACGATCAAGACGACTGCCTGCCTATCTGTTGAAGCTTGTTTCTCCCCATTACTTCTCTCTAACAGAGCTGTACCTGACTGCAAAATATTCCTTCTGCATTTTAATATACTTTAGAACAACAGTTGACAATGCTTGAAAAGAAACCAAAGCAAAATAACAAACCATTATCAATATATTATTTATGCAGGATCCAAAAGCTGGGAAACATCACTAACAAGTCACTTAAATTTTCAGCCACAGATCTGGAGCCTGGAAAAGCATCATTATTGGTACCTGGCTGGTGGGGAAAGAGTGCAGGGGAAGGACTGCACGGTCGCAGCGAGAAGGGTTTGAGTGCTGCCTCTTGCAGCAATTCTTACCAGCACAAAGGGAAAGCAAGATGCTTTTCCTTGGCCTTGGCAGCACTTTGTTTCTTTTGGTGCAGAGTTCTCCAGGAGCTCCAGGACCACAGAGGACCGAGCCCTGGGCTCCTGCTCCCCTCTCACAGTCCCTGACTTCTGGCGCCATGTCTTTTGCCTCCCAGCCCAGAGCGCTGGCGACTGGACCTTGCTGCATGCAGTATCTAGGCTCTGGAATGCCTCAGATTCAGCTTCAGACACAGTAAGGATTACAAATTATGGAGCACAGTGGGAATAAAAGAGATGGGTTATCCCCTCTGACTATCCATCACTGTTTCCCATGTCTCTGGGCAAAAGCAAAGCAAAGCTTTCTCAACAGCCTAAAGACAAAAATAGGTTGTATGTATTTTTAAATGTTATACTTTCTCCTCTCGTAGGTGAATAAAAGTCAGAAAATAGAGAGGACACTGAATTTATACTTTCTAAAGTTACTAGTATAAGAGTGCCCCCACAATTTATATTTTCAAATGCTAAAATATTGAAGCAGAGTGAAGTAGTTAAAACATCATTTTTTTTTTAGCTCAAAGTGCTTAAAAATGAAGCACTTCCATTATATGCAAGTTTTGCTATGTCTTTTTTTATCTACAATAAGTTTAGGCACAAAGCAATTAAACAAGCTGCTGCACAGTCATATAGCAAGTGAGACTCAGTGAGGTTATGTATTTGTTTTGATGCTTAAAATATGAAACTGACTGAAAACTGGATGGTTTTGAAATTAAGAGAACGCTCATACCAAACCTGATCCTGTCATATGATCATAAGCTCTCAGAGATGCCAAACAGAATTTAAACGGAACAATTTTTGTTACCGTAATGCCAAAAGTCAGAACAATATTGGACACTTCTAGGAGTTCTGGTTTGTGTCTTCTTGGCCAACGCCAGGAATTTGTCAGGGGCTGCTGACTGCTGAAGGCACGACTGTCATTAACTTGGGATGAAAGATCTCAGGGTGATGGCTGTAGATGGGGCAAAGACAGAACACGAAGTTACAGATACATATGTCTAGTAGTTTATTATTATTAAATTTTAGAAAACCCCTGAATACATACACAGATACACACAAACACTCATGCACAAAAGCACGCATTTTAGAACAAGGCTTCCCTGACAGCAGTTGCTGTATTTTGATGTCAGTCTAAGGAAATATGTTGGCAGCTTCTCCACACAAAAATCTCTTTTCCACAAACAGCATATTCTGCCAGTATAAAATTCATCATCCAGCCATACAAAGGACACAGGGCCAAGGGGCTTGAGTGACACACCAAAAACCTCAAAACACATGTCTGAGCTGCCACATGACTTGTATAACACTGTTCACATACAGCATGAAACCGGAGCTCGGGAAGCTGCATCTTCATAATATTTTGCAACGTCCTGTAAACTCACTGCAGGGAAACAATACGGATACTAAAAGTGGTTTGGCCACTGCAGTGACAAACACCCTCTAATTGTTCTTTTTTTATATTTTATTTTTTAAAAAAGGGACAGGTGTTGAACGGAGGAGAAGTCAGTCACGCTGCTCCTCTAACACTAAATACCTGAGCTATGCATCTTGGTAAAGAAAAAAGGTACGTCATATCTCGGCTGCTATTTAGTGGAAGTAAGGTACCACTGGAGTCATGCAATTGGTGACTTCAGGCCACAGTTCACCTCTGAAATTGAGCCAATTCCAAAGGAAATAGTCTAATGAGAGAAGGAAAAAAAAAGCCACCGTAGGGAAATATCTTAATAAAGTAGTGAAAAAAAAGCCTTCATGGAACATTGGTTTAGTCGGTTCTCCAGAATTCAAAGGGAAAGATAAATCTCAGACCTGAGCCAAATGGATTTGTGAAAGAGATAAGAATTATCAACATCTTCTATCCTCAATTTCTTCTATTTTTATCCCACTTTTCAACACTGGGAGAACAATTTAGAAATTGTTCATAAAATTAATACTAATAAGCACTGAAAGGTTTTATCATTTGTCCTGATGGCTAATTAATGAGAAGAAAGTAAATTTCTGCAGGCTCTAGCGTCCTGCGAATAAACCAGCAATAACGCAAAACTTGGAATCTAAAAACTACAGAAAAGGGGAAATCAGCTCTGTTTTCAAATCTCAGTTTAATAAATCTTTTTGGTGGTTTTATGACTAACGTAAGACTGAAAGCAGGCAAATTCCATCTGTGGTTCATCTAAGCAGGAGCAAACACGCAGTAACAACATCATTTCATGAAAAAAGCGCTGGGCAATTTGACGTGAGATCTATGATATTTTAAAGGCAGGAAGTATCTTTGTGAAAATGCCCTTTTACTTTAATCAGGAAAATCAATGTAGAGTTGATCGGGGAGAATATTTATCTTTTAAATAATAGTATAAGAGATTCTACCAGAGCACTTCTGGCTTACTAGCACAAAGCTGATTCACCTCCCAGCACAAAAAAGTCTATTTATGCATTGGATAAGCAGCCTCCTTGCACAACCCTTGTGCTTCCTCGTCCCCGGCCGGGTTATCTCAGCACTTTGGTGCACAGGAGGGTTACGCAGCCCAAAACCAGCTCTTACCCCTCAACATACTGCTCAGCCTTGTGCCTGGGCTGTATACACACCCACGTGGCCAGCAGCATCCAGCTTGTATTGATTTGCCTCCTTAGAAATTGCCGTCAGACTGCTGGGGACTGTGGGGCAGTACCTCGCCCAAGGGGGATTTGTTCTCCTTGCAGCAGCCATCTCCATGGCTGCTTCTTGGGAGACTACGTTATCGAGAGCCGCGGCAATTCCTGTGACAACATTTCAAGGGTAACCTCTCTTTTGATACCGTCAGAAAAATCCTTGCCAAGCTGACACTACATATTAAAGGGTTCACAATAACAGAAGGCAGAAATTAAATCGAACAGGATATTAATACCTTGTAGTTGAGGAAATGATATTTCCTTTTGATTTTACTTTTTCCTTTGTGAATTAGCCAAAACCTGCAGCCCTGCATAAACTGAACCAGCTTACCAGGTTCTCCACAAAGAAACAGCGGTGGCCCTCCTCCCCCCAAGCACGCAGCAAAAGCAATGGCCTCCAACGCCTCCCCGGCTAAAAACTCTTCAGAAACCTGGCAAGTTTAAAACAATCAGGCCTACTTCATTCCACATCCCCTCCAGATCTTCTGTCCGTCTTATTAGTTTCCACAGCAGCAAATATCAGTTGGCTTGTGATTAACTCATCTGAAGAGCAGGTTTAAAACTTGAAAAAGGTTTTTCCCCATCCGATTTCTTTCTGTTTCTTTCTGCTGCGCACCAAGATCTTTTATTTTCCCACTCTCTTTCATTGCTACAGAGAGTACTCAAGTGTATGGATCCAAAATATGTGAATAAGCACTACCTGAGCTAAGACAGTTGGAAAGACAGACCCCCACTCTGATATTTCCTCTGTGTTTTGAAGGGAGCCAGACTGAAGCACCTGGGTGTGTTAAACACCACCACAAACTTAGTGACAAAATTATTTCTGAAAAGATTAAAAGTGTTTTCTGTTGCATGACGTGTTTTGGTGGGTTGAGGACACTTTGCTTACACAAGAGACTCTTCCTGACCCACTGTGACTTATTAATGCTTCATAGTCTGGAGCATGAATTGACTATCGCATGTGGCTGATATTAAGGTTCCCACCAGGTAAAACGTGTTACTGTCTTTCAAAAAAGGATCTATCACACTTTACTAAGCCAGATATGAGAAACCACCTGTGTCAAGGTAAGAAATACCATTTTCACAGCTGCTGAAATTGCCTCTTTATCTTCACTAATAAACAAATTGACTGCTACAGCCAAAAGGTGCAGGTTTGCAAACCCGCATTTACAGAGCGGCCCCGCTAGCGTGTGCGTCCCCCTTGGCTCCCCCAGCCTGCCCCGGCCCCTCGGCTCCTCCAAAGCATCTTTCCATGGCTCCACCTTTCTATGACTCCGTCTCATGGTGTGGCTCCATGGGCAGGATGAGGGTCCCCTGTGTAGAGCAGGCTGTTCTTCCTTCTCCCTCCACACAGCGGCCTACAGGGGAGAGTTAGGACTGGCTGCCATCCTGTTGTCCAAAATGTTTGAGGGCTGTTTTGGTCAGAGCTAGGGAGCTCCATTACATCATGGAAGAACCACTTCAGGAATAACGTGCCAACATACCTCTCTTAACTGGATCCTGGCTAAAATCCATACACTGGCACGAGAGCTGCGTGCACAGATACACGTATTTAAGAAAAATCCATCTGTATGTACGTTCTTTAGGGACTGACTTTTTAAAAACATTAAGTTGCAGTATTTGTACATTATCCAGGCTCAATTTAATTCAGCTTTTGGAGCGTTGGCATGGCGCAAATTAGTTGGTCTGCATGCCAGCAGCCATCACTAGCGTAGCAGCAGAGCCAAATTGGGGAAACATTAAGAAGCACGTTTTGTGTACATAATTGTGTGTTTACAAATGAGGCATTTGAATATTATATAGTTAGTCCTGTGCAACACTGAGATGGGAGTCATAAGAGTAAGAAAATTTGGCACGCTGGTATGAAACTCTGGCCAAAAACATCATTTAATCCAGACAAGGAAAAAGATCGATCAATTATGCCAGTAAGTTTGAAACAGCACTATAAAAAGTGACATGGCATAGGTTTGTGGTTCCCAGCTAATGGAGCTAAAACCTAGCATCAGATGGTTTGTATTTTACATTATTGTCAAACAAAAATAAATCATCAAAAACATGGCAGAACCAAGCCGAACTGGCAGGACACACCATAAAAAAAAGCAGCTAGTGGTTGAAGTGAAAATTAAGAAGTGCTGTTCATTCTCCCAGAAATGCCAGGGCTAACCAAAAGAAGCAGCTCACGCTTACAGGCTTTGCAATTCTTTCTCTTTTTTTTTTTCTGCAAGCAAAAGGCTGTTGGGCCATAGCTGAGTTCTGCTCCAGTGAGATTTTGCTTCCTGATGTTCAGAGATTAGCATATTAAGTACGTTATGTACTGTATTTACATAACTATTGTATTATGGCACAGTTAAAATTTTGTTGGCACTTCTATTGTAAACCCCAGTTTCAGAGCCCAGAGTTGTGATTAAAGATTATCTCCAGATGACCATCTTCACAGGGGTCGGGGAAAGGGGAGATTATGCATTTATTTTGAAAACATATTTCAGATTTCCAAAAGAAACAATAAGCTGCCAAAGACATAACGGTCCAATCAATACATCAATACTGGAAGGGAACAAGTATTCTTCCAGGAAGAATTGATCTTTCAAATGTGAGAATTGACAGACTGATGCTCAAATGACTTCATCATTCTTTACATTACCGCCGACCCCAAACATTCACATATCGTGACCTGAGCCCCAAAATTAGAAGCTTGCCTTAAAAATCATGCCACCCAAAGATTACAAATTTAGAGATCATTTTATGCTCCTTCCTTTTTTTTGAAGCTATGAACTTCAACATGATCAAGCTTTTCTTGGCGACTGAATGGGCTATACATTTACTATCTAAAGAATACGCCATCCTTTGAATCTGGGACACAGACCTACATAAATGAGAGTCATGATACAGTCAAGAAAGTTGCCAGCCATGTATTATACTATATTCTAGGTTATTCTATGTTTTTAATACCTGATAGAAGAATAAAAGTAGCCATTTTATCAATTTCTGGTCTATTTTTCCAAAGAGCATGATTTTCTTTCCACAAGCGCTCCTGGCTGGCTGTGCTGTGCTTTCTTCTGGGCCAGTACGACGCAAGAGGCAGCTCTTTTGGGGAATACCTGGAGCTCTGCATCGCTTGTGCTCCCCCTGGGCCTGCAACGGCTGCTGTTCTTCATCAGATTAAAGCAATCATTGGGCCAGAGACTAGGGATTATCGTCAGTGGGCTGTGTTTGGCTTCAACCCCAGAGTGGTGCCAAGGCGTCAGGAAACCAAGAAAAGAAAATCTTCCAGGCAGGGTTTGCCCAGCTGAGTTCTGTGCTAGTCTCTCCCACGGTTCCTGGCGTCGCGGGCCACCCACGGCCCTGAGCATCCCCAATCTCCTGGCCAGTGCAGGATGGTACAACAATTCCAGGGTTTCACCTGTTGCAGTGGGTTTCCCTGCCCGCATGGAAGGCCCACGATCGCAGCAGCGCTGCTGCTGCATCTCCACCAGCGATTTCCCCGAAGCAACTGAAGCAGAGCATTGGCTTGAAGCATTTGCACTCGATCTCCTCCCATCTTTGCTATAGTTGGGATGGGGAATTAATTTAGGTTTAAACAGCCACATCAAAAACTCAAGTTTTCCTTTAAATTGCTAGCATCGACAAATGGATTGCTCCAGCTGACTTGGCTCGCATTTTGAGCACGGGACACTCAGATGTGTCTCAGGGCCAGATTCCCAAATGCAGTCAGGTGTCTGAAAGAGCAGGAAAATATCTACGTGCATTTGAAAAAACAATTAAAGTGACTATTTGAATCTTTAGACACTTTAATTTGGGGGTATAAGATTCTAAATCCCAGTGACTCTCAATGAGACTGAGGCTCTTAAGTGCCTTCATTACTTTATTGAGAATGAGTCCAAAGGCCAGATTTTAAAAGCCATTTAAAGCCTTAACTCTCACCTCGCCCTAAGCCACTGAGAATCTTTGAAACTTTTACCCTCTCTCTTCTAACTAGAATGGAGAAACGGAGAGGATGGTGACATATTCTAGAATGAAAAATTAGATTCTACTTAGAACGGGACTCCAGAGGAACATTGGGGTTGTCCAGCACCGTGACCCAGCTTCATATCTCAGATGCCTATGCATTGTCACTCAGAAAAATGAATAAATGAAGTCCTTATTCATAATTTTTCTATGAAAAGTCAGTTCTCTAGAATATAATTTTCTGCTTGTAAACTTTGTGTCAAAAGAGCTTTTGTTTTAAAAAAAAATTTTTGGCTTACGTCACATCCCAGATCTTTGTCATGAGGAAATGTTTACACATAAATTATAATGTTCTGAAAATTTGTTATAGTAGGAATAAAAACGCATCCAGACCATTAACTGTAATGGCAGACTGGGGCAGTGTTGACATATACACACACTTATCATGTTTATAGACAAGTTACAGCATTTACCAATTTCTAAAGTTCTGAAGTTGGAAAGCCTGTACCACATGTGGAGCCAAAGGCTATGGGCAATATTTCACCACTGAGGTAACTTTCTTAACCCATGAATTTACCTGGCAGTAGATCATCTTAAAATATATCATGTGGCAAGCCTACATCTATGAGCAGCTCTTTCAATCCCCAAGATTACCGTAAATTATATACATTGCACTATGCAGGAAGAGGTAAGAATCTTAAATACACTGAAGCATTTCACCTTGCAAAAGTAAACACCTGCCTTGTTTTGATTAACAGGAAAGCAATCCAACCAATTTAGAGCAAACTTGGCCATTATCCACGCAACCAAACACTTATGAAACTTCAGTTAGTTTATCCTTCCAACATATTATGGAAATATTAGTATTTGCTGCTCTGAAAAATACTTTTTTTGGCATCTTCATTTCCCATCCCTATTCTAAGATAAACACTGACAGCTGATGGTATTCAGGAACATTGCCATATGTTGCCTTAGAAATGGAATTCTGAAATATGGCTGTTCTCCACCAATTGGCATATTTACTAATTAGCACAAGATTGCTCAAATACATTCGTTTCTCCCCCAGGGGAGAATCCCTCTGAAGAATTCTCATCTGATGCATCAGGATCTCCTACTCCCCACTTACCCACTCTCACAGTTTCTGATTTAATGGTTAACACAAGGAATGAGACAGCTCTCCTAGGGAGCAAAGTCAAACTGTTCAAACTGTGTATCTTTGATTGCTATTTTTTCCAGACAAACAGCAAACAGCACTCGTAGAGTTAATATTTGAATGCCTTTTCTAATAAAACCAGCTTCCAGTTTTTCAGTCTTTTGTGCAAGTTTAATAAAATAAATTTTGAATATCAATGGAGTACATTCTATTTTTCTTGGCATGTCTCTGCCTTGCTATGTCCCTCTATTGCAGGAGTCATGCCATAGGGAGAGCACTTTTCCACAGTCCATTGAAGTTGTGCCATAAGGGCTGGAGATGATTTGCTAAAATGCTCCAAAGGTATTCAAATTTCTTTAAAGAAGAAATTCAATTTATGTGCATTTATATTGCAGTGTCTGTCAGGAAGAAAGGTTATAATCACCAGCATATTTTAGATTTACATTTTCTTCTATACATGAGGTAATGGTATTAGAGGTAAACTATGAGGTTTAAAGTTGAATTCGATGTATGGTACTATTTTCATTGCTGCTAAAAGCATGTTTTTGAAGTTCTTGAGGAAAGCATATGTTAGCATATGTTACTGAAATATCAAGAACAGGATGCTGGGTGGCTTAGAGGATAAACCATTTGTCTTTCTTCTCTGCATTCTTATATAAAGTACGGCTGGATTTCATGAGCAAAATGAATAGAGGATTCTCAGCTCACAGATTAGTTCACATCATAAGGTTGCAGCGCAGTTTTGTTGAGCAGAGCTATCAGCTGCATTTCTGAATTACCATGCAAGCTAAATGTGCCTTTAGTTGTGCCATGGAGGAAGGGAAAAAAGAGGGCTTAGAATTTTGTGATATCGCTTATGTAACCCTCAGAAGAACAAATACTCATCAAAAATTAAAAGGAAAGCCTGTCTCAACCATATTGCTGTGGGAAGTGCTTCGCCTCATTTTTCTCTGAAAATTGACTTCATTTAAATTTCCTGTGACGGTATTAAATATTTAGATGTTGATATTTTCACTCAGTAGAAAACATTATCACCATTCTTATCAAGTTGGATTTCTTTTAAGCATATGTTAAAGTTATCTGATAATTAAATTGCCACGCTTATCTCATTTAGGACCCCACTAATTATAGCCCAAGTACTTTAGTGGTATATACTGCAACTGATTTCAGACTGTAGCCAAACATCCTCTTTTAAATAAACAATCATAGTTGGTTTGTAGATTTATTTTATAATTTCACTGCTACCCCTGCAATCTCTGTCAATAAGGGAGCATCAGAGCTATTATGATGGGTTTTGCACCGCAAGCTAATTGTATTTTAAGCCTACTTCCAAGTGAATTCCCGATAGCTATCCAACTTTGTAAACAGTCATTTGAGCAGCGCTCTTTGGGGAAGCGAACACGCACACACACACACACACACGTGCACTATTTGCTTCATAAACAGATAAAAATCCTGTTCCATTGCTCATAGACTCTTTATTTTTCATATGTTATAACTACATACTGGACCAGATACAACAACAACAAAAACAGGCATTTGCCAAGTACCTGATTGCCCTAGACAAGGCTGGGCTTCAGCCCTGCAGTCAGGTCCATGAGCTCAGAACCCGCCCCCTCCCCAAATTTTCGGTGAGCAAAGGGTATCAAGATGCAGAAGTACCTGGGGACAAGAAAGAAATCTCAAGAGAGAGGCGCTTTGTATAATGGTCCATGCTCTATGTATGTCTAAGCCTAATTCACTAAACACTCTCATCATAGGCTTCGCCTGACTACCAAATCTCATGCGAGACACTGCCATAACATGGAATACTTTGGAATGCCTTTTGAGATCTCTCTGGGAGAAGTTTTGTCCAGTATTTAATACCATTGTGTGTGCAAACACACATGCACACACAAAGTATATCCCTTTGTGAAGTATGGAAATTTCACTTGGATGCACAAAGGTCCAGGTCCAACACAGGACATGAGCATCTCCTGAGGAGAGTCACTCCCTTAACTTCTCACCAGGAGACAGTTAATCAATGGGTTGGGAGCACTCCACTGACGTGGATGAACCATGAAGGGAACTCTTACTTTCAGTCTAAAGTCCCATCCCACGCATTCTTCATTACCTACCAACTAAAAAAAACCCAGTGAAACTTCACCTACAAAATCTGACTAATGGTGACACAAGCGGTAATGTAACAAGGCTATTACTGAAGAAATAATATAGAGGAAAAATAAATTTAAGGTACACTTTGCCCATTGGACCATGTGACAAGGACTTACTATAAACCAGACAACTAAATCAACTGAAACCAGCAGAACTACCTATAAAACAGGGTAGGAAACACAGGTGTGTTTCCTGAATTACTTAACTTTGAATATACCTCAGTGTGCTCAGCTTTGGGGGGCTTGTTCTGAACATTTTGCATTCTGACCTTTTTTAAATGGAAGTAACAGTGCAGTAATGCATTTAGGATCTGAGGAGTTTTTATTTCTCTTGTCCATTTATACCTTCCAGTTATTTTCCAGAGCAGCTCAACTCTGTTTTTCTTCTGTTTCTTTTCTGCGGTGAAACCAGCCATCATTAAGAAAGCCAATAAACTGCACCTAACATAAAAGACTTTCATAAAAATGAAGTATAAATTTCCAAAAGCGTACGCTTAGAGTCAAAGTTAAAAAAATCAATCACCAAAATGTTACCAGATTGCTATTTACATTTCTATTCACTCATCTGAAGGCCATTTGTTTAACACTGGAAAATTAAAATCTTGCACGATTTACCTGTTCTAGGCTTGCCTGGGAACTCTTCCAACTTGCACTCTATTTTGGTGCAACCAACAGTGGCAGGAGTATTAATACACAACAGAAAATAGCATTCTTACTATGCTGTGTTACCTGCTTGGGTTTTGTACTCTTCCCACTGTTGTTAACAGTTGCCAGGAGATATTCCCCAAAATCTAGAACTACTCCAAATTCATCCATCCACTGGGTAAAACTAGGAGTTCCGTGCCCGTTCCAGACTCCAGTCTATCCAGTGCAATACCAGCAGTGGTTAAAAAAAAAGGAAAGAAAAAAGCTTCCTACAGCTCAGTTGTCCATAGCAGTACTTAATTCTACGTACAGTTTTCTGAGAGAGTAATTGCAAAATGGATTTCCAGCAGCAGCAAAGCCAACTTAAGGAGCTCCCATCACCCCTGAGCTGATCACTCCCACCTTGGAAAACAGCTCATTTGCAAAACTCATCCATACGTGGTGCTGAGGTCAAAGCTGCATCACCAAAACAATTCAAGTTAAAAAAAAAACAAAAAAACACCAAAGTATTTTGCCACCACAAGAAACATACTGGGACCTAAATGTGAGACATACTGACACCCTACATGCTTTGGTAACATCAGCAGTGATGTTACCAGCTGGTGATGAGTGGTGACCAGGTTTTCTGGAGGGATCCATGTGAAAGGGGCTCAGCAAGAGGCACAGCTACGAACACACCCCTCCGTAAAGAGGCTTCAAAGCAGGAAGGGGAGAAAACTTCAAACAACAAAACAGAAGCGAAGTGAACAAGCAGAAAGTAAAGATTAGCATGGAGGAAAGGACAGGGGAGCACAAACATAACAGATATCATTTACAAGAACTCTGCTGACCCTGGAATTTAATGCAGTTTTGAGTAAAATCAGATTGTTTTGATTCTCACACTCACCATATTCACCTGTGATAATAACTAAGACACTCTGTACTTCTATATTGTAAGCAGAACTGCTGTTTTACTTAGTGCTAAATAATGAAGACAAATAGCAGTGATCCCCTGCTAGGCTTCCCTGCATTCCTTCCTACGCCTTGGCTGTAATGAGCATCTTCACTACTGCTAGAAATTGGGGCTGATTTTCAGCTGATAAGTGCAGAGATGCTCCCGAAACACAGGAAAGTAAACAGTGGAGCAATGGGCCCCATGCCACTGCTGGCTGAGACTTTTCCGTGGAGATGTCTTTCATAAGAAAACACCAACTTGCAGAAAAATAAATGTTCTGTGGAAGCATATGAATTTTGAACTGGGAGAAGCCCAAACTTTTCAGGTCCACCACAGACCATGTGGTGCGCTCTGGGACCCAGCACCAAGGATGTCCCTGCTGCAGGGCAGCTCTACCCCCCCATATGGCACAGGAGGTGGCCTTGGAGAGGGCACTGCGGGCTCATTTCAGACCAGGAAACATGACATTTTGGGCTCTTGCTCAATGCCATGTGCGATACACACGTCTCAAACATATCTGTCAGCGTTTTCAGCCCTCAGCTGCTTCAAATTCAGGGGAAAGATGCCCCAAAGGCTGCCATGAGCCAGGGGCTTCCTGTAGCCACAGGAAGGCCAAGAAGAAACTTGAAGGTGGGGTAGCCGAGCAGTCCCATTTTTTTTAGGGAATGTTGTGTTGATCTTATTTCTCTAAACTTATTTCTAACAGGAAGTATCAATATCTCTACATTTAATTCCAGCAAGAAATAAAACCCTTAGCATGTTCTTATTTCCTCCAGCTGTAGCTACTGAAAAAGAAAACCACCAGGAGATGAGCTGTAGCTCTTGGGAAAGGAAGGTTTCAGAGGCTCAGCAGGCTTGTAAAGGTCTGGCCTGAAATCCTGTTTCATACTCACTGGTAGGCATGCTTGTACTGGTACAACTGGTGTACTGGGAGCTCGGTACCCTTCCTGCCCTCCCTTGATGGACGCTGGCCCTGCTCACAGCCTGGGTACCGCAGTCCAAGTCTGCTCCAAGGCCTGGCTCCACAAGAAGACCTCACAAGCTAAAGAAGGAAAGCCATGCCAGGAGGATGAAGTGGGTGAGGGCAAAAGGAGGAGTGAAAGCCTGGCTTGCAGGCTGCCCCAGGCCACCTGGTGCAAGGGCAGAGCGGGGTTTTTCCTCCCCACTCCTGTCAGAGCCTGTCCTTATAATTCCATATGAGAATATACACATCAACATAACACAGCAACACGCACACTTTGTGTTGCTAAACAGGCACACTATTTCTAGAGGCAAAACCCATGTCCTTCCTTAACACTGGCACTGATGTCGACAAGAAATACAAAGGCTGAGAAATGTAGCTTATGTTTAAGATGGATCACTTCCCATCTTATTGCAACATCCAATATTCAAATTTCTTGAAGGCTCCTCAGATGCACTTTCCGATGCCCAGTTCCACCACTTTGAGCAGCAGTTTCTTACATCCAGTGATAACCTCCTGTCCTTGTGCTCAGACCCGCACTCTGCCAGGTCTCCAGGCACATTTCGAGTGGGGATGGATTATATTCCCTCACATTTGCATTTTCAGTTGTTTTACCCAGGACAGAATGTAGTTCCTTTACACTAGCAAAGCAAATGAGGATTTGAATTTATAATGATGCAGCCTTGTACTTCCACCAGGCTTTATAACACTTGAAGGTTCTGCCTTAAACATCTTGCAGGACACAGTCTGTAAGCTCCTCCAGACAGAAACAAAACTGCAAAGTAAGTAATAGTACCAAATCTGTACGCTCATCTGCTGCCCCAATCTAAAAGACACACATTCCAATTACTGACAAGTCCATGTGAAATCAAAAACATAGGAAAAAAAATTTAGGAGCCCTAAATAATTTTCCGAAGGCAAATCAATTAAAAGAAAGGCACACTTGAAATTCAAAACAGTCCTACACACTTGGATCCGTTGAAAGATATTACATGAGAAATCACAACCGCAGTCAGTTCATCGAGTAGCACAGACACTTGTCTGCACTGTGCCTCATTGCATCCCTGCACATGGTACTTCAAAAAGCATGGTAATTTGCAAAAGTAATTTTTGTAAAAGCTTCCATACATCTCCTGTTAAGAGCAATTTGGCTAGTATCTGTTGCTAGCTGTGAGCACGCTTTTAGATATTAGATGGATGAGTGCAGACTAGCAGGAGGAAAAAAAAAAACCAACAACAGAGAGGATAAATACTTGGCAGTTCTCTAACAACTTTCACTAGAGGATCGCGAAGTGATTTACAAACATCAATTAATTAAGCCTCAAAAAGCCCCAGTGAGATAGGTAAGTATCATTACTCTCATTTCACTAATGCGTAAACTGAGACACTGAGAGAATAAGTCTTTCACCCAAGGTCACACAGCAAGCAGCTGGCAGAGCCAGGGACAGAAACCTAGAATGCTGCCTTACCTTGCTCCTTACCTACTAGACCATTATATCTCTCTTCAAACAGTTTAAAGCTTCTCTAGCGCTTGATATTAGCAAATGCTACGTCGTGCAAACCCACTCAAGTTTCATTCTACGTCTGGGATCACAAGTCAGAAGACCTTGCTGGTGCCAGGCCACACGTTACTCCTGCTGTGTAACGCATGAAGATTCCTCACCTCTTGGTTCCCAGGTTCCATTGCCCAGTCCCAGACTGGTCACAAGGGCAAAGATTAGAGGTAGAATGGAAAAAAAACCAAACACCCCAAAACAACCAAACCCCACAAATCCCCCAGCCTGCAAGGCCAGAAGCCAAACCAGTGCGAATGGTTTCTGTGCTCTGGCCCTGGGACATGCTGCACTGACCATAGCATGGAATCACTCAGCTCTGACCAAAAACATCACTTGCTTTTTATTGTGGCCCAGCAGAGGAAGCGGCCGGACTCACAGACAGCACTTTCCAGGCTAGGTGGAATATACACACGGATACACAGACTCACATCATACAGAATAAAAGCCTGAACGGTTATGTTGATAGCACTAGGTAACACCATATGCTTAGAAAGCAGCACATGGTTCTGCTTTAAACCAGCAATTTAAAAAAAAAAAACAAAACACTCCAAAACTTTTGATGCCTAGGGTTACTACTGAATACATTACCAGAGATCAGTTTACAAGGTTTTAGGGCATTACTTAAAAAACTGGAATAGCGTCTAGGAATAGATATTTGCAATATATAATATAAGGTCAATATGGCTGCACCAGGACACAGACACCATGTATGAAAGAGTTTAGAAAGCACCTGACTCCTGGTATCAGGAGAAATAAACACCCAGCAAACAAACAGCTCTGAATAAATCTGTTTCAGCTCAGAATACTTTTGTTTATATACACGTATTTATATAAGTAGACAACCAACAATGACCCCTAACAGGCAGACAAAGGATACAAAACCTTTGCATTATTGCCCAATAACCCTCAAATTCAGATGGACCAGTGGGAGAAACAAGTGCCAAAGCCTCTGAACTATCCATATTCACACAGAAGTGCCCTGTTTGGTAATAAAGTTAACTAGCTGACTGCTGAGATTTGGCAGCTGACTACAGAAAAAAACAAAACCAAAAAAAACCAACCCACAAAACAGTCACGTAGCTACCTGCTGGATGGTCATATGGTGAGGAAACAACCATAGATATCATAAAAAAAGGCACATTGTCCATTTAGCTATTTAAAGTGGAAAACAAAATCACTGAAGAAAGGAAACTACTTGCCATTTATTTGCCTGTCCTGCTTTCTCATGGAGAGAACTGCAAGGACTGGCAGGTCTTCTTTTCACATGGATCCATCATTACAGCCAGATTCCCTTGCTGGAAAGAGTGGTTCTTCTTTCAGTGTGGAGTATTAGAAAACGGACCCTGTGATTCTGCTGCTGAGGAAGGGCCCTGTGCATCTGCTTCAGCATCGCTTGGGTAATGGCTCTGGGAGCTGAACCAAAAAGGTTGCAGGAGTTATGTTCTCCCAGACCTTCTGTGAAGTAAGACCCTACAGAAGAACGGGACGCGGTGTCTTCCTCTGCTGCCACAGGGACCACACTGCCCTCACCACCTTCACTCTTGCGTTGGCCTAATGATTTAGTCTCACTGTATTTGGTACTTACAATTACAGGGCAGAACTAATCAAAACCTATGCTCAGTGACTCACGGGTGAACTATTGGTTGTGGACTAAAAGATGTTCCTCACTATTCCAATGTTCTACCTGGGGAGCGTACATGGCTCGTTCCACTCCCTACAGAAATCCGTATTTAGTTAAATGCACAAATTTTGTCTTTAGACACTAATTTACATAGGTTTTATAATATAGGAGGCTTCGCTTTGCATTTGCCTTGCCCCACTGCTGCCCCAGCTCACAGATGACTGACAGAAGACAGAAGGAAGCCAAGTGTCCCACTCTTCCTGTCCTGCACCTCATTTCTATTCCTTGCAGCCAAGGCCACAATGTAGCCGCAAACCAATCTGCCAGGCTAGCACATCTGTAGTAGGAGAAACATAAGAAACAACTAAAATCTAGGCAGACTACACATAAAATCATTTTTAACATTTATCTATTTATGTGTAAAGTAATGTTAGTAAAACTGTTGCTTTTTTAAAGCAATTGGCTAATGTATTTATGTGCAAAGAAGGATATATGTGGTATGCTCAGCTATTGAAAATAATTCTGGTGCGCTCCCAAAGAAAGAATTTCAATTTAAATTATTTATTCAAGATTCCATATTAAATAATAAAATACCATTCCTACACAGAAAATAGATTTATTACATACAGATGTGCTCAAAGCAAAACATCTGCACATGAAAAATCATCAATACCATGACATTTTATCTACTTTGTGCAGATAAAGCAACCAACTAATTGCTTTCTGAAAAATGCAGGGCAGAAATTTAATGCACCAAATATTTATGGGTTAAAAAGAAATGTAGTAATTACAGAATCCTGTATCACTTCCATTTGTACATAGTATATTGAGTGTACACACATGCCACCAGACCTCAAGTAATGCTTTGTAGATTGATGAAGTCTGACTCAAACAATATGTCACAACAGGAGCCTGACAACTGAAAGCATGCTTAATGTAAACTTGTAAAGTCTTCGAAAAGAATGCTAGATTTTTAGCCAGTTAATGATTTGAGCAGTAGGCTCTTTTTACTGCTACTGAAATGAAATACTTCAGTAAACCTCTCGTCATTTACAGATGTCCTTCTGTATCAAAATCATACACCCCTCTTGCTTCTTTCACAAAATCAGATGAAACAGAGCTGGATCTTTTACTTCTTCCTAACTGGCTGCAATTAGTAGCTAGACATTATTGAACAGGACTATTGAATAATCTTCTCCCCAGTCTAATCTGTTTTGCAGTTTTCTGCACCTTAGCAAACAACTCCTATTATTATCTTTTGATAGAAAGGTTCATAACATCTTGTAACGTGTAGGCGTTTTGTTTCTGTCTGGCTACCAGATACTGAAGTCATTGGGGACATCTATTAAACTACATTCAGCTTCTCTTTAGTACCATGTTAATTCTGAATTTATGCTTCCATAGAGCACTATGAATAATGCTATAATGACACTTGTTTAGTACTTTATCCATGTACAGAATTGTTGGCTGTAAAAAATTTCAAGGAATATAGAGAGCAGTTGAGTAGTGTTGGGAAAAAAAATAATCTTACAAAGGTAAGAAATCCACTGAAATTTTTTTGAAAAGTATTATTGCCTATTTTTAAATATACAGTTAAAGAGCAGGGACATAGGTGGAGAAATTTGATTATCAAATGCAATTTTGAGTCTTCTTTCCTTTAGAAACTGAATATCTATGAGGATCATTTTTGTACTGTAGGAAGGGATTATAAAATTAAAAAATTGTGCTACATTTTATCCTAAGATGTTGTCTTAAATATTAGATGGATGCAGGTGCCTGACTCCACAGCTTACATGACACATCTGATCTTCTCAGATAACAATACTACCCTCCTCATTTTTATTCAATAAATCCTCTGTCAAAAAGAAAAAAAAAAAAGGAATGGTCTCTGAGTAGAGTGTGGATAAATAGGTAAATTGTGACACTTGGGCAGCTGTTACAAGACACCTAAACAAGACACCAAAGCAAAGCCACAGCTGTCCGTAGGAAGGCTGGATACAAGGTCCTAACATTTGGTTTATGATTATTGTAGAAAAGACAATGAAAAAGATGTCAATACACCAGAGGTACCTGGCCTATAGCACCAACCTGGAAACCAGCCTCACCAGACAAATTTCCCTAAGAAACATTCCACCTAGTCATCAAAGGCAGGGATGAGGAGAGTTGCTTCTTTCCCACTATATCTATGAAAGGTGGTTTATTTCAAGCCATTTGAGGCAGAGGTGGCCTTTAAAATTGGGTCTTGGAATTGTTATTGCAACAACCTGAATTATCAGCTCTTTAACTCTGTTTTTTCCACATGTCCAAAATCCACATGGCCAGACTTAAGATTAAAAAAAAAAAAAGGAAAGCCTTCTAAGAGCTTCATACCAGAAACCATTAATTTGTCAGCTGTATTATGAGAAGCAGCTTCCATGTGCCTCTCCAGGCCTTTGAAACTTCATGGTACATCTATCTCCCTCTAACAACATTTACAGATGCTCTTTTTCTGGCATGTGTAAGGTGCCGGGACCTATGCTATTAGCACAGCAAGCTCTGCTTGAAATCTTGCCTGACTTCTACATAAAAGCACATTTAAAAAGAAAAATTAATACTTTCTGTCCTCCTTATTTGCAAACTGTTAAATACATTGAGAATCAAATGAACATCTAAGTACATTGAGTATTACAAAATGGTTGAATGCTCCTACGTTAAGAAACTGGGTAAAAGCAACATCAATATTATATTGTACATAATTCAATAAAACCAATAGCTAAAGAAATTCAGGATTTTCTTTTGCTGCACGGAATCATGAATGCCTCAATGTTTTCAAATGAGACACTTTGTCAATGTTGCTGCTCTCTAATAGCACTTGTTTCGTTTGGGAACCAGCTTTTATTGCGACTGAAATGAGCTGAGAACGTGAAAGAAAAATAAAGACAGACAAAGGTCTAGTTTCCTGATCTGTCTGGGGATGTGATGTTCATTTGAGGACAGTAGAACAAGCGCAGCGCTGCAGGGAAGCGGAAAATGGCTATAAACCAGCTATCGGTGGCTTGTTCAGCACTTGATGATTCAGGCTTTAAAAGCACAGACCCAGACAAATGCCTTGATTTGAGCACATAAACTGCCAATGTTAGGACTAAGGATGGCAAGATAAGGGTGAACAAACCTTCTCCTGATATCTCCTGGGGCCTTGATGTGTTCCAGCTTTTCTTTCGTGAAAACTCAGTGCCTCTCCTCTGTGACACTCTTCCAGTTTGAGAGGTTTCTGCTGTGCAGTGCTGCCCATGTAGCCAACCCCAGGCAGCGCTACAGGGTTGGGGCAGAGTGGCTGGAGAGCTGCCTGGCAGAAAAGGACCTGGGGGTGTTGG
>JAOXJM010000063.1:28613074-28627404 GCA_026413425.1 Tringa solitaria
ATTACTTGTTTGGACCAATTTAGTCAGGAGCGCATTGGGCAGATCCTTTACAAAGACAGTTCTTCAGTTTTTTTCCATATATGCAAGGCTTCCCACAGCATTAACAACATCTTTTTCATCTCTACACACAGACTAACTTCTACAGAAGCCTGTGGGAGTCCTTCCATCAGCAGACAAAGACAGAACTGCTAGTTTCTTTCAAGTGCATTCCGTTAATTTGAGACAGGCTAAGAAAATCCCCTTACAACTCTGAAAAAAAAGTTTCAGCAACTGACTTCCACACCAGGCACAATATTCTCCAGATACGTCCCAAATAAAAGCAGTAAGATAAAATTCTTAAGCTAGAATGTATTTGTAAGGAACAGTAACGCGCTGTTTAATTATATGAAATCAGATATTTGAATGGCAGTGCATGACCTCACAACTACTGCTTGAAAATGTACTTTTAATTATCTGAACAAATGCATCTTAGTAGCTCCTTATGGTACACAGATTGCGAGACAGTTAGGCACCTTCTTCAAAGCCCTGAACATGGGGTGACCCTGATCACAGAGAGATTTGTCCCCAAGGCTGAGCACTACTGTGCTGGAAGGTCTGCGAGGAGCAGCTCATTGCTTCCCCATGCGCAGATTACGTGTGGAATCACAGCCATGTGGCATGAGTTGCAGAATTATTTTCAGATTTGTTTTGTGGTGGCTACGTTTGCAGCAAATACTGAAAATATTATACTAAATACTGAAAGCATGCCCATGGCCCCCAGGGACAGACAAATACATTTTATAATCAAATTACTATATGCTTCTGGCCCTTAATTCAACAAGCTACACCAGTACACACTTACATCCTTACATAAGGGCATATGGAAGCACACGCTTAAGGATAAGCACATCACTAGATTTTTTTGTATAACCAGGATCTGGGATAAGAAGAACAAAATAAATAATTTGGTTGTGTGATATCTTTAGGAGAAGGACAGCAAATCTCATCCAAACTAAACCCCCCTAGACATTAAACTTCCAATACTAACCAAATACCTGTTTCAAATTATGCCCCAGTCCTACACCAATTCTTTCAATCTCAAAGAGCTTTACCATAAAAAGAAAAAAAAAAGTTAAAAGCCAAACAGAATGGAAATATATACTCAGTAACATTATTTGTCTTATGGTAGTTAATGTTCCATTCCTTTGGCTCAAGAAAAAAAAAATTATATTCAAATTGCTTTCTTAGGGAAAGATTATAAAATATCTGTTGAAAATACAGAACATTTTGCCTCTGATTAATAGGAGGTTTTTTAATTACAAAGGAGGTTCATCACCAAGCTTTCTTGTTGCTAGAGTCTATTAAAGAACCTCAAAGTTGCTGAGCAATGCACTTTCAACAGCCGATAAGCATATGCAAGAGTAAGGCCTGGTTTTAAATGCACAGATGTAAGTTATCAAAAGTAACCATTCATTTGATGTCAGTTTTAATATTCTCAACTTGATATACTTTTGATGACTAACTACTTCACTTGTATTCTTAAAAGCGATAGCCTTTGACTCATGACACTCAAAATGAAGAATGGTAACTAGAGTTGCAGCTCTCTGAGCATGTCAGTAGCCTTACCAACTTTGATTAAACTACTTACATGTTTAAAGTTGGGCAGATGCTTTAGTAATTAGCTGGATGAGGCACAAAACCCAGCAACTACAGTTAAATTTCCTCACGTTCCATTATATAGAAATCAAGGCATAAAAATTTTTAATGAACATCAGAGAACTGTGTCAGCATTGTTCTAGGAGAACTACAGATTTGTACAGTTTAGATATGTTCTAATTTAAAGATTTCCACAATAGGGAATTAAAAAGACCTGAATTATAATTCCTTTAATGGCAGATCACTTGATAACACTGCCATCTCAAGCAGTTCTATTTTAAAATGCATGGTAGTGCAGACAAATACTTTTTGAAGGAAAAGTGTTTAACATTATCTTTTAACTTTGTCTAATTAGCTGAATACTATGTTTTTTTCACCCTGCAGCTTTTAAAAAGCCGATCTAATTTCACAATGAACACTTAATGCCATTATATTTGGAAATAGTTGCATTTGCCAACTCTTGTGCAACCGCCATTCATCGCGCTGCACTCACCCCTGGCTTCTGTTTCCTTGGGAAGGATTCTCTACTTTCTGCCTAGATAAGCTCCTTCCATTAAAAAAACTTTTTTGCTTATTCAAAAAAAAAAAAAAAAAAAAAAGAAGTCAGAAAAGTTTCTCTGCGGATGTGTGCAGATATCCTCATACCACTCCACGCTAGCTCCTTTTCAAAGGGAGAATGTTTGCCCTCCACATGTATGTTCCATCTCTTCCATCCACGGAAGCTCTTCAACAGCACTGAAATTCAGATTCAGAGGAGATTCTCTGATCACCACGTGCCCCTTTGCAACTGCTGAGTCACAGGATCACCCAGGACAGATGAAGTGGGAAGGGACCTCTGGAAATCATCTAGTCCAACCCCCTCTTGAAGTAGGGTCAGCTGGAGCATGGTGCCCAGGGCCACGTCCACTTGGCTTTTGAATATCTCCAAGGGGGCAGACTCCACAACCTGCTGGGCAACCTTTTCCAGTGTTCGATCACCCTCGCGGTAAAAAAGGTCTTATGTTTAAACAGAATGTTCTGTATTTTAATCTGTGCCCATTGCCTTTTGTCTTTTCACTTGGCACCACTTTGAAGAGCCTGGCCCTCCATCTGCTTTACTCCTCATGCCTTCGGGTATTTATTCACATGGATGAGGTCTCCCTGAGATTTCTTCTCAAGGCTGAAACATCCCATATCTCTCAGCCTCTCCTGACATAAGAAATGCTCCAAACCCTTCATCATCTTTGTAGCCTTTTGCTGGACTCACTCCAACACGCCCACCTCTCTTGTGCTACTGCTTCCGTGCCCAGAACTGGCCGCAGCACTCCAGATGGGCTCTCACCACCACCAAGCAGAGGGGGAACACAAGCCCTTACCTTGCAAAACAAGTTTATCCTTCAGAAAAGCCATCACACCACCGAAGTCTAGCCTGTGGGCACGAGCTTCCTTCTAAGGCCAGCTCTGTCAGTAGGCTGATGACTAACCCTAATTGCCTGTGGACAATTCCCTAGCTGAGGGTACAGACACTTGATAGAGCTCAGGCAAAACAGACAGGACTTGCTGACACAGCTTACACCACCGGTCAACGCCAATCCAGGTGTGCTCACCCTGGCATGACCAAAGGCCAGGGAATGGACAAGGAATGGGAACCCACACCCCAGAGCAGTAGCTTCTCTCTAGATTTTGAAGAGGAGGTCTCTCCACCACTTAACTCGTTAGCAGTTTTGAGCAGACTTTCTGCACAATGACAAACTTCACTTGATGATAATTTCTCATTGCTCCAAAACCAGGGAAGCCGATTTTGGTGGCACTGGCAATACTGCTGCACATCCCTGAAAATACATCCATAGTGACACGCACGCCTGGGACTGCCCGAGATGGAATACTGACATAATTGATTAATCATGACAGCTATTGAGCATTTCACCAGTTAGGAGGATAAACACATTATGCAGTAAAAAGAGACGTTGCCTCAACCTTTCTTTGACTCTATTACTGCAGAGAGAGAGCAGAGAAAGGGGCCCTGAGCACCTACAAACTGCCCAAGACATGTCTGCATACATTTTAGACAAACATTTCTTCGAAGCCGGGCAATTGTTTTTTCTTCCATTTTCATTTTCCATTTGCTTGCTCAACCTCTGCAGCCCCTTTGTTGCCTGGTAATAGGTGAGACAGGCAAATACGGGCTCCGGCACTGGAACGAAAGGGCCTTTCATGTCGTCGGCACCGCAGAATGAGCAAGCAGTGTAAGCCCTCTCCACAGTTTACATACTGTAGTGCCCTGCTATAGAAACTATGTAATTTGGTTTGCTTTGTTATTTGATAAACGGCAAGGAAAGCTTTGTAGCGTGTTGACTGACCCTACTTGTAAGGTCATAGGCCAGCGCTGGAGTGAGAGGACACGGCCGTCTGCCTGGTCCCAGCATGCCTCGAGATCGCCTGGGAGAAAGCAGGCTTTATTAGAGGTACAAAGAGCTTGCGGGGAAGGGCAGCAGCTCTTAATCGAGAAAAAAATATCAACAAAAAGATACTGAGAAGTCTTAACGCGTAACGCAGCACATCATGCACAATACAGAACAGTAAGTCATACAAATAATACTACCTACTGACAACGCTACCATCTAGCCTACCATGGATTGCTCCTTTTTTGACCCAATCCTACACACTTTTTCACCCTGTTCAAAACACAAGAGTTGTAAAACCAAGTCTTTTATTTCTATTTGAGAAAAAATTATTTGACTGAAAGATGTGTGTACTTCACTAGACTGTTACTTGTGGCGACACCCAAGGAGGAATGAAGAAACAGAGCGTGGAGAAGATGCAAGTCAGCCTGTTCATACTGGCTTTTACCTCCAAGAGCCACTTTTGACACAAAATTGTTAAGAGGAGACCACGGCCAACATTGGCTCTGAACAAGGGGGACTACTGGACCCCAGTTGGTTGAAACATGTGGAGATGGAAGAGAGAAGGAATTTTAGCCAACAATGTCCATCCCGGCTATGTTCTCCCAGTGCTCTCACTCCCCTCACATGCCTGTGGGATCACAGACTGGGAGCTTCCTTTATCAGGTCTGAATTCGCTGAATTATATTAAAAAAAGCTTGTAAAACAGCAAGGAAGAGGCTGCACAGTGTCAGTGTGCTGCAGCACAGACAGCAGGCTGGGTAGAAGCAATCTGAAACAGAACTGTCCACCTAAGACTTTGAATTGGAGTACAACTGCAGTACAAGCTGCTGTATTTTTATATATAGCAATTTTTCATTGTATCTGGAAGTATCTGGCTCGCTCTATTTCAAAGCACTATATTTCATATGTAGTTACATCTGTCCTACTGCTGAGAACACACTGACACCATCAAGGACCTGACCCCAAAGACATTCCATGGAGATATCAAGTTAATGGTAGTAGTCACCGCAAAAGAAAAAATTGGCTCTCCACTGTGGAGTACACAGGATAAAAACTCAGTTGTCATTTTATTCAATGCCTTCTGATAGACAATTAACATAATATTCTGAGATGAGTACAGGCTATTGACCTGTACCATCATTCATAGCACTGCAGATCCAAACCCCCTTTATAGCAAAGTGTGGGAGGTTTTGCAGAGCTAGCGAAGGAACTAGGAGGACCCTGAGACACAACAGCTCAGGCCAGCTGGAGAGACGCTGACCACGCGCAGCTCCAGCTCGAGGAGTGAGCTCACCACTTGAGAGGAACCTGTTGTCAAATGACAGATGTGTGACAGAGATAAAAATCAGGGTGTGGGAAGCCTGCATGTTAAAGCTGGAATTTACATCTACCATTCTCATAGCAGATACAACTTAAGACAAACTGAGATGGCACCCTGGGGTGCATCAGGAAGAGTGTGACCAACAGGTTGAGGGAGGTCATCCTCCCCCTCTACTCTGCCCTGGTGAGGCCCCATCTGGAGCAGTGGGTCCAGTTCTGGGCTCCCCAGTTCAAGAAGGACAGGGAACTGTTGGAGAGGGTACAGCAGAGGGGTACAGAGATGATGAGGGGCCTGGAGCATCTCTTAGGAGGAAAGGCTGAGGGACTTGGGGCTTTTTAGTCCGGAGAAGAGAAGGCTGAGAGGGGATCTGATTGACACCTATAAACACTTAAAGGGTGGGTGCCAAGAGAATGGGCCTAATCTTTTTTTCAGTGGTGCCCAGTGACAGGACAAGAGGTAACAGGCACAAATTGAACATAGGAAGTTCCATCTAAACATGAGGAGGAAATTCTTTACTTTGGGGGTGGCAGAGCCCAACAGGCTGCCCAGGGAGGTGGTGGAGTCTCCTTCTCTGGAGACATTCTAAACCTGCCTGGACACGTTCCTGTGCAACCTGCTCTGGGTAGACCTGCTTTGGCAGGGGGGTTGGACTAGTTGATCTCCAGAGGTCCCTTCCAACCCTGTATCATTCTGTGAGATCCCTCTTCTGAATCATTTGGCTTGCTTCTTATTTATTTCACTTTCTTCTGTACCCGCTCAATTTTGCGAGTCAGGGAAAAGCACTAAGTGGAAATTCCTTGTTAATCACTTGGTCAGAGCCAGACTACAGAGAGAGTCTTACCGAGAAATCTCTTAAAACACAGAACAAGGGCTGAAGTAGCCCAAGAAAACTCACTTGGAAGCAAGCTGTTACAAAGGGGGCACCAAAGTTTGACAGGCAAAGGATGAGACTTAATTAAAGCTAGAGGAGGGGAAGAGAGGAAGAAATTAAATGCTATTTGGAAACACACAAAACATAAATAACTCAAAATATTAAATATTTATTATTTGTAGCTGTGATGGGTTATTTGGGAATATTTTATAGCTCTTCCTCTATCCCCAGTGCTTTTTATGGAAAGGGAGAAAAAGTGGAATACTTCAAAGGACATGAATCGGGAATGGGAAAAAAACTGGGGTGTGTGTGGTGTGATAATTCACATACTTCTGGTCTTTCATTCTCTGACTCATACCATCTGAGCCTTGGATCTTACTCAGGTTGAAAAGCCAACACACACAGATTTGGAAGTGATGGGATTATTCTCACTCCAAGTGATGGTTAACTCTCATTATTAGGACTCTGGGTTTGGAGTAACTCAGGGCTCTCTTCTCCGGCTTTGAAAGCCTCCCTGTTTTGGGCAGCAGGAGGGGACATGTTACCAGTAGGAGGTGTGGATGTATCCTTATCCCCTCTTCAGGGGTCAGGCTGCTCACATCACAGCTGAGCTGCAATGTGCTTTGAAAAGATGCAGTATATATGCATATAAGCCCTCCTTTAGTTAGTACAGAAGAGGGATTCAGAAGAGGCATCCTAGCCTCTTTGAGGTGTCAGGCTTACTGAATTATTGAACTTTTCTGCTCCTTTGAGCATGCTTTCAAAATAGGTACTAGCTAGTCTTTAAGTATATGGATTCTCTATATTAAGCAATACTCATTGCAGTATCTGAGTTCTGTTGATTGCAACACTACTATCCTCCCTTTAATCATTGCCATAAAAATCACAAACTTTCTGAAAGAATAAATGCATTCTAGATCTTGTTCCTTCTTCTCTGACGCTGTAGGCTACAAATTTCTCTGTGTGTATTTTAAATAAAATCTTAAAGCTGGGGTCCAAGAAAAGCATCAGACAGAGAAAAATCAGAGAAGTTGACAAAGTTGGAATTTTCATTCTAAAAGTGTTAATGTTAAGTAATCACTGCAATATCCACCTGAGTAAATAATACTATCTGCATGTAATGGGAATGGGCTAAATCCAGAAAGGGACACGGGTACTACTGAGCTGAGCAGTGCTGTCTCTGACTCCTGCTGACTGCAGCAACCCCAGAATTTCACTCCCTTGCGATGCTCTGCAGAGCTGAGCCCAATGTAAATTTAAATCCGAACAAGTCATCAAACTGCTGTATAACTCTAAACACCTTAGCAAACGTGTCAGTGTGTTAAGTTTCTCTTCTATTAAATACCACAGTTATTCATGCCAACCTGCTTATTCACCTAGACCTACCCTCCTTTTAAGCTTTCTTTCCCTTAAGTACACTAAAAACACTTATGTGACCATATCTTTAAGTTAAATAAAGAATTGCAAATGCCTGTCCTCTAAAGGAAATGCCATACAGATCTAGCACAGAGGGGGAGCTACATTAACAGGATCCTGACAAAAGAGAACAGCTTTAAGCAGTACAGATAGGACAAAATGAGAGGTATTCAAGATTCCCTTGTCCCTCCTCAAATATCCTAAAGAATTCTAAAGCACATTTAAAAAAGAAAATTCTCTTTATTACCCTCAAGACGAACTAATCCTTTCAGCATTTTGGTACAGGGGAACCATATAAGTAAGGTCTCCAGCCCAAGATTTGAGGAATAAGGTAGTGCTGTAGGACCTTTTAAAACTGCTTACAGCTTTAGGCAGTAGAAAAGATAAAGCCAAAGTCACCAAAAGACAATAAAGTTACAAATGTAGCTTAGGTTTTTGTGATGGAGACTGCTACTACCACACTAGAGACAGCTGAATCCCTTTATACCTACCAGTATACTTGTAATAGGTTGCCCAGGCCAAGCTGGATGGGTCTTTGGGCAACCTGGTCTGGTGGGAGGTGTCCCTGCCAAGGGCAGGGGGGGTTGGAACTTGATGATCTTTAAGGTCCCTTCCCACACAAACCATTCTATTATTCCATGAAAGTCAGGTGTGCAGAGCTAAAAATGCATGTCCACCAGAGAGGTGACTGGTCTCACCACCCACCCAGCGCAGGCCCACTGCTCAGGTATTCACCCAGGCCACCCTCCGCACCCCAAAGCAAATCAACACAGAGACACTCCATCCTGAAACAAAGAAAATTACAGCTTATTCCCCACAGGCTACTTACAGATCATCTCAAAGAGGAAGCCCCTCCACCACAGTCCCCTCATGTGGTACGGCTGCCTGTTGTCCAGGCCAAAAGCACGGCCCACCTCAAGATGCCTGTCATGGAGGGCGGGGGCCTCACTTCCTGAGGGACGGGGATAGCCAGAAGGACAGGGTCCACCCCATGGTGACAAGGTGGAGCTGAGACCAGGCTGGGAAATCGGCTGAGTGGCTGAGGTCTGGATCAGTGGTCCATATCCAGGAGAGGACTGAGCTCTCCTGCAGCAAAGCTCCAGAAGGACTGATGGCCTGGGGCTCTGCTGACCCAAAGCACCTGGGCTGAGGGCGTGGGGAGGGTCCAGGTGGGGCTGGTCAAGGCCTCCCGGTGTCCTCAGGGCCCCAACAGCTTCAGCCCTTTTATCCCAGCTATAACACCCAAAGCTGTCCCTCTGCAGCCCAGGGGAAAGGGAAGGAGCTACATGTCCCCATCTGATAGCAAGGGGCGGACACTTTTGAAGGCACAGCGAGCATCTCGCAGCCAGGCAACGTGATCCACGGTCTGCTGTTCAAACCTGAAAATAACTTGAGAAGATAACTAAGGAATTAATTCTGGATTAAGACAGGATGTGAATTTAATTGGCTGCAACACTGCAAAGCAACCGAATCAAGCTCAGCTAGAAAACATGCACTGTCAGTACCTGGTCCCTGGCTGCAGCTGAGGTGGGTCAGGAGGTGATGGGTGTCCCCTCCATGCTGCTCACCTCCACCGAGACCTCTGGCTGCTCCCTCACCTGCTCTGTCAAAGCCAGCCCCTTTGGAAAATAAAAAAAACTTTTAAATTAAACCAGATAATCCTGACAAAATGCAAGAGAGAAAGGCGTACCATTGTACCAGGAGATGTGACAGACAGTGACCTTTCATTGGGGCGAGTGTATGTGTGTGTGGGATGCTCCTGAAGCTCCTAACCCCGCTTTGCTCGGGCAGGACGGGGCAGCTGCCTCTGCCCAGCTCTGTCCCCTCAGTTGCACAACTTGACTGTTTTCATCTTCCTAAGCCAGGTTGGTTCTGTGCTTGCTGGGATGCCCCACTGACAGGATCTGGTTATGTACCGACTCATAAAGAAACCCTTGAACTACAGATAAACAGTCTCTGCAGGAATTAAAAAAAAAAAAAAACATAACTCGAATGCTGCTTGTCTTATTTCCCTTGTAAAACACTAGGCCAGTATTGAACAATTGCCCAAACCTTTTGAGAGAACTGGCCATAAACCAGTTCTTCTGCCAGATGCCAATAGCACAGCTAAATAAAATCTTTACACATTATATCGATCCGCATCTATCACATCCTGATCAAAGTTTCCTGCCTTCTGCTGAGGTGCTAATGATTTCCTAAGCAAAATCAAACACGGCTACTTCAACTGTCTGAACAAGTTAGATGAAGTCACTTTAATTGCTGACCTTGATGCATCTTTTCTTGCATACCAATTTCAGCTAAGCAAGACAGCGAGCAAACATTAAATGATGGAAAAAGGCAGTAGCAGAGTCAGATGCAGGTAATCTTGCAAAGAGCAACTCACTCATTCCCAAGTCTCAAGTTTTAGGAACTTCCTTTTTATTCTGTGTTCAGGCAGACCCTTAACAAGAGCTTTTGCTCCACAAATAATTATTCAAGGCCCAAATAAAGAAGAATATCCCAATGATATTTGCAGTATTGCTACAAACACAAAGATTCATGCTATTTTTTTTTCACATGGTCACACTATTACTATCTGCTGCATCTATCTAGTCATCTTTGCTCAGACTTAAAGGGGAAATATGAGGAATGAAATCAAAACTTTAAATTTATAGGCCTAAAGTGCCTTCTCGAAACAGCTGTGGCACACTCTCACCCTGAGACTTCCCAGTGCCTCGGCAGCAGTCCTTCTGACGTGGCTCCATCTTTGCCTCTTTAAAATTCCATATGGAGAGGCTCATGTTTTCTGTCTGTGCTTGCAACGTGATGAAAGGGAAAAATTAAAGGGAATGGGATTCTTATAGTAACATATTTGTATTGCTATTGTTAAACTTGTGTCAAGAGCTTAGAACTTGGCCATAGAAAAATTTGTACTTGGAGGAAATCTGGAATGAAAGTGCTTGGCCCTGGAGGGAATTTCATAAAATACCAAATTAAGAAATATCAATTGGGTTCTTAAATTACGCAAAGGCAAAGCAAATAAGATACATCAATGGCTTCAAGTGCTCTTTTGTAATCAAATGATTTATGTTTTAAACTTGAAATTTGGCAATTAATTAATTCCTTCTGCATATCTATTTTGTATATATTATTTGCATTTTTAGAAAAAGATAGATTGCATCATAATGTACTAGAATATAAATTATATTATTATGGCATGATTTTTTTTAATCTGTGTCTGAATTTTTTTTTCTTTGTAGAATATGTAAGTGTTCTTGGAAATTCTTTCTCCAGTTTTACAATTTGCGTCTTGCAAATTTTATCTCTGACACGTTTGCTCAATTTTTGGATGGCTGCCATTGTGTGCATGAATTAGGCCTCCTGTTTTAAAGCGCCAAGCCCCTTATCCATTACATTTCCCATTGCTTTTTTCCCATTCCAGGTAGGCTGTAAAGGCCCTCTGCACTGTGCAGGACAGGGCCATCGGGTCACATGTGCGGGTCAAGGAGCTGAACATCTAACCTGCCACTTGGTTCTCACCAGTACAGCTTGAGAACTTACAGTATTTGCACACATGAAGATTTCTCACTAAAGAATAAATTGAAGAATGACTTTCAGCTCCTGAGGGAGAGTTTAGTGCTTGAGACTTCTATAAATCTGTCTCAAAAAAGCCTAGCATAGCTTTTAAGCAGAGCTGACCAACAGGTGGTGGCTTCTGAAAACACAGGAAAGTCCTTTCAAATAGCCACGTATGCACAGTTATCATCTGGCAGGTATTCTTAACTCACTTTTCTCCTTTTCAAGCTCATGCCTGAGTCATGATGTTTTGTACCTGCATTACACAACCTAAAAGTACACACACCACTCTTCACAGCGCAGGTGACTAAGGGATTGGTCATCTGCAAACTACAGGTTTCCATTAGGCAAATTGCCCTGCAAAGGCTGTGTGTGGGCTACTGTTTCAATAAACTCAAGTACATTTGGAAAAGTTCAAATGCACACAAATGGATTCATGCTGAAGTTTCCTTCTGTTCTGCAAGTCACCATGTACCTCTGCCAGGCTGTGGTACGGCCCCGGGTGTTCCTGCAGTCTAAAGCCAGCAGAGCACTCTTCGCAGCACAGCAATGTTCTTCCTACTTCAGCAGCAGTGATGGAGAGGTGTCATGCATTGTCAGACATCCAGCCCAGTTCTGACCAGGATGAAGGACTTTGCCACCCACAGAAAATACACAGAAATACCTCAGCAATGAGGTAGACATTTACCCAAATTGCACTTGCAAGAAGCCTGGTGGAGAGCCGCCTTTCTGGTCTTGGGTTCCTCTCCTCCAGGCACAAGCAATTTATGTTGGGGACAGAAACAAAGACCATTGCCAAGACAAATGTGTTTATACAAAGAAAAGTAAGAACTTCAGCCCCTCAGGATATCCTGTCCCCTAGCACCAATGATCTGCAGCAGTCTTTTTGTGGGACATCAGAGGAAGAAGGGTACAATAACTGTGCCTACTTGAGTGAGTTCCCCAAGAGAAAAGATCTGGTGTAGTAAACAGTTCCCCAATATGATGGGAGATAGCTCTAATACATGAAAATCTTGTATCACTGAACTCTGTGATCACTGAAGACTCTACAAAGTTCTCATACATGCAGGAATGCACTGGATGCAGGACAGGGGCAAAACAAAGACATTTCCTGAGGTCTAGGACTTCAAAATCCCATTTTCTTCAGTCATATTACTGTTCTCATTATGACCAGTATATAAAACTGTTAGCACCAGCCTAATCTCACGATATTTATTATCAATGCATAATATTTATTATCAATGGAAGGAACACATCCCTACCTCAAGTAATGAACACAAGCGCTCTTTCAAAGAGAGCAGAACAAGGTATCTTTTTAAATACTTCAGGCCAAATTATTTCCTTCACTCAAGGGTACATAAGTCTCCTTGGGAGGAATGAATATGTAGGTTTTTATTTTAAAATTATTTGCTGTCCTGTCATACAATCTGAAAGTCCTGAGCCTTCATCATCAGAGTGAAATAAGCTACATCTTTCCCCCTCTCTTTTTGTTTATACTGTAGCCAATGTTACTACCATGCAAAAGGTAAACTATTTTGGATTTATATTTCCCTTTATGCCATAACACTATCCGTTTAGCTTTAACAACAAAAGTATTTACAATCTCCAGGTTTGAATGAATGCGTTAATTGTTCTTTGAGTTCATGAGAGGCTTCGCTTTTGAGGTTGGGAAATATTTCTACTGTAAACATCAAACCAAGCAGCACAAATTCAGCTTTCATTCTTCTCCATAGTGATCTTTGCACACAACTTATGACACAAAAGTGAGTCAATATGTAATACAGCAGCAACAAAACATTTCAATAAAAAAAGAAATTCCATTTTGTTAATATTTCAGTTGCCTCTACAAACAAAAGATTTGCTGCTATGCCTGTGAATGGCTGGCTCCGTTCTAAGGTGTAAGGTATGTGTAAAGCTCACAACGTAAGTGTTGCCTTGTACTGAACTGCCCTGAAGCAGGAGGGTCATGAAATGTCTTCCTGATACACTTATTTATATAAGACTGAAAACCAACAAGACTTCAGTTTTGAGACTGTGAGCACTTACATGTATCTGGATATATGTATTATGGACTAGAACTAACAAGAACTAGTGCAACCCTGTGTTGCAGGTGACCCTGCCCATGGCAGGGGGTTGGAGCTGGATGATCTTTAAGGTCCCTTCCAACCCAAATTATGATTCTATAGTTCTATGAACTCTGAGACAAAAATTAGTATGTCTCGCCAATTTAACAGGGTTGGGGTTTTTCCTCTGTAAAAAGGAGTTTAGCTATTCATTAGGCCATTTACTTCTATTATATGTTACTTGTGCCATCTTATATATAGGTCACTCATAAAAATTACATATGAACAGTATTTTCATTTTTGTATAGATACTGTATGTATTAAGGCCTTATCAACAGCCAGATAGCAAATAAACTAATTGTCCTAAAAACTAAAGTCTGTTTTCCATGCTGATGAAGGTACACCCAATTCCCACTTGTGCCTGCTCTTATCAACACCCCATCTCAGCGCTGTGTATCACCAAAAGCCACTGAAACCCTAAATGTGCCTCTTCACCTGTTAGGACTGATAGATGATAGGATGCTCTCTTAAAATAAGTGATCATTGGCTTAAAATCATATTCATGTTAGAGACTCAACAATCCATTTTTCTACTTTTGTGTTAAATTACTGCATTATGTAGTTATAACAACAAAAAAAAAGTCCCATTTCCTTTTATCAGCCATAGGTCTAAGTCACAGTAAGATTTTTGCTATTAAAGAGCCTCCCTAGGTACACCGCTCTGTCACAGATCTGAACTCAAAATCATTTATTTAACATCTGTTCCACCATAATTTCTTAAAGATTTACTTCCTCTAAACACAACTAGGACACTTGATCCTCCCTTGTTTCAATCTGCAATATCCTTAAAAATAACAGTAAAAGATGTTATGAATACAAAACCAAAGCTGACACCAATAAATTTCCATGACTCATTTCTCTTGCATTATTCCTGCTTGGCTGCTTTCTAGGAGGAGATGAACTATAGAGACACTCAGAGGCAATTCAGTGGTATTACAGAAAGACCCATTCATTCTGGATTTAAAAGATCCTCTCAAAATTACAGGAAAATTTTTTCCTTTTTTTGGGGGGTTTGTAGCCTATGGG
>JAOXJM010000063.1:28641241-28661431 GCA_026413425.1 Tringa solitaria
TATTTAAGAAATGTGTAGACGTGGCACTTCAGGGCATGCTCTAGTGCCCGAGATTATTGGTTCATGGGTGGGTGTGAGGTGGTGGGGTGTTCTGTGTGTTGTTGGTGTTTTGGGGGGTTTTTGTGGTTTTTGTTTGGGTTTTTTTTTGTGGTTGGACTCGATCTCAGAGGTCCTTTCCAACCATGCTGATTCTGTGATTCTGACCTGCCAGACTACCCAAGATTAGAGCGGAGGACCCGCAAGGTGGCTGGGGCTGGAGCACTTGCTCTGTGAGGACAGGCTCATGGAGAGGCACTCATGGCTCATGGGGCCAGGAGCAGAGAAGGCTTCAGGGGCCCTGACAGAACCTGCGAGGGCATCGCCGAGGAGAGGGAGCCAGGCTCTTCGCAGGGGCATATGGTGGGAGGTGTGAGAAACCTAACAGGAGGATGACTCGCAATGGGCAAAAGGTGACACAAGAGTGGTATGGACTGGTGAACAGGAGAAACTTCTCCCTGAGGCCAGCCAAGCAGTGGCGCAGGTTGCCCAGAGAGGCTGTGCCGTCTCCATCCTCGGAGGTTTTCAAGACCCGACAAGAAAAAAGCCCTATCCAACCACTTCAAAGCCCACAGCTGACTCTGCTTTCAGCAGGAGGTTGGACAAGAGACCTCCTGAGACTCCTTCCAACCCAAATTACAAACCCTTGCTGAGTTACTCACGGGAAAGCCATTTACTTCGCTAAGACAGGTTTTTGGAATAAGACTTATGGTAAAACATTTCAGAATCTGGCCTTTGGCATACTATTTGTCATTAACTTTTGTACTCGTTTAACATATTGCAGTGCAGTGTTTACACACTCTTACATGAACACACCTACTCACTTATTGCTGCATGCAGAAAATCCAAGGAGGCTGCACTGTCAATATTTGGTTTTATCGCTCAGTGCAAAGTAGTTTGTTTTCCACCTGTATGTTATTAAAGGGGAGAGCTAACACAGTAATGGCCATTAGTAGTCAATAAAATAAGCATTGATACTCACCATTTTAATAAGAAGGTGTTCAAAAGGGAAAATAAATATTGCCTGCCTAAACAAATCATGTGGTAAGTGGAAGAAATGTTATAAGATTTTTTTTTTCGTTGTAGAGGATAAACAATAGAAAATAACTATTACTGAGATATGTGCAATGAGCAAGTGATTCAACAAATGTAACTCCTTTTTCTTGTTTGCAAATTATCTGCAAACAGAGAACGAGCTTCTGTATCTATTTGCCATTTAGAATTACTCAGCAAACGGGTCATGTCAGCAAAGTGCCGCCGGAGCTTTACTGACAGGTTTTTTACCACAACTATTACTTTGGATATATGCTCTTTGTGCAGTCAAAGATTCGTGCTCGGCACTTCCTCACCGAAATCCCGTGGTGTTTTCCCTCTCTCCCCGCCGTACCGCGTCAGCCCGTTCCCGTGCCAGCAAAGAACGCACAAGATGACCATCGACTTTTGGCACCAGCAATTCATAATCACACGGGCTCTTTCCGCAAGTGTTCTCATGCCCAGAAAATAGCTCATAATGTTCCCAGGAAGTCAACAAAGATGGAGCAAGTACTGTCAAAGACACTCGCAGCTTGCCTTTGAAGTAACACTTAAAACGAATTTTTTTCAAGTATTCACACACCGCTAAAAGCAACCCCCCTTAACTTCCCCCTGTAATAGTGGCCTATATTCTAAATAATACATTTTAAAAGGATCATAGAATCCATGAAGGCTCCTTTCCTTTATACACTGGATTTTGGGGTTTTTTAGCTGTCGTACAACCCAGACATTGCTCATGAGACTAGCATACATAGGGAAAACAGCCGGAAAGGGTAAGATTGGCTTGACAGCCCTAGCTGCGGATTCATCCTTCCCCCTTCCAAACCCAACCCGTGCCAGGATGCGATTCCTTTCCTCCCAAGGCTAACCGCAGCCCCGAGGGCACACCAAGGCACCGCTGCTTTCTCAACAGCATTTTTATTGGCAGTCACCCACCGCGCTTGCTGATTTTCCTGCAGGTCCATCAGCTGTTTCCAATGCGGACGGCTCTAGCTGGAACACACCACGACAGAGCGACGCGCTCTGCGTTTCAAGCATTTTCACTGCCTAAGCTGTTTTTTGAAAAGCAAGTCCAGCAAGAGATACTACGGCTAAGATCTCAAGCATAATATTACCAGAGATATGACACCGACTTACTCCTTCGGAGGAAAAATGGTCCCCAGATGACTGAAATTTCCTTCTAGTGAGTGTCAGTAAACAGCAACAGAAATCAAAAGTCACAAGGGTACAATTGTCATTAGTATGTAAATTTTAAAAGCTCAGTCAAAAATATCGATACTTTCCACTTAATTTATTACTATATAAAGATGGATGATAGTAAAGTGAAACATTGATTTTCAATGCCCTTTAAAAAATGGTGATGAAGAAAATACTCAAGGACAACTACTTCAAAATACACAGACTCAAAATTAATTATTGTGTTTTTTTACAACTGCTTGTTCAGTTCAATCCTATTTGATTGCTTTTTTTTAATGAAGAAAAGGAATAGACCATTTATGTAAAGAGCCATTTCAAAATTGATTAGATGTAAAGACAGGTTAGCATTTTTACAGTATTGACAGAAAAGTATTAACCAAGCAGCCTATAGACACGGTCACTGAAAGTTAATCGAAGTGAATAGTAATTTGGTGGGCCTTTGCGTGACAGTCATAAAAGCTCACTATTCACAGATTTGGGTTGTAACTGATCTCCAAGAAGCATTGAACTGTCTCTTTTGAATGCAGTGTATAATTACTTTTTGATTATAATCACTGAATTTAAACATTTTTGAGAGCGTGTAACCATTGTCACAGGCTTGTTTCTAAAATTAACTACAGCATCTTTAACATTGCGTAGAGACTTGGATTTCAAAGCACTGTAAGTACAGTCTCGGGTAATAACTTTCCTTTGATTATTTACCTTTCAGATTACTTGAGTCTACATTGTAAGATAAGGCAAAAGCTAAGAAATTATTTTAAAGGAAACAATACTTGTGGGTATTTCAGGTCGATGGGGCTGCAACAAATTCTGTACCACCTGACAAATCTCACATGCTTGCAGCAAACACGTTCCTAATAGCGATAAGCTGCGACCAACCACTTCCTCAAGAGGTTCTGGCACAGGAAACAACCAGTAGCAGCAAAACACGCTGGGCAAACTGGAGAGAGGGCCTGATTAAGGGCACACCCAATTTAATAACATAGATAGCAAATAAGCACATTTCCTTCCACATGTAGAATTACACTGCAGATTATTAAAATCAGGGTAATTTAAAAAAAAAAACACAAACCAAACCACAATTTTTTTAACTCTACTTCACACAATTAACTCAATGTTACCTTTATTTCACTTTCACATTCCCAGGGCATTATTTGAAGAAAATGCACTGCAGATACTTTTTAGTTTTCATTTTATTAAAAATATAGGCAGCAGCTTCCATCTGAGTATAGCATAGCTCAGCCCCATGCTGTAGGGATAAAAAAATCTGGACCTTTAGGCTTCTTTCCAGATTTGAAATACTTAATCAGCTAGCAACCTTGTTGACATCTTCCTGGAAAAGGTTCATTCTAGGTAATTAAGCTTTTGATAAAGTTTTATTTGCTAGTATCTGTAATGTCATGAACTTCATACAGAAAAGATGAAAGCAGGGTTGAATTTTATTTGCATTTTCTGTTCCCTGGCTTGCATGCCCCTTTGCAAGGTTTCAGCAGTGACACCACAGAGATGGAGAACAACATGCTTGTAAAGCTTATTCTCACATAAGAACAGCAAAACCTCAAAGGTTGGAGCATTTTGAGGCAAATTCCTGAGTGATTACAAGGGAAAGCCCTGCTCTCCACCAAGCCCTTCAGCGGAAAACCCTGTGCCTCTGCTGGATTCAGAAAGGAACCAACCACAGCAAGCCCATCTGGAAGGACCAGCGAGAAGGAGTTTTTATTTCGATGTGCCTTTCTCTGGAGGCAGTTTTTAATACAGCAGGAGGTGGCCAATTAGCCCCTGTTTCCTACTAACCCCGTGTTACTCAACCGATGGGGATGCACAAAGCCAGGCTGCAAAGAGCAGGCTACGAGCAGCAGGAGCCACCGAGGAGCTGCTGCATTAATCCTCCAAAGAAAGAGGCAAAGGCCATTTTCTATCACCACTGCAAAGTGCTCCAAAAAACATCTTCAGGATTTTTTGCTGAAGGTCAAAATTTGGCCTTCGGGCAGTACAATGTCACAATTTGGCCATCGGGCAGTTAATAGGTAATTTATAGCAACGTCCAGTGAGAGAGACAAACCAGTAATTAGGACAATCTTTTAACAAACAATTATCCAGCAGCTTTGGGAGACAGAGTTTGCCTTTGCACACCGAAGTAACAGCAAGAAGCACTTCTCCTTGGCAGCTCCATCGCACAAACGTTATGAAGAGCAACTGCTGAAGAGCTGGTGGACACGTACCAGCCTTCAGAGGGACAGGAGGTGCTCTCTGCTTCCCAACGCATTTCAGCTGGAAGAGCATTTTAAAGAGAACAAAATGAGAAGGGGGAGCACGTTCCTCATCAGAGGTTCAACCTGAAGTTCGAATATGTGGACCTTGAGAAAAGATTTGGTGTGAAAAGAGTAAAATTGTTTCCGTATTTGTCTTGAAAGGAAAATAGGAGAAAAAATTCAACGATGCCAAAAGCTTGGAGACATGCAAACTCAGGAACACAAACTAAAGGCTGTCTCAACCTGCAGCCGTTGCAGAAAATACACTCAAAGCCTTACCCAAGTAAATATCTTCCTTGCCTGCCTCTTTATTAGCAAATGTTATGAACCCTGACCCAGCTTAGAAAAATTTAATATTTTTCCCCTAAATACTTTAAAAAACATATTTAAGGGGCCTGGTGGAGTCAGGAAGTCTGGTGAGAGGTAATTTGACATCTGAATTATTTCAAGGCCAATACGGAAAGCTATTCAAAGGCTTATTTGGAGGTATGTCAGTCAAGAAACAACTTCTACCACAGAGATGATGTTGGAAACCGAGATAACTTTCAGAAAGCTGTGAGATAGAGCAAGGGAACTATGGGGAATGTCACATCTCAATCTAAGACGTCTATGATTAAGAAAATTATCTTGGTAATAGGCCTATTTCCACACCTGTAAAAGCATTTCAAATTTATTAAAAATGATAAGCGTAAACAACGAACATGGTGTAAAAGCTAATTTGGTTGCACCGATTAAGATTTTACGTGATGCTTCTAAATCGGAATGTCAGCCCCACGCTCCACGGTGAAGCTTCGCGGCTCAGGGTCCGCAGAGCTTTGGTTAAACAAGTGGCCTTTCAGGACTCTGCTGCACGGAGGGGCAGGCAGTGGAAAACATCCTTTCTTTCATTTTAGATAAGGTGTGGATGATTTAATTATTCCTTATTGTCCACTCAATGTGGCTTAAAATAAAATGGCCAAGCTTCTGCTTTGCTTTCTCTTAAGGTATTTCCCTGCATTAAAAAAACCCTCCAATTATCCACTACAAAAGTTTGAAAAAGCATCACGATGGTAATTATGCAAATCTGGAGCCATTTTGCGAAGAAATGCCCAAGTTGTGTCTGAAATGTAATCAGCGGTGGAAAAGGAAAAAGAAATTAATTCATGTTCATTTCCGCAAATTATTAGTTGTAGCACGTGACTCACAGCTACTTAACAGGGAGGAGGGAGGTGCCTGGATCCCGGCACTGCCTGCCCAATATTTCTTTAGAAATACCATGCAGAAGAGTCGCTCAGCCTTTCGGCCCGTGGCTTGGCTGATTTTATAAGAATCCCCTGGCAGGCACTGCCACCTGTGATGGAGGAGCCCCTGCTGATGGGCCTCCTTATTCCACCACCGGTGCTGGGTTGGGGGAAACGTGGTGGGTCCCAACTGCACGGGGATCGGCTCTGGCAGGAGACAGTTGGAAGCTTTTCATCGTCATGGCTCGTCGCCGTAGATTACAGACAATTAAAACTATTTTTGCGTTGTGCAGAGACCGGTATGACAGAGGGCTGGGCAAGCAGAGCACCCTGACCCAAGGCATTTCATTTTTAAATACCCAAGCATTTCATCACCCGTGCATTTCATCTTAAAACACCCAAGCAGCACGTACATAGTTAAAGCTACATTTCTCACCTACTGATCTAGCTGCATTTGTGGGATTCATCACCTAATATTAATGAGAACATTAGACATAATTTAGTTTAAGGCTCAGCCAGGCAGTCGCTCCCACAGGCAAGGAGCATCGTCTGGATCAGGCCTCCAGGTCTTAAAGCTCAGCTCTGTGGCTGCAGTTCTTAACTTCACAAAGCGAATTTCACAGAAAGTTCTTTTTTTTTTTTTTTTTTTCCCGCTGGATTTACACACACAAACCCGCGACTTACTGATTTGCTCCTTAAAAAAAATAAAAATCTTTCTTCTGCCGTTGGCCTTTTCTTAGTACAAGCAGCTCTTCTTACCTTCTGCAGAATTTTCTACTTTATGGCTCCCAGGCTCAGATTCCAACACAGAGAAACTCTGAGTAATATCAGAAATAGGACCTTGTCCCCATAGGCAGGTGGGCTTCAAGGGTAAGAGGCAGCCATGGGCTGGCCCATGGTGGATTGAAGCACCTCGGAGCCTGGCAGTTCCCCTGAACCTCTGGTGAAGAACCCACGGCGAGGGAACCGAGCCCCGGCACCGCTGCCTCCACCCAGGGACGGAGAGACCGGTATTTAAAAGAAATCTGCACTGTCAGTGGTAGAAACAGATGGGCTCCCTGCTGCACCACCGTTTCTCAGGAAGGTGAAAGAGCTCCCGCAGGTTGTGCCCTCTGTTCTCCAGCACAGCCATCTCTCAGAAGCTGCTTTTCTCTCCCATCTCCCACCACCATTTACATCTCGGCAGAGGGAGAAGAACAGGCCCTTCCCCAGATCCCACCACTGGCTTTAGCTCAGCCCCACCAGTTATGCTTCACAAAGATTTTATCCACCGGCAAATCTCTCGCTAAAGGCTTGCTAATGCAGTGCTGATTGGGGAGATAGCTAACGTCTTGTTGCCAAGTGATTTCTACTTTAATTGCATTTTAAGTCTCTTTTAATTGGACCTCTAAAAGTCTCGCATACTGTTAAGTGGAATGAAGTTATACTGTGTGTCCTATTAGTTCTCTCGCAAAGGATGTTCTGCAGAGGAATTTGTATGGCATTCTGGCCTTTCCATTCCTCACTCTGAAGGAAAAGATTAGCCAATGATTTGGATATTACTGTTTAAATGGTGGCTCTCTAATTGCAAATATTTTCCTTCCATCAGAATTCTTTAAAATTCCACTTACGAAATGCAGTGGATGACACCAACCTAACCCTCACTAATAGTTTCCGACCTTTAGCTGCAGGCTTGTGTTTTCCTGGGTTTTCAGGAATGAACCCCAAAGTTATGCTTCATCGCAAGCGGTTTCATCTCTCTGCACGCTCCCGGGTTTAAACCTTCTGCTCTGACTCGTTGGTATTCACAAAGCCCACACATATTAAGGCCATACTTCCATTGACTTTGCTTTTAATATTAAACAGGCAGTACATGATACCCGCGGTATTGACTCTACTAAGTCCATTAATGACCCTTTTGTGGCTTCACTTTAATTTACGCTTTGAAGGGAAACTGCTGTATTATGAGTCAGAGGTGAGAGAGAATATTGCTTATATTAAAGATCTGTATAAAAAGAATATCATCTCTGACCTACTAAGGCAAAGTTGAACACTCAGAATAATTCCTACTGTAAGGCACATGAAAAATATTATTATGGAATGCCCAGGCTTTCATCGAACAAGGAAGATTTAAGGATTTCATTGTTTATGTACATAAGAGGAAAAGGCTTTTAGTTTTTTCTTGCAGCCAAGCTGCAATAGAGCCAGTTGTCCAAAGTCAGAATACATATATCTATCTGGAAATCCACATAATTACACAGATCTGGAGTGCTGCACAGAGCGTATTGAAAACATCAACTGCTGAGAGACATCTTGAGTACTTAAACCTTACAGGTCGCATTAAAGACAGAGTTTCAAAACTTCCCAAGTCTTGCTGGTTTAAGTGAAACCCTTAATGATTCAGTGTAGCTCCGTTTGTATATATCGGAGCCTGTGGCAGAGCTAAGCGCGTTGTAATGAGATAGGAGCAGATCTGTGTTACAGTGAAGGATGACATGGGCTAATGGCTCTGGCTACGGCATGAAGTGTGAGATTTAAACTGACTAAAGTGAAACACAAGGGTGAGATTTGCTCGAGTGCGGTCATCTGAGGCGTATTCCCTCAGATTGCCCTGGGGAAGAAACAATTCTGTAAGGACATTCTGGAGCCTGTCAAGGAGACTGCGAGCTCTCCAGCCCGCTCCGAAAGGGCAGCTGCTGGGGACGAAGAGGAAAGTCCTGCCTGCCGGGGCTTGGGGCTCGCAAGGCTTGACTGTTACCAGCTTACAGACAGGCAGCTAAAGGAAGAAGTCTGAAGGCTCCTACTACCTGCCAAAAAGGTGCCTGAGACGCTGAGCAGCTGCAATAAAAAAGGTGAAAGACTCGCAGGTCAATGATGCTTCGAGAAATGCTGGAAGAATTTAAAGGCAGGGGACAGACTCAGAATCAATAAACTTCTAAGTGCGCAGGCACGGAAGATGCCCTGCAAAAAGCTGATGAGCTGTATAGCTACCACATAAGCAATTCTAATGTAGGTTTTGCAATAATAGAGCCTTATTACTTGGGAAATCGCAGTGAACTCTAAGAACATTGCAGCAGGCTAAGGAACACTTAGAAAATTTTATTTTAAAAAACTTCTTCAAATAGCAGTTGGGAAGAAACTAAATACTAACAGTCGCTGGTCCAATGAAACTGAATTGCATTGGATGATAGCTAGAAAAAGTGCAATTATCGCACTTTTCCTGTGAGTCTGAACAATTTTCTGTACCATCTCTGCCAGTCTAACTTCAGTTATTGACTACATCTTTGAATTGGAAAAAGAGAAGCAAGCCCATCTGAAAATGAATCTACTGGAAGGACAGTATTTCTCTATAAAGATCAAAGGCAGAGAAATACATATATATATATGTGTGTGTGTTTGTATAAATTGCATCTGGTGCACTGTTTCTTTTCATCTGGCCAACACTCCGTAATGCAATTATATTCAGATAAAAATGTGAAATATACCTTAGCATTTTCCACCAGAGAGCCCGTGCTGTAAATTCTCTAGCAGCAATCCTCTCCCCGACCCAGCCACTCACCCTCAATCTCAAACCAACTGTTAATGTCTATTAACTGAGTCCTACCTCAGCCAGGAAACCAAAGCAAGGCTTTTTTTTTCCAAGGTGAACGAGGCCTGGAGTCTCTCAGTCAAACAACAAGGACCAAGAAGTCTGCTAGAGTTATCCTGACCCTTTTCCAGCCAGCAGCTTCCATAGCCAAAATAAAGCCTGGCAAGACGCAGCTGGGCAAATGTTCACATAATATGCTAATTTTTTTTTTTTTCGCATTTGTGAATGCCTTGTAAAAATCTTCAGTTAAAAAACAGATGTGGAAGAAACGTCTCTGCAGCCTGGGAGGAACAAGGCTACTTGTCGTTAAGGGGGCAACACAAGTTTTTTCTTGGTCTTCCCTGTACGTGCACTACTGCTGTGGAATGGTTTAGAGGAGAAACAGACTGGGATCAACCTGAAGAGCAAACAGTTTGCCTTCCTAAGCCTGAGCTCAGAGGTCACTGCTTCTTACAGTGCATAGTGCCAAGGAATTGCCGAGGACCAGTGCTTTGCCCTATAAATACTTTAACAGAGGGCTGCATCCTTCTAACACTTCACAAAGGAAGTTGTTAACTGAATCCCTGCCTGTGGATCTGCAGACATGTCCCTCTGAGAGACCCCGAACACCGAGACAGAACAAAGCTGCTGAACGGAGCTCATGCCTAAACCAAACGCGGGGCTCCGTGTCCCCCGGGCAGACACCATTCCTGCCCTCGCACCAGCCAGCTCTGCTCCATTGCAGTGATGTCCCCTCCAACGGGCTCTACCGGTCCCCTTTCCCAGCAGGATATGAACGTGACACCTCAGCAGATTCCCACAGGGAGGTAAAGCAGCACAGCCTGGGAGCCCCTTACTTTCACTGCACTGTTAAGTGGGGGATCCTGTACCCCCCAGGAGCATCCCTGCGGAGCAGCCACACTGCCTGCTGCCAGCGGGAGCCACAGCTTCTGCAGGTGGCCCTGGTTTGCCAGGACACACCTCCAGTGATGTGTTAGTACTGGTGAGGAGCACGCTTTTGAGGTCAACCTCCCCATCGCCGCTGCTTCCCATGCTTCGGTTCACTGAATCGCAGAATCTTCACAGTTGGAAGGGACCTTTGAGGTCATCGAGTCCAACCACAAAAAACCAAACCAAAACCAAAACAAAAAATGCCAATCCCACAAACAGACACAAACCAACAATCTCGGGCACTAGAGCATGCCCTGAAGAGCCACGTCTACACGTTTCTTAAACACCTCCAGGGATGGTGACTCCACCACCTCCCTGGGCAGGCCGTTCCAGTGCCTGACCACCCTCTCAGGAAACTCATTCTTCCCGATATCTAATCTAAATACACTGCGGAGCAGAGAGCCACTGCGTGAACTGGGATCCTCTCCAAACCCCCCCGTAGTAGGGCTATTTTCTCGATAAATGCCACGGTTTAAAAGCAGGGGAAGAAGTTCTGCAGCCCTTCCATAATAAATACACAATTGCAGCAGGAATTTTTGCTGAATGAAAGGCTGCAGAATTCAGCCCATTAATTTTACAAATGTCTTGTCTTCAAATGCTACAGTAATTAGCTTAACTCCTTCACACTTTAAGATGCTTTAAAGTGTGCTGCAGGAATGTCTTAGATTTTAGGGCAAAGCTAATTTAAACTTCACTAGCAGTGTGATCTCTTGGGATACTGCAGGCAATATTGATTTTTATCTGCAAACTCTCTTCTCTTAACTGTTGCCAAGGTTTTAGATGTTATCATAATGTATTCACAAATATTTATGGAAACTATAACTCAAATATGCATTGGTTAAAATGAAACATATTTTACACAAGGTAACATCAGAGCCAGTTTATATAAATAAGAGTTCTTCGCTGGTTCAGCAGGCTGATTTGTCACATTTAGGAAAAAAACACACCTTTAAATCCTGACAAAGCTGTCTCATAAAGGGAAGCTAAATCTGTGGATAGGGCTCACTTGCCAGCACACCTTTCCAGTGTGCGGCAGCTACTGCAGCAGTCACCATGATGCTCCCAGCATCATGGCATTTCACGGGGTGTGATGTTAGTGCAAAGGTGGATGGGCTGTTCCGAAGGAAAGCCGAGGGTTCATCTGCGGCACAGGGCACAGCAGAGCAGCACGGAGCAGGGCTGAAACCTCACAGGCTTAAGGAACCCCCTATCTCTGGATTCTCTACGTTTCTGGGGAATGCAACTTTTCCCGTGATTGATCTGACTATGGGAATACTCTGGACACCAAAATGATGCAGGTAAAATAATACTCATTGAAACTTTTCAGAAAAAAAATAAATAAATAAGGAAATGCAATATGAGAACTCATCAACTTCTGGATGTTACAGATACGGAACTTGTTCAGTGTAATAAAAGAATCATGGGAAAAGCAGAGGCAGAGGAAACAAAGCAAAGAAGGTACTCAACATTTCCATGGCATATAAACCTAAATTCAATATTTTAAGTGTGAATATTTACTGTTAGCCCTGCAACCTCAAAAATGCCTACAGCATATGCATGTCATTCATGATTTTCTACAGTTCTAATTCAGCATGCTGCTCAAGTTGTTGGGAGAAAATTTGTGGGGACAAAGGGCAACAATGAACAATGGCAAAATTAACCTTGCAGTAACTGAGGCTGGAATCCATCTTGGCTTCACATAAACACAGATAAATGGATTTATACGTTCTTTGCACTAGAGTTTGTTTTTGACCCAAATTATGCTAGTTAAGGGTTTACTCCTGCAAGGACAGTAGCAATGCAGGAATCTTTAATCTCATGCTGGCCTAATTAACGTGAACTGGCAAACCTTCTCATTAACCCCATAGAAACATCCCTTCTATGTCACTGACTGGTTTTCTGCCCAATTGTTGTGCCCTTCTGCCCACTTCTTTGCCCTGTACTTCTTGACAGGGTAAATTAGTCTATACAGAGGTCTGTGCCGTTACAGCTTGGATTTAGGATAACAGTACCACTGAATGATTGAGGTGGGAAGGGACTTCTGGAGTTCATCTGGTCCAACCTCCTTCTCGAGCAGGGCCCACCTGGAGCTGGTTACCCAGGACCAAGCTCAGATGCATGTCCTGGACCTTTCAAAGTTATTCAGGTAGAAGGAGGATGAACTCCTCCGAGCCCATTAGAAATGGTTATCAGACAGAGCAGATATGCAGAATACATGGGTTATAAAAAAAGCACACCTGGTATACACTTATAATGAACCTTTCCTCATCCACCCATGACCATGACTACAGTGTGTCTACCGTACACGCATGTCCCCTGTGTGCATGGATTCAATATAGACCCTCAGTCATCAACAGAGCAGGAACAAAGCTTCAGATTTGTAGCTGTAGACATCCACGAGTGTTGACAACAGTTTTTACTGTTTTTTCCTGCTGCTTTGGACTAGATTATTGCTCAGTAGAGGCCTTGTGCTACCACAAAAGCTAGATAGGTGTGTCTATTACCTTTAAAGCCCTCAACTACATTTTTAAACCGCTTGTTCTCTGGTTATTTTCTTGACTGGATTTTTTTAAGTTCCTTTAACTCCAACAGAAGTGAACAACTGTATGAGCTAAATGAGCTGAGATGATTCCCCCTGCCCCATATACCATGTATGACTAAACTGTCAGTCCTGCCTTGATCTGTTATGCAGGTCAAATGAAAAACAGGGAAGGAAAAAACCCTATTGGTATTTGAAACACTTATTCCTTTCATATGTTGCTTTCAGTTACATACTGGGTTGTACAACCTGCTATTTTCTAGGCCTTCTTGGATTTTTTCTTTTTCCACACCCTATGTGCTGCAACCGCTGTTGGAATTATGCTGCAGCCCACCAGGATTGAGAGCTAGGTACTTCTCATAATGCGAGGTCAAACTAAATGAAAGTCGGAGCTCCACCAGTTCTCACAGCTGAATTCCAACACTGGATATGACATGGCCAAGGGGAAAATATTGGATTTATTTTTATGAGTTAGTCATAACCCTAATGCCCTTAAGAGGTACTGTGAGAAGTGAATCCATTCATAAGGCCAACAAGGTCACTTTTAACTTGTAAAAATAAATCCAATATTTTTCACTATGTCTTATTAGGTTTGTACAATGCAGCAACCACAGCGGTTTGTTTTAAAAACGTCACTTTCCACAACTGCTTATATTGCTTTTTAGCATGATGCTCCTCTCCCCCGTTCCTCTGCTCCTCAACTCCCGACATCTGCATTGTCTCTTCCGACTGTCTTTCTTTGTGCTTCAAGATGCCCTGATGGAACACATCCCATTACTGAAAGTACTCTCAAGTTTTATGTTCACCCCTTCTTCGAACACAACTTCATCGTCGCAACTCCTTCTTTTCTGCTGTACACATTTTATGCATCCTTGACATTTCTCTTGGTTGTTTCCACACAGACTTAGCCTTTGCTGAACTGTCCCAGTGCCTACTGCTAATTGAACTGCAATCAACAGAAATTCTATATATAATACAGAATTTATATAATTTGGTGGCTAACCTGGTCTAAAATATAGTCTAATAATTAGCCTAAATCTGATAACTTCTTGAGCTTTTTCTTTTCCCCTTGAGGCTTCAGTAGCTTTTTACTCAGAGGATAATGAAGAGCTGGGAAGCAACCTGGAATACTTGTCCCAGACCGTAAGACTTGCCATTTCAGGCCATGGGAAGTCCTACAGCCCTCAGAACTGTTTGAGTTTGAACGGCATTCCACCCTCTAGACAGCAAGAGACCATTACACATCTCCTTTTTCTCTCCTGTAGCCCGTGCCATAATTTATAAATAAGGAGGAAAACGCAGAGGGTGCAGAAAGGCACTGGCTCTGAGACAGGCTGGAACAAGCCTGACACAGTCTTATAACCAAAGAAAGGAGGTTTCAAGTGACTGTCAACACAGAGGGGAGTGGGAAGATTTGGGATGGCACAGTCACACCTTCTTGTTTGCCTGAGAAGGCAGGGCAGCACTTTGTGCCCCGTGGAGTTTGAACAGCTGAGCCTCAGAAAGGTCAGGAGAGATTACAGGGGTAAGACAGGAAGCGTTTCAGAGGCGGTGAAAGGCAGAACGAGATACTCATCCCTTCGAAATGCAGGTGGAAGAGTACTATTTCAGGGATGACACTAACACTTGCTATCAAGAAACTGAGGGAAAGCAGTGGACCAAAGAACATGGACGAAGCAGAACAGTTTGCTCCCGATATCATTCAAATTTTTTGGGCAACTTGTGCTTCTGGGCACAAGCTTTAGGGGCATTAACAAAAATCTAATTAGAAAATAGCATCTCTCTCGTGAACTATTAGCTCTCCTCATATCTGGTTGTAATACATTAAAGTCACAAACCCAGCAAAATACACTAAATCAATTAAAAAGGAGATTTCTACATCAATCACATGTTGTTGCTTCCTTTTAAAACACTTAAAAATAAAAGCTGGTTTGTGGCAAGAAGTCTCTCTAGAAAATATTCGCTTTTTTCATACAGTAGTCTTCAAAAGTTTCTGAAAGCAATGAAAGAAACTTGTATTTTCTCTCCCCTTTAGGACTAAGCAAAACTGTGAACAATTACAGGAACTAAAAGCCCCATCTCTCCTTGTTTTTCCCCATGTACCCATCTGTATCTTCCGATTCACTTAAACATGACGATGCTGCATTTTTACTGGCGTAGACAGAGAAGAGCTTGGCTTTGGCTGATCCTTGAATCAGATCTCTCTGTATTTTGTTCACCCTTTATCCAAATTCTGAACTGTGTTCCTTCCCAGTAATTAATTTCACCCACTTTGTACCAATGTAAATGATGGCAAAGGAAAGGCAGATCTTCAGCTGTGCATCTCAGTGAGAAAAGGCTCTGCAGCAGCAAAGCAGCTCTAACTCTTCTCCTAAAAATGGCACGGCCACATCTTTATAATTTCAAAGCTCCAGCTCCCCGTTTGAGTAGCAGCTCCAGATCATACAGTGCAATTTGAAATCTTGGCACTCGGCTTTCAATAATTCCCTGTTAGATTACTGTCTGTGGAAGAGTATATAACACAACTGCTACAAATGCTGGGAGCAAAATCTTCAATAACAACTTAGCGCATATGATAACTTTCCCAATTTCCTGCATCTACACCACCTATCTCTTTACTCTGGTCTGTAGCAGCTTGTTTCTTTATTGAACATCTGCCTTGGGACCCCCTGTCATAAAAAGTAATAAACACATCAATCCAAAAGAAAGAGTATTGCATGGCCCAAAACTACTTAACCAATCAAATTGGCAGCTGGTAGCACGAAACTAAAGGGATAAAACTCAGAGGTGCTTTTTATACAGAGCATTTCTAATGATATTACACACCTGCTGCCATTTTGCACACCTAGCTGCCTGAGTGCTTCTAATAAGTTAATTATAGTTTCTAGCACCAATTATAGATTTCAACCTTTGTGGAAATACCAAGCAATGGGATTAATTTGTAAATCTGCTATCTCATTGATATTTGACAGCTATTGCTTTGATTCTCCTTCCTACAAAATACAGATGGATTGTCTTGGGAAAAAACCATTCTTTAACTAAATAATAATAAAAAAGCACAAAAAAAATGCCTTGTAGCTTATTATCTACAGACCCCACAACTTGTAACTGTGACTGTAATTATAGTTGTTCTAGTTTCCCCTGCAGGTTTTGCTAAACAAACAAATGAAAAATATACCCAAAAGGAAAAACAAAAGCAATTTATGCTCTCCAGTTATCATAATATAAATATCCATAGATTACTTGCATAGAGAGTAGATCAGATCTAATCTTTCACTAGAGTTTCTTGTAAATTAGAAATTACATTTACTTCAGGTGTATGTTGTTTGCCCAGTTCATATCCAGCTGTAAATTTGAGCAGTTTTGCCTTTTGGGAGAAAAACCTCACTTTTGAAATGTGTCTTATTGACTGTGTATAAATTACCAGCAGCTGATCTTTGGAGTAGATTTGAAGGTAGAACTGCCTATAGGCAACTTTCTTTATTGATTGTAGATTGATATTCAGTTGATTTTAAAGAAAAGCAAAACAAAATAAAGCTACAATGTAATTGCCAGCTCTTTGTAGGAGTAACAGAAACATTATCTCACCTAATTCTGTGATTTGACGAGCTATGTTTTCTTCATCCTAGGACTCAGATTAGTATGTCTGGGCCACCTTTCTTTTAATTGTTGCCCTTCTGTGAGTTTAGGAAGGGGAAGAGGGGAGGGAGCCGGTGGCCAGAGGCAATGGAACGTCCCAAGATCACACAGAGCTTGCCTGCCTTGCCTCTGGATAAGGCTACGGTCTGCGTTAATGGGCAGCCTGCCACATGTGTCCCTCAGCAAGAAAAAGATCCAGGCTTTGGGTTAAAAATGTCAAACAGTTGTTTTGAATATGATGTTTGCCCTTAAAGCTTTATCACAGTAGAAAACACAGGTAGTTCCCTGAGCCATGTGGCTCATGAATTCTTACTCGCTATGGAGCTTAACACTTGCGTAGGTTGGCTGATTTCTAGTAAGCCTGAGTTCTCAAAACAGCCTTTTCCTTACTGGTATTACTAATGCTTCTTTTCTAGTTTCTTGAAAACTGCAGAAACCTACTCTCTCCTTCAATTAAATTTGGTTTAAATAGGTCCTTGGCTGATTAAGGCACAGAACTAACAGACGTATACGTATGAGCATATAGCACAACTGCAAGCATCACAGTTCTTTAGGAAGCCAGGTTAAATGATTTACTCTTCTGAAATAACCTCTGCTCAGAAAGTTAGAAAATTGAGGTGCAAAGCACCAGCCCTGATCCAGCAAAGCACTTACACATTTTCTCAACTGGGAGACTCATGCAACTTAAATCTAAATACACACCCAAGTGCTTTGCTGGTTTGGGGTTGAAAAGCTCAATACCTAGCCCAATTCTACCCAAAGCCTCACACTGACTATTACAAGCAAACATGAGTTAAGAATGTGTGTGGATAATTCTTGGAAGCTTGAAAAATGTTAGCTTTTATATAGCCAAAGCACTTTAAATAACATCACCCTTGATTTATAAGTGTAAAACAGAGAGAGTTGTGGTTTTCCCAGGGTTACCAGAAAGAAGTTGTTTTGTGAGCAGCAGAACTAATGAAGCCTAATTTCCCATGGATTCAAATTCTTTGTCACCAAAATCCTGCCCCTACCCCCTCACCACAATAGCCCCGGTCTCTCCATGTTGTTTAGTGTTTCCTCTACCCAGGAGAGCCCCTGCTGTGATTGACTGACCAGCTGGCTGCTGCAAAGGGACAGTGATGGTCACCTCCTGGTGGCTCCTCCTCGGAAGAGACACTGCTACGCATACATCTCTCTTCTTCTGCCATGTTAAAAAAACTTCACAAAAATTTCTGAATTTTCATCTTTTGAGACTTGAATGTCTATTTCTATTTGATTAAAGCTGCCCAAAAATTCAAAAGTCTTTAGGACAATTCAGAGGGGAACACATGATGAAAATGCATTTAGAGGCTTCTCCCCATTTAGGAGAAAGAGTTAAAAAGTAGCAGAGCCCGTGTTCCCAAGCCAAGCTTGGCCCACAGGGGTACCAAAGCCACGTTCCTACAGATGGAAGAGTCGTGCTGAAAAAATTCCATGCCTGAATTTGATTCGTCTATTAGTCACAGAAAGTGTTAACTTATTTATTCTACTAAAAGCACTACTTTCTGCAAAACACCATAATAAACTCAGAACTGTGGCAAAACACTCCCACCTACCTTTCTGCCTCCCAGCATGTCCACCAGCTTCTTCCAGCCTCTTTGAGTTCCTCCCCATCTCGTTTCTAGCTCGCTCCATTGCCACAGACTCAAGGCTTCCTCCTGGGCAGCTGGGAAAGTAAATGGAGCTTGTGCATATTTGCTTCCTTTTCCTGTCACCTCAGACTTACTATCGCTGTGGATAACCATGTCCATGTTTCAGGCCCAGAGGGGGGTGACATCTTGTACATCAAGGAATCACAATTTTCTCCTGCCAAAGGGAGCCTTTCCCACATATTTGAGAACATTATTTTGATTCCTGTTATAAGCCCACACTTACGTGATAACCACCTTCATGCTTTACACAAGGCAACATAAGGACACAAGGAGCCCACTAAAGCAAAAAACTACTATTTCCACTAAAAAAAAACTTGAAATACTTCTACTGCAGATAACATTAAATGATATCTGTGGACTATCTACAGAGGAAACTCCTACAACATGCTCACCAGCGCATTACATTTGTAGAGTGCACAATACGATGAACCACTCCTTCTTACGTGGCACATCTCAGTTTCCCTATAATAGAAATATTCAAATTACAGTATTTTAGAGGAGAAACCACTATAACAGCAACAGATTACACACTGACCACTGGTGGGCCTATGTCTTCTTTTACTGCTAATCGGTTCACTTCTATGCCAGATTTTCAATTTTCACCTTTAAAAAAGTATTTCCTGCTTTTTATACAATTGAACAACAAAGACCTCAGTGAATACACAACATTTGAAAGTCACATTAAGTATTCTGTATCTAATTCCTAATGAAAATCAGCAGGTAGGTAACTGGTAATTGCACACAGCTGCTTATATTATTTGGGGCAGTTAATTTTGGTGCATGTGGTTTCCTCATTATGTTTGAGGGGTTTTCTTCTCTCCAATTACATTCTCTCTAAAAGTGCTGCCAAGGCCACTTGCTTGAGGAGGGTGGAACTGCAGTGCAGCACCTCATTTCAGAGTATGTTATTTGGTGATGGGCAGGCAAAATTACTTCACTGGGTGTTTATCTGCCCTCTTAATGGACATAAGGTCTGCAAACCTTTCCCTGTATGACTTTCCTATGCTTAGGCACATGAGTTCCCTGAGCTATTTGGTCTGTCTGCTTTTCAGCATTGGGCACGGCACAAAAATTTATGTGGCTCTGTGTGACCATACCAATCATCTTTCACTATTAGTTACAATAAAATCTTCCTCCTTGTTTTTAAAAGCCCTTTGAATTAGATTCCATTATGAGTTAACATATCACAGATGGTCAAGTGCTTGTGAACACAGAGAAGACAAACATTCCTCAAAAACACCTTTGTGATCTATCTAGGCTTCTACGTCTGGGAGAAAGTCAAGGGACTTTGATGACTGAAGATGACTTTCCTCAACCACATTCAGCTACCTGAAAGTTAGAAAAGCAAATTTCCTTAGCTCCTCCTAGAGTCAATAGGAAGAGAGAGGCTTCTTCAGAGACAATTCATCCTAACCTGAAATAAATACCAAAACCAGGTGTAATGATTAACCCCCTGGAGCTGCTTCTTGCTTTTCACTGGTTAGGGAAACCATCTCAGAATATGGACCTAATTGTCAAAAGATCTTCACTTAGATAAGATGAATGTACAGTTTTCCCAGTGGTTCTAAAATTATGGCAAGCTCGTATGTAAAAAAGTAACAGATAAAACTGAGAGGAATTAATAAATTCTGAACACAATTCATAAATATCTGAACACAATCATTCTATTTTTAAAACAAATGTATCATAGTCTTCAACTGACAAATAGTTTTGTCTCTCACAAAGGAAATAGCACAGGCTACCTCTCTTCACATGCAGAATTTCCTTTAAAGTAGCTACACCTAGGTGAGAAGAAAGTACTTCTTATTTCCATTCAGAAGAAGAAACACAAAAGTACATTTAAACCGTGCCAAATCCTTACACTGGGGGGTCCAATTGCACATATGCTGCGTCTTTTTAACCACTCATCCCATCCTATCACCCATCAGCTTGTATTACATCTAGTTTTGTTCAAGCCGCCACGCTGAAGCGACGTGCCCGCTCAGTACTACAGAATCACAGAAGCAGGAGCCTCTCTGCATGCCATTCCTTGGCATAAATTAGAAACAATCAGGTCTTGTCAGTCTCTGGAAGTGGACTATAGTCTTAAAAATACACCGTTAAT
>JAOXJM010000063.1:28666333-28680326 GCA_026413425.1 Tringa solitaria
GTTAAAGAGAACGGGTCCCAGTACCGAGCCCTGGGGGACACCACTCGTGACCGGACGCCAACTGGATTTGACTCCATTCCCCACCACTCTCTGGGCCCGGCACTCCAGCCAGTTTTTAACCCAGCGGAGAGTCCTCCCATCCAAGCCATGGGCAGCCAGTTTCTCCAGGAGAATACTGTGGGACACTGTATCAAAGACCTTACTAAAGTCCAGGCAAACAACATCAACAGCCTTTCCCTCATCCACCAAGCGGGTCACTTCGCCATAGGAGAACAGGTTTGTCAAGCAGGACCTGCCTTTCATGAACCTGTGCTGGCTGGGCCTGATCATCTGGTTGTCCTTCATGTGCTACATAATGGCAGCCAGGAAGATCTGTTCCATGACCTTTAAGTTCTTATGACAGATTTCTATAGAAAAGATGGAATTAGGGTAAAATTCAAAATGTAACAAGAAATGAATCCTGACTGTCTCTGTCTCATTTAAGACAAGCTGCTCTTGAGTGCAGAGACTGAAAGAGTGCCTTACCCCCCTCCTCCAGAAGATGCCTACCCTTGAGTGAAAAGTGACGTCTCCTTGTGCTTGTATCCCTCCAGGAAAGGCCCCCTGACGGTTGCATCTTTTTTTTGAAAGGTCACTACTGCCATGCGTTTTATGCATTTTTATAAAAAGTTAAGGAACAAGAAAAATCTAGGGAACATTTAACTCTGAAAGAATCTGAAGAAAAGGAAGTGCTTAAGGGACTTTAGATTCTACGGATGCTCATCTTGGTCTTTCTAGATACATGAAATGTATGTTACAATAAATTGTCAGAAATGTTTCAGAATAATACTGATTTTGCAAATGGCTCTCCATTCAGTTGCCTGTATACTGACTTTTGGCTAAATTAATTAAACGTTTTCTAAAGCCAGGGAAAGAAAGTTCTAGGCTAAAAAATCAAATTTCTTACCTCTTGGATACCTTGCTGACTCTAAGCTGGAGTATCTGTGCATAACGCTCTCTGTCAACTCTTTTTGGCTTGGAGACTCCATTCCATCCTGGCAGGGAATGACCTGGCCTCTGTTATTCACACTTTCGTCACCTCTTGGCTGGAACCTAGTAATGCAGAATAACTTGGGCACGCAGCCTTTGGCATTAAGGGAACTCCAGGTAATATAGAACACTGCAGTGCATCGCAGCCACATGGGCACAGGCACATCAAATCGTTCTGCTGTACTCGACAACGGCACTCTTCAGAGTATCAAAGGAAATCTGCAGTAATGGTCTTTGCCTTGCTCTGTGACCTGAATCTGGGGTAGCTCGGACTTCAGGCTATCCACAGCCCTGAGATGGAGACAACTGATGATAACTATTCCTTTGACACAATAGTGTCCTCCACCAAATCTGCTGTAAGTGGGAGATAAAAACTTGAAATGAAGTTCCCTACAAACAACAGACACCACAAACCTTATCACCTTTTACTCTATGTGCAAGACACGTTTCTTTGATGTTGCCTTGTTTAACATGACTACGTATGTTTTAAATTGCAAACCCTACTGCAACAAACATATAACAAACAGAGTATACACACAAGCAGGCTGATGGTGTAGGTGCTGGTAGGCACTGAGTTCCTAACACTCACATAACATAAGAGTTTGTGTCAAATATGGGAAGTGTGGGGTTGCACAACCAGAACGTCGTCTAAACCTAGTCATAAAGCCATAAATTTTTGCTGAAGGAAACACTATTACAGGGAGTAAAAGTCAGTCATGTGCATTTATGGTATAAGTCTTACCAAAGTAAAATAAATTAATCTGCCTTCTTTGCTAGAAGATTTGCAATATAATTGGAATTTAATTCCATTACTTTCAAGAATAACAACAAATTTCCCACTCTCTCTTTTAGCTCTTTACCATTATTAAATTGTCAGCATAGGCAGATGCGGATAACTATGCAACCTAACTTGGACTTGCAGTACGGTTCAGGTCGAGGGGGACGCCCCACTGAAGAGCAGATTCGGAGCACCTTTGAGTTTGCTCCTTTGCAGAAGCTTACCTCTCACTATTCAGCATCCAGGAAGCTCACAGAAGTTAATTTTCTCATGTAGGCACCTGAAGTTAGATGGTGTGAAAAATACACTCCTCTTCTTCCATGCACTGCAACAATGAGGTACTGAAGACAAGACCTAACACCTTCCAGAGGACAAATGATAGACAAACAGATTCTTTCAGTGGTTTATTTTACAAACGTCCGTAAATTAGCAAATACATAACACAAATTTAAATACCACCATTTATCTCACAGTGTTATATAAACAGTCCTTATTACATATAGCAGTATCAAATAAGCAAGGAACAAAAATATCCTAATAAATTGGTTTGAAAACAAACGTACTTGAGGGAACGCTATCTGATACATAGCTTTTAAGTTTTCTCACTTTAAAGTCATGTCAGCTTAACAAAGAACACAACTTGTTAATAGCATTATTGTTATTGCTGAGACAAAAGGGACAGAAAGGGCATTGGTGGGCAGAAGAGAAAGAACAGCAATGAAAGAATTGTGGAATGCTTTGATAATGTTTGGGTAATAAATTATTAGGATGTTCATCAAACTAACTGGAAAAGTAGTGCTCTCAGTAAAGTGCTACCAGATTACCAAATAGGTACCAGACACAAGTGCTATCAGGTGCACCACCAGCACTCGTTCCAGTTTGCTCCAGCAATGCATCTTCCCCTGGAGAAACAGCACCCAAATACACACAGGGGACCTTCTTAAGAGTTCCCTGCTTCAGCAGTTATACCACCTTGTGGGGCGTGCAGTGGACACACTTAAAGTAGAACTAAAAGGGTGTAGATTGTACTATATTTTCTTATAGACTGTGTATCTGCATATTCTCTAATTTAATAGGTCCAATAAAATTTACCTTTCCCACTGAGAGCTCAGGGACTTGGAACATAACTAAAAGATTCACTGGAAAGTTTAATCAAACATTAGGAGGCCTGAAAAATCTCTTATTGCATGAGATGTACTACTGTATGTTACACAATTAAGTCATATGCTAAATATGACATGCGGAGGACAAATTCCAGCTCCACTTTCAGATATATCTTTGGAGAAAAAATGTTCTATGAGAGCATCTTTCATCTGTAAACTGAGCTGATTAACTGGAAGTATTCGAGATGTGCCAGCCATGGAGGGTGACGTATGCTCCGTCCCCGTGTTCGCAGCCCGAAACCAGCTGCACTTTTGACCTCTACCTCAGCTTCTCTGCGTAAAGCATCCTGAGATGATCCTTTAAGATAAAAACCCACTTTAAAATATCACTAGAACTAGATGTTAAATGTCTCAGGGAAGCTTTTGAGCAAAAGACCCTGGGAAATTTCTTCCCCTTCCGTATACGTTATACCTTGATGGATAAAATGAAGTAGGAAAAAATGGAGGAAAAGCTTCTGAGAACATACAGGTGATTTCACTGCATTTGTTTCTTCCTTTTTTATGCAGACATTCATCTTCCACTAGAACCCAAGCTTCTCATGACATGCTGGATAGCAAAAAGCCCTAGTCATACATGCTTAGTTTCAAAGTTATGTTACCACTTGGAGAGAGAAATAAATGTATACTGTATTAAAAACAATCATCGCAGCCCTTTAAATGATTGGATAGTTTAGCTTTGAACGCAATTCAACCTAATAGAGGCTTTAATGGCTTTTGACAGATTGTTCCACTGATCAAGGGACATGTATGAAAATAACTGCCTACCAAGCCCTGATTTGATTTTAAGAAAAGAAAACTGAAGGTTAATGGTAAACAGAAGTTGATTGTTCACATTTTCACTGAAATAACTCTATCTGACCTGTTCTTAGAAGCAGTGAAATAAAGGATAATGGGAATCCTATACACCTGACTTTTTACTTCAGCCTCTAATCAAGGAGACTAATCAGACCAAGATGTGCTGGCATGAAAGCAAGTATTTGACCATACAGAGGGGGAGCAGAACAACTGTTGTGACCAAATTCTGATTCATCATGGACAAGCACTGTAAAACAGTGGAGTATCAGAGGATGTAAACCATAGCATAGTGTCTCCTTTTCTATCATGTGATTTATGAATGTATCTCCAAAGCAGCAAGAAGATAAACCACCATTTTCATGTCATGTGTGAAGTGCTCACACCCAAACACAAACATTGTAATGTGATAATTTTATCAGTTATTTGTTGGCTTTTGTTTGACTTGTTATTCAGCCAATTCTGCACCCTTATTAAGTACAGTCTTTTTGCAATTGTATAAATTATCTTCTCTTTTTCAGTGGATGCTCCCAGGCTAAGGTGAAGAGGACAGATGAATGTAAATTAAGATGCAAGCCCAGCCACATTGCAGGTGATGAGCCTCAGTTTGGACTGCAAAGAGAAGAGTGGTTCTATTTAGGATGGCCTCTGCCCTTAGAGGTGGGGTGATGTGACAGCCAGAATGGGGCAGTTTGGGAGTCCTCAGGAACGTTGAGTGTTGGTGGTTTTGCCCGAATCTTCCACCACTACCTAACAGCTCCCACCCTCTAACACTAGATTCGTGTAGGTCTGAGCTTTTCACTCTGCTGTGGGGAGTGCAGAGCTTGTCTGGACAAGGAATCTCACTATTAACAGTCTTCTGCTTGTTTGTCTGACCCCTCCCCATGGCAGCTGACCGTCCCCGTGGGATAATTCAGAAGATGAGCTGCAGCAACTTGAGTCTCAAACAGGAACCAGATGTTGAGTGGAGGAGGTACTCAGTCCATGGAGGTGTAGTAGGACAGAGGTGGAGGTTGAAGCTGGGGATCAGGGTGTCTCATGCCTGTTGCTACAGTGGAACAACCACACTTCCCAACTCTAACCTTGGTGCAAAAAAGACAGTGGTCTAGCAAAAAGCTGAGGACCAGCTGTTGGGGGGCAAGAGGAGGGTTAAGGAGCCAACATTAACTTTGCACCAGCTGGTAACAATTAAGGGAGAGATCCTGACCTGCACTGTACAAGTTACTGCTAAAAGACTCCCATATGAGTTAAGTTAATAAAGTTGTGGCCTTAAGAAAGCACATCCCTTGCATCTCATGTGCGTCTCATGTGCGTCTCATGTGCGTCTCATCTCATCTCATCTCATCTCATCTCTCTCACCCTCCTCTCATCCCAGTATAGAGATCCTGGGCTAGTTTAATCTCTGTTGCATTAGCCCACATTCCACTCCATGACACAGGACTAATGGAACTGCACTACAATAAGGGAGGAAGGAGCAATGCCCACTCTTAATGCACTATAATATTTTAACCATCTTTCATGGTGGATCTTGGGAATTATTTTCTGGTTTTCCTGCTGTTATAGCACTGGAATCCCCGAATCTGTCCCACAGCATTAAGTCATCCAGCATGATTTTAAAGTGCCTCTTGCATCATTACTTGTGAAACTAAAACTATATCTGGGTGATAATAAGACAACTGATTTGGGTATTTATTATGTTCCGTGTTAGCCATCCTGGACAGTTTCCAGTCAGCGATTACTCATGGCATTCTTAATTGCAATTTAGATAATCAGAATCTGCTGTAAAGCTGAGAGCATAAGCATGATGCCTTTAAAATCTACTGTACTGAGATTAGTATTTTTTATTTACATAGCCTTTTATAAAGAAGAAAGGACCTACAGGATAAAGTATTTTTAAATAAGGATGTATGGATAAAGCATTATAAAAACATTTCTAATTACATAGCATAACACAGCAGTTTTCTATCAAATACTTAAAAATGGCCTTTACCTTTCATCCCCCAAATTAGAGAAACAATAAAAGTTTTTCATTTTCTGCCAACATTTTCTTTCTATCAGTGTAAAACCAACCCTGTATCAGCTTTTTAAAGAAAGCCCTTGCCTCAAGCATTTCATTTGTATTGGTTCCATGTTTAGTCAGTAGCTTTTGTAAAATTGATGAATATTGTCTAAAGGCAAGTGCAGACAGGCAAACAGATCTGTATCTTCTGTAATCCATTTAGCCTGACACACACATGCAAGTGAACTATTTTACCTTAATTCTCTCATGGCTGATGAAAAGTAAATGTAAGCAAAGTCGTGAACTTCACCACTTTAAAAAGAATCACTGAATCTAATGTTAGAAGCTAATTTATGCTCTCCCCTCTTCCCTGAAAAAAACCTGACCTTGGTCCTCGTGCCTCTAGAGCATCCAGACTTGGCAAACAGTTGCTATACAGACCACATCCATTAGAGGCTGTCTTTTTCAGCTCATCCAAAATGGTAATGGGTTATCTCATGCTGGAATATAAATGGATTGCTAAAGTATCATTGCAACATAAGCTAAATTATAACTATTTGAATAAAATAATGAAAAGTTTGAAGTATTCATCTGCTTCTAGTATGTAATCCAAACACAGCAATAATTTACACTTGATCTCTCAGTTTTTTAATAGGTATTTACCTTCAACCATGTTCTCCTCCTGGGGTACCCTTTGGCTTTACTACGTACTTCAAACAGTTCCATCAACCTTACTCATGTCTTTGCTATCAGCTCCTGTGGGCTTTGGAGATATGAAACCCTCTTATACTTCTGTATTTCAGTGGAACTCAATCAAGTTACACTGATTTAGATGATGTGAGACTGGAATGCAACACAGAGCATTAATCCTCTTTAACCACTTCATTATTGGTATTTTGGCAGTGAATCTTAGGTCTTATCCGTTCCAAAGGTGTTAATTTGTCTATGTCATTGCTATCCATGGCTTAAATAAGTGCTATCCAAGTGCACTGAGGATAGTACTAGTTCAGCTAATTCACTAGCTTAAATCTTCAGCATAGACAAGACCTAGAATCATGCATTTTTTAAAAATTCTATTGCTGCCAGCAGCCTCCTAATACAAGAAAAATGCAGTGTTTTTTCACTACTGCTGGAAATAATTATTTGCCAATCATTTTTTAATAGCTATGCCTCCACTTCAGCTACAAACTACAACATTGATATGCTTTCTCTACCCTGTATGGCTGTCAGATTCATTTCAATACTGTGATCCCCATGGTTTCTAGCAGCGCTTAATTAAACACAAAATAATCATAAAGTAACAGCCTAAACAAACAAACAATCCCCTCAAACGCTGTGTTAACAGTGTTACATCATTAGCTTGTTTGAATTCATCTTGCTCGTTTCCAAAGTAATATCTGTTTCTGTGAGAACTGCCTTTTCAAAAGCAGAATTCCCACATCTTCAGCTAGCTTTTCTCTAAGTGATCTCCAAAGTAAACAGTATTTAGTGTGGCATTAATCCAAAGATATGCTATTTGCCCACTGGTAAAGCCAGCTTTAGCTAGTGCAGGAAAGAAAAAGCTATGCCCATAACATAGTATTTCAAAATGTTAAGAAATCAGTGACACGAGAGATAACAGATGGATCAAGGTTATAATATAATCAAACCTACTTTAAATCATAATTTATTCTTCAGAGAGTCTTTATGCTCTACAGGGTGGCTAACAGTTTTAGCAGAAGTCCAGGACTACAATGAAAATGCTTGATGCAGGTTTTTACATTTTGCTGGCACAGCTATGGCAGAGGTGTGGAGGTACAATCTCTACTTGATATAATTGTCCTGGCAAAAGCTAGTAGGTGTGGACACAGTTTTATACCACTAAACCTGAATTTTTGCTGGCACAGCTTCTTTAGCTCCAGGGAGGTCTGGCATATGTTATACTGTCAAAAGCACAATTTTCGGCAGTACAAGCCTCATCTACACCCGGAGAGCTTTGCCAAAGCAGTGTACTGGTATGCTCTGGGTAAGCCTGGCCTCAACACTGATTTTAAACAGAAGATTAACACAGGAGGCGTATTCATTTTTTGGTGGCAACGTCAAGCTCTGAGTCTTACTGGTTTCTTTAGTAGTGGTAATACAGACTGAGCGCTGTTTCATCATAATATGATTTTCTTCTGCTTTCTGTTGCAAAGGAAAAGGCGTAGACCAGCTCAAGTTAAAATAGCAACTTAACTAAAAGAAAAATCTCCCCCTCACTCAGGAATGGCAACACAGAATTGTTCTTTTTATAACACGTTATTACCAAACAGATCACAATCAGCATAATTTCTCATAGTCTTCTGGTTTTGTTCTTATAGATCTCATTAGGTGAACACAGATGCTGCAATGCCCAGTATCACACAACCTAAACCTCATCCGTGAGGGGACTTGACACCCTAAATGAGAACCCTTTCTAAGGTCCATCAGCTTTTCAGGGAATGCATTGGGAAACCTGGCCTCAGAATAGGATTTACAACATGCAGAAACAAAGCAATGGTGAGGAACCAAATTCTGGTTTTCAGGGAGCCCAAGAGGTATATATTCCCAGCAGAAATCTCTCCCAGTATTATTCAATTTCCATGATGAAAAACAGCAAGAAAGGCTCGAGATATATATCAGGATGCTCCTCCAGAGTTCCTCATCTGAAAAAATGCTCTACCAAGAAGCCACTGCATAAAGGACTTTCTCCACCATCTACTATACCTTTATCTTAGTGGATGAAGTCGATGCATTGTGTCCCCAGCCCTATACTGGAGATATCATCTCAAGATGGCATCTCATTAGGATGCCTAGATTGTGGATTCTGCTTTGTCACAGGTGTGCACTACACCTTGTGTTGCTCGAACCTGCCAAACCAGAGGCAGTTCTGGCAGTTGTGGAAGCTTAAATTTAGATGTCAAGGGAACTTGTGGAGAAACAGATATGCATGGCCTGAAGGGTGGATGGGAATTAAAAGTGGAGGAGGAAATAACTAAGGCTGGTGTTCTGGACTTCAGGTCTTCAAAGCCACACGTTTTTGTAGATTTGGGCCTCGTCTTTTTTATTAGGAGAAAGTAACTAAGTGAAATCTGCATTGACACATAACACATGATTGAGGCATCATAAAACTGAAAAGGTTTATTTTAAACTAAAAGGCTTCTATCCAAATGATAAGCATCAATAATTCTAGGCTGGAAGTTCACCCGTTACTCTACCTACTGAAGAAGATTTTGTAGATTAGCAATTACGTCTTCAAGATCGTATGGCAGAGGCATACTACTTTCATCATCTGTCCAGAAGGGATGGCATTCTGGTTTCTGGTCTTCTGGCAAGCTCTCTGCTGCTTCTGACTGGCATCTGAAAAGAAGGGTAAGCAGATGAACTACTTAAATAAAACTGTATCAAGAAACTGAATACTCAGCGAGGATACCTTTGTGCATTAATTCAAAGAGAAAGATGATAATAAAAAAGAAATACCACATCTTCTGACCAAATGGATTGTTCATTTACAGTGAAGCTGATTTCTGTTGTAGGCTTTGTATTTTCTACAGGGATTTCTCAAAAAGCCAATCACAGAGAAAACTCAGTTAGTGTACCTTTATATGGTGAATTATTTTTTCATTATCTCAGCTGTTATTTAAAGCATGTGATTAAACCATTATCAGATTTAAATGTTTGCCGGTTTCCAATGTATTACTAGATTATTGAGAAAGATTAAACTGAATTTACTGCATTAAGGTCAGGGGGGATAGATTAAACAATATTAAAGAAGCTGGACTAGCTTTGTAGATTCTGGAGATTTACAAGTGTATCAACCTGCTTAGCTCTGGAAAAGGCAATATAAAAAGAGAAAATTCTATAAAGATAAATGGAAATAGAGGTTAATAACAACTTCCAATGATGAATAGGTCGGCAAAACTTCAATAAAATTAAATTAAGAGGTTAGTGTATGTTAGTCCCCAGAGAAAATGTTTAAATTACAGTGTTTTTTATTAAATGGATTATTCATCAATACTAGTGAAGTCTAATTATAATATTCAACTGAACTGCAGCCTGCAGAGGGAAGTTTTAGAAGTGGCAACCATCACATCTCTTAAGAGTAGGCTGTAACACAACATGCTGCATCAAAAAAATTGTCACAGTTCAAGAAGGATTCCTCCCCCTCCTTTCTCCCCTTCCCTGAAACAATTTGCATGTTGCTGATTAATTAGTTAATGTTTGCAATGGGACACGACAAAGAAAAATGCTAAGCATTACTGTAATTTTGGTAGATACTACAGGTCTCCATAGTTCTTCAAAGACATAAAAAGCAACTTGTAGAAATACACTTTTATCTCTTGTAAGGCATTTTTTTTTGAATTTCACGTTTTATAAAGCATGTCATTGTTTTAACAATTTTAAAGTTGCTTTAAACGTATATGTCTCTCTCATCTCTGGAAAGCGAACTCTAAAAATACTGACACGTGCAGCTTCCTTGTCTACACCGTTGGCCTTCTGGAAGAGACTGTTTCCAAATGAAAGATGTCTTCTTCTCTTGGGAATTATTAATGGCAGCATAATCCCCACGAGAAAACATACTTCAGTTTTACACCCATGTTGGTGTGTGGTTAATTGCCGCACCAGCATCCTGGGCACTCAATCCATCGTACATTACGCTACAAGGACAGTATTAACACATAACATTCCAATATATCTTCAGCTCTCCACATCAGCCCCTGATAATAGCATCTGTTAACATGCACTAAGTACTATTATGTAGCACATCACTTCATAAATAATAAGATTAGCCGACCTCAGGGCCCTGGGAAGAGTAATGTGTTTAAATGTTCTCATTATTTATTTAAAACAAGAATTAAAGGAACAGAAGCTACTTGTGACAATCCTCTTAGCATAAATATTAAACTGTTTGCATTGATAAGCTGCACTGTACAGAAGAACAGAGGATTTGTTTTGCTGGCTGCTTTATAATAGTTGTTAGAGCAAATGCAGTTTAGTGTATGAGTTCTGAGAGGTACTTAACTGATTGTGCCATCATGTTCTGAAGACATTTTCCAAATTATATAAAGGAACAGGAGAAAATTAATATGCAGGGGAAGCTGAAACTAATTACAGCATAACTCTATAAGGCTTTTAAAATCTTGCTTTATTTTCTGTCTTGGCACAAAATAATACGCTCAATTTGCTGGGTAGTAGAAGATATTCCAGTTTAAGCATTTCAATCTAATAGTGGATAAATTAACCATGTAGAGATTATTGCAGATGACAAATCAAGAAGCTCGGCCGGTAAATACTGCAGGGATATTATGTGGTCTGCAAAACTCAACTTATAATACTGAACGTTCTCTCTCACACATCTGCTATTAACAACAGAATTTTCACTGAGAGGAAGAACATACCAACTTCTGGCTTCTTTGTGATTTCAGAGCCCTTTTTTACCTTTAATGTCTCCTTTTTTCCCCCTTGCTCTCTCACACATAAGGACTGACCAGCTTTTCCCTCACGTTCGGGTTTTGGGCTCTTCTGTTGCTGTAGATGTGCCACAAGTGACAGTGATGCTGTGACTGAACAGCCCGTGAGCTGTTTCTAGTTGCTACTTTCCCTTCTCTGTTTTTTGTCCCAGCAGAGTCATCCCTGAATGGTCACCCCCCAACTAAGCATGTGCTCTAACTTCCAGGCAATCTCGCACGTGGGAAGTGTTAGCCATATCATATTCCATGTCAGGGATCAGAGGAATGGAAGTGTGTCAGGTTCTCAGACCTTCTGTGCAAATCTGAAGAGAAATGCATCAGTATGTTGTAAAAGTATAAAAAAATGGTAAATCAGTACCTTGACATTCCAAGTTCTGCAATCCCATAGCTCCTTTCTCTTTCTGCCCAGGACTCCTATGGCTTTGCTTTATATCACTAGCAAGAAAAGCAGTGAACACTACCATTTTATATCTTGTGAGTCACCTATTTTGACCAAAATTACAATCCCTGTGCTGGATCTGCTGCCATCAAAGTCAACTCAAGTTGCTCACGTTTAAAGTTAAAGGGCTGGGTTCTGAGAAGTCATCATCACAACCTTGCAGTTCGTTAAGCAATTCATCCACTAGCTTGAACAGTCATCCAAATAGGTGCTTTCTGACTCAAAAAGCAAACCCAGTCCTTTCCAGATGAGTGTATTACTACTGATCTTAATAAATTTCTGTGGGAGAAATGTTTCCTACGACGCTCTTTAATTTGTAGCACAGTGACACACCTGAAAATCCTGCAAAGGGATAGCAACATTTTTATCTGAAGCAGAACAATCAAAGTAACTTAAAATAATTGCACAGAATTATTTTGAATTCCTTTGTATCCGGGAATAGATGGCTAAATTAAGTTTAGCAATGATAACTCAGAATAAACAGAAATAGTATCTTTTCCCAAATACAAAAGAATTTATGAGGCTCCATGTGGCAAACACTGCAAACATCCAAGTATGGTGGTAGTGGGAAAGTAACAAAATTTATAATAAGTTAATTAAAATATTATATATTAATTAAAAACTGTCACTTGAGTTAATAAAGTCCAAACTCCAAAGGAGAGCAGGTCCAATCTGTGGATCTACACAAAATGTGTTAAGAGTGGAAATAACACACGCTCTGAGATATAGAACAGATGCCAAATCAAGAGGTACCTTTCATACTTTATTTGCAGGAGAACGGAAAAACTGCCACAGCCTATTTCAGAGCAATTTAGTTCCAACACCTCAATAATCCGTGGTCACCAACATATTAAAGAAAGGATGATTCGTCTAAAAGCGTGCAGAATGTTTAAAATGCTAAAACAACCAAGACCTGTGCCAGTTTCAATTAAAAAAACCCCCATTTTTAAGGAACAATTAGCTACTCTCGCGGTGCACATTCTCGCTACCTCTCCCCTGTAAACTTCACAGACTTCGGATCCCCTTTATCTCTATTTTTGCCAAATGGACTTTGTTCATTAATATTTACCAATTAATATAAGTTGAACTAAGTCAGGACAAACATTTGTATAGCTGTAGGCCGACAGATGACTCTTTCCCTTGGAAGGTGGCTAATTTCACCATGGGCAGGTGCACATTCCCAGAGACAGACACTTGCCCAGTTGAGGTCCCCTGGGCTGCGCTGACATTTTGATGATCAGGGTGTCAGCTACATTAGAGGACACTGATCACGATGCTAAAATTAAGCAAGCTCACTAAAGTATGTGTTAATTATGAGTATGCAAGCAGTCAATAAAAGGTTAATGCAAAAGTCAAAGGATAAATTTATTTCAGTATTGCATCACTCTACTGACTAAATGACTAACATTATGCTTTGTTTTTAATCGATATATTTTACAGTAATGCGTGAGCCATTGATTTGAAAAACAGTCTTCTTTCTAACAGACAAGTTTTGCAACTGCTAAGTATCAAGTATCAATATACTTAAACCACTCTTTTTTCAGAGCAGATACCTTTTTGTTCTGTTGTCAGGACCAGGAATGCACATAAGCCAGGAGGCGGCCTTGGGTCCTGCTGATGAATGTGATTAATGCAAATAAGAAATATTACCTAGGAAGCTAAATAAGGCACTGTGAATTAGAGTCCCTGGATTGGATTCCACTGCACTGTTTGTCTGCTCCACAGAGGCGCAGTCAAATCGGATCAATAGGGGTCAATTTGCGGCTCAGGCTGCTCAGGCGTGTTAAGAGTGAGGAGATGATGAGAACAGCCCAGTTTCTGAGATGGTACTTATTTAGCTGCCTACGCCTGGCAGTCCAAAGACCAATGGAGATCATGTAGAACTTTGTAAGGTGAGTCAAGGAACACAGGTCTGGCCATCTTCCCCAGGTACTGACATGGTCAGAAAGGGAGGATGGGGTATTGGCTCTGCATGTACCAAAGTGCACACTCACCCATACGTGCTTCCTCCAGCATTCCTGAAATTATTACCTTTTATGTGGGAGTTATTTCCTTTCTCTATTCATGCTAGAATAAAGGTGTTCCTGATCTGGTATTCAGAACTTCAGAGTATCTTTTAAAACAATGGCCCAGGTAAAAACAGGGCTTGGCTCACCCTACTAAGACAAATGTGTTCATTGATCCCACACTAATATTGGTTAAAATGACACAACGCTGCTAAAATGGATGCAGTTCTGAGTTACAGTAGTACCTTCTTTAGACAGCATCTTCTATTCTTAAGATTCACAATTACTTTACAAATTTGGGTCTGATCAAATATGGCTT
>JAOXJM010000063.1:28688974-28700782 GCA_026413425.1 Tringa solitaria
GCTTTGGCAGGGGGTTGGACTAGATGATCTCCAGAGGTCCCTTCCAACCCCAGAGTATTCTGTGATTCTGTAACCTACATAACAGCCACACTGTCAGGTTCAAATTCTGTGGATAATGGTGTAAATTTTTGAGCCCAAAGAAACAGAAATCTTCTCTTGTTGGGTGCCATAAGCAGTCCATCCCTCTGTACTTTGTGCAGATTCATGGAAAATCAAGATAAGCATAATGAAAAGTATCCATTTCATTACTCTCACAAGAGACCTACTGTTTTGTATTCCTTCGTTCTGTGTCTGCTAAAGAACACTTATTTAAACTTTATGGAAAGTGGATGGTCTTGGCCTTCCATATGGTTTATTTTGTCTATGAATGTTGTGCTTCAGGCTCCATTTTTCCTAGTTTATTGTATGCCAGCTGAGCTACATTAATCATTCCTTTCAATGAACTGCTGATGAAATTTCTTCTCTTCCTGTGTTACGAGAAACACTACCTTCCCAAGCATGCAACAGACCTAATACCCCTACAACTTAGTTTGCTTTTTCAAGTAACATTGTGATTATATTACTCTGAAATGCAAATTATGCATTCACCTTTTTCTTTGCTGAAATACTGTTTCTCCAACCTGTCTTAATGCCAAGGAACTAATGAGAAATTCAAGGGTTTTGGCAATAGCTGCATAATCCCCCTCTTTTTGGTGCTAACAGGAGGTGTCCTTTCTTCTTTATTCCTTTCTTAAGTACTCCTGAGGAGTTATTAATTTGTAGTTTGTATTTCTCAGATATGTGCAGTTCCACAGGGAAATTTCACACACTCTGCTGTTTATTGAAGTGCCAGTAAGAGCATCTAGGGAAGTTAATGACATTCCTCAGCAAGGCGAAAAGACCATTTTCTTAGACCTTCTCCTACCGCGTTCGTCCTTTCCACTTTCACTTCAGCTTTTCTGGCATTTCACCGCTATCGAGCATGTAGAACACTGCTGTTTTCTTTTAGTTTTCCCTTGGAAACAACTAAACATAATCTTTTTGTACATAGTCTGTCTAAACCATGACGCAGGCCCACGTTAGCTACTTTCTGTTAGGAGATAGCAATTTCACCTCCCTTTTCCAAGCCTTCCTTAATGACTTCACCAGGCTGGGTCTGTTTGACGTTGCTTTGTCTGTCTAGTCAGAGGAAACATGGTGAAATCACTGCAACTGCAGGTTCTTCTCAAGTCCTTGAGGACTGCTCCATACATTTCTTCCCCCTGTCTTTTTTTTTTCCCTGATAAAACGTTAGAAAAATACTGTTTATTTACATTTGTCTCATAATTTAAGCCTTATACATAAATACATCTCTTATCCCTTATAGAGATATTTGTGACCTTTCTAATTAGAAGGTTTAGAAAACCTTCAGGAGAGCAACTTTGCATCATAAAATCTTTGGGGCCTAAACAATCTTGTTTGTCAGTTTACCTTTTGTATTTTGCACTCAGAAACAATGAAGGGTGTTATTCTCTGCATCTCTGGATTTTAGGAATCAAATAATCTTCTTCCAATGTAAAAAACCCGCTTGGGAAAAGTCAGCTAGGGTTGTGCCAGGAAGCTTTTAGCAGTGTTCAGACTCTTTTTTTTCCCAACCTGCTCCAGAACACACACAAAAAAAGAACAGTACCCATCTTTGCATACAGCCAGCCCTCTTAGACAGAGTAATGTCTGGCACTACGCTGCGTTATTAACTTAGAACAGAATGAAGAGCCCTGTGGCCCAACAATGTTGATTTGAATCCAGGAAATTATAAAGACTGTTAGACTGCTGCTATCATGACAAGGGAAATGGAGCGATCCAGGTGTCTTCAGACCCTGTAGCATATCATCAGGCAGTAGAAAAGCTGGTATAGGGTTCATTTGACAGATAATATGAATATATAAAGCATGCCAATCAGTACATTTTTTTCTGGAAAACAAATCTTGTTGGACAAACCCTTCAAGATGACAAGTTCAGTTACCAGAAGAAACTATGCAAGAATAGCAAGAGTTGATTTACGCTAGCTAGTGAATGATTTTATTTCCCAAGTAGCACTGAATGTCAACAGAACAGACACCTCCGGTAAGTAATGGCTACCAGTAACACAGTGATAAACATCAACGGGCAACCACTACTGAATGGTGACCCTCATGAGGGATTCCTCCAGAGACCAATATGGTGGCCAGCATTAGTCACATTTTCATCAGTGTTCTGAAAGGAAATGGCAACAATCAGCTACTTGACAATTTTTGCAGACAGCGCAGAGACTGATATGGCTAAAAAACACGAGGACAGGACTGAGTCCTGCCAGGCCACTTAGTGACCAGGACCAAACGTGTTTTAGAACTATATGCAATAACAAGGAGAAGGATGACTGGAGAATGGATGAGTTTGTGCTCAAAACCACTGTATATGAAAACAATGTAGATATTATCCCAGACAATATTATCCCAGACAACTCACAATGAATTTCCAGCATAGTACCTAATCCTTCTGTACTTCACCAGGTAAATTAATATAAGTAACATGGAATAACCTTGTTTTCAGCTTTTTAGAAGTACATTGATGTGAGCAGAGAGAGAAAAGAGACTGTGGAGACAGGTGGAAAATATGCGATAATGATTAACTCAATTTGCTTCACTTATCAGATTTAAAACTGATAGATTGAAGGAAAGTATCTTGTATGAAAGAGCTCTCTTGTCTAGCAGAGGAAGCTGGAATTTGAAAAGAAATTCAAATATGCCTGTTTTTTTACACTGAAGTCAATCACACACTGGGACAAACTATTAAAGGAACAGAATATTCTTCATTTCTGACATCTTCAAATCAAGAAAAGATTCCTGCCTGGAAACCATGCAGTTACACAGCTAGCACAGGGATAAAAGGATAAAATTTAGTAACTTGTGATAGAAGTCAAAACAGCTGACAAAAAAATCCTAAATACAATGATGCTCAAACTTTTACACAACCAGTCTTTAACGAGCTTACTTTGAGTAGGACTTCATCTTGCTGTAAAATTATACATTCTAATTGGAATGGATACTCCAGGAGAATGAAAGAAGGGAGAAGACTTCTATTGTCAAAGTCCCAAAAGTTTCATCTTAGCCTTTGAACCCAATATCACTATGGAGAGAAAAACCCAGATGCGGGGAATAAAAACCTTTAGAAGCACTCATATTTTCCATTCTCTTGCACTTGTCATAAACAGTATAAGTCTAAATTTTCAATATACATAGGTTTAACTGAAAAAAGAATCGGTATGTATACACACACATTTAATTAATATTCCAATTTGTCGTGTGATTTATGAAAAATATTCAAGACACGAAAATGTAAGTAAAGCGCATGTTTATTGTTTCATTTACTTCATTTCTTTCAAAGCACCCTGGAATCACCAAAACATACAAGGTCACACTGAATCAAAGGACAGCATCTGCTTGTTCAAAATGTCATTATGGAAGAATCAGGAAAAAGCAGCTGTATTACAAGTCACCTTTCCAGCTCTCACAAACACACTATTAATGGAGAAAGTCAGTCCTTTACAGTGCATTACAGGACCAAGGTCACCTGGGAAGCCGTAAGGGCTCACTGGCTACCCACAAGACCAGCTTGATTAGTCCCAATGACCTCCTGCCCTTGCCAAGGGACTGATGGAAAGTCAAGTTTTTCAGCGGCCTGCTAACTTGGTATTCATGCATTTTAGATGAACAGTCGCACAAAGTAAAGTGAGATTCAGCCGAAGCACTTGGTTTCAATTGCTGTACAGTGTGAAGAGCATTCACTCTTGTCTATTGGAATTACCATGAGCATTATAATCTTTCTGATAATCACAAATTCTCTACATGCAAAGTCAGTCTAACCTCAAATGTTATATCAAGACTCACGTCTGCTAAAGACGAGTGTAATTTTGGCATAGTAACTTTTGTCTTGTTCCTTCTGACTGCCATATATCAGGTGACAGGAACATATCACCAGGAAATAAATTTGCTTGGAAATAACCTGCAGCCACAATATATTCTAATCCTCTGCAAATTTGAAGTAACAACTTTCTTTAATTCTCTCTGCCTTTTTAATAACTTGTTCTATTTCTAAGACAGTTTTCCTGCATTTTTCTCCGTAGCATTTCATTTGGTTTCAGTTAAGACATTCTTTAAAACCTCCACACCTAACTTTAAATATACGAAATTTAAAATGAAGACTTCATGTTGTAATAAAAGCCTATCAACTGCTTCAGTACCTGGTATTTACCTGCAAGCTCATCTGCTTCTAGTGCATATTTAACTACTTTCTATGCCCTTATCACCGCTCCATCTGAGTACCTCACACCTCCCTTCCTGCGTCATTACACCGTGCTCTCAGTGCACGGGAAATCAGGGCGTGAGATAGTCAAGAACTGAATTAACTTCACCGATCTTAGCATGGTGTCTAATCCACTGCATAAGCTTCCTTCCCATCAGACTACTACTACTTCCTTCTACTCACCATTCCACTCTCTCTCTTAATTTGGCAATAACAGGCCAGCACTTTCATTCCACTCTCTCTCTTAATTTGGCAATAACAGGCCAGCACTTTCAAATCAGATTCCAACCCTACGAAGGATGCCATAGGCGAAGCAAAAAGCACGCTGAAAACTACAGGAAATACAGATTACAGGCGTGCTTAACATACCTGCAAAACTTCCAGAAATGTAATTCTATGATGACACAAATTTAAGACACTTCTTTCTAAGTTCACTAAGTGCTCTGTCACTTAATGCCTCCTCATCCACTCCTCCATAGATGACAACTGGCTTGAGGAAAGAAATGAGTGTTTTTCATCAGTAATCCTCATCTGATCATTGCTATACAGGAACCTGGCACAAACAACAGAACCCTTTCTATTTTTCCACAAAAATAAAAGTTATGACAAATGTATCCTTAAGACGTTTTCTTCATTAATTTGCAGCAATATCTCACTACTTAGGAGCTGTTCAAACCCTCTGTTCTCTAGAGATTTAATGCTAGAAGGTGCTGAACATTCAGTTCTCAGTGATGAAAATGGGAGCTGACGGCTCTCAGCAGCTCATCGCATTAGACAGTAGGGATTGCTCACAAAAAAGAATGACAGCCCTACCTGAAAAATGTGAAGCCAGGTCCTAACAGCTCCGTTACTGGCTGGCACGCGCCCAGGATCGGACAACAAAGTGATGAAGACAAAGTAAGCATCGCGTTTTATGCTTACTTAAAAAGCGTTGCATTTAAAAAAAAAAAGGCCTATGCATTTTATGCTGACTTAAAAAGCATCACATTTTAAAGCTATGCTTATTTTAAATCATTTATATCGTTTCCACTTATCAACGATCCATTCCGAGAGAATGAGCATGGTGATACCAAATTGTCTATTAGAGCTGCTCACGGGCATGGTTTCTGCTCATAGCATGATGCAAAGAATGTTCAGAATAATTACCTAATCATCTTAAATTCAAATATACCAGTCTAAAATACTTCTGAGAATTTCTCACATTATAATACATTAAGTGTATGAATTTTGGTTTAACATTTTCCATTATACCTTATATTTGCATTAAAAGAGTCTTATTTTCTCATTAAAAAAATTCCACTGGGGAGTGTGGTCATTCTACAGATAGCATTTACTTACATTTCAGATTTAAACTTCTTAGATGGAAAAAGACGCATGGTCCAAGTCTCACACCAGTTCTACACTGCTTTGATCAAATTGATTTATCTTCAGTGTTTTATATCAGTTTTACACTAGCATAATTGAACCAAGTTCAATGGTTATTCATATTTCTACCTAAATAAGGAATCGAATCCACAGCATTTCTTTTCATGACTCAAAGACGTTGTCCCAGGATCCAGTAAAACTACATACTTTCAATTCCATGTGTGTTTTTATGCAGATACATGACACACACACACTTTAAACAGTTATGCAAGTGACAAGAACTGATGCCATTTAATCCAGGTTGTTTTTTTCCCCCCCTCAAAAGGCAAGGATATTTGGACTGTTGAATGCAGTCACACCAGAGTACAGCATGATCTCTACTTGTAAGAAATTTCAATTAGTTATTCTTTGCTTTCAGGTACTGTAACCACTAAAGCAATTTAACTTTAATTCCATCTGACTTCAATTGTGTTCAAATTATAGTAAAAAGGAAGAAGACAACAAGCTGTAAATATGAAAAGAGACAGAAAATCATTGAGAATCATGCCTTTATGAATATTTGATGAAGAAAGGTTAGATCTACTGCTGGTAAATTACAAGAAATTATGTCCATCATGTGACTCTGTCAGCAAAGGTTAATACAAATAGGTTTGGATTTAGTTGAGATGACAACGAGGATTAAAAAAGATTTGTCCTGTCCTCGCTGCAATTAGTTTTTCTCCTATTATTATTGTAACGGAGTTTATCGTTAGGATTACGGTAACAGAACTACTGCTCAATGAAATAATTTTGTTTTTCATAATACTGTGGCAGTTTTGCAATAAATTTTTCATCTCTACTAATCTACCTCTTCATTGTGCATTTGCCGAAGTAGAGATACGATCATTAACCCATTTCTTGCCGTAATAGGTTTTATTTTGACTGACGGGAATTTTGGGCACCGTCTCAGGGGGTGCCCTCCCACCGCTCCCCGTGACGGCAGCAGGGGAGGAGCTGTGGATGAGGGGGGACATCACACAAGGTTCTTTAGAGAAAACTACCCATGACATCTGATCTCGTCTGCAGTAACAGCTCGTCCATGCTTGGGGTGATGGAAAATGGGAAATCTGGAAGTCGTTACAGTACATGCACGCACACCAAGGAAAAGGAAGAGGTCTCAAAAATCACACCCTTCCTCTCACATCACAATTGCTTCAAAGCACAAGCTTTGAAAACGTGATAATATTTTCCATAGTAAGAATTTGTTCGTAAAGCAACTATCAAACAACTACGCAAAAGAAATCAGAAGCTTAAGTGGAGTTTGGTTTTCTTCCAAGATGCATTTTATATTTTATCTTCTAAGTTTAAAAGTTACATTTCCTCCTGTTCTGACAAATTGCTTTAAATATAAAATTTTGCTAACCTGGAGTCCATACTTTCTTTGTCCACTTTTCAGTTTGATTATACACTTTTAAGAATACATGTGGTAAGTGAAGCAGAAAATTATTTCAGACTTTTTAAAATGTCTGATGCAAAGAAAACCTTTTTCATAATCTCTTCTGATAAAAACATAACTTAAAAGTCTAGAAGTACATAGTATAGTAGTAGGGGTACACAGAATTGCTAGGAAGTGTTAAAAGTGACTGGCAAATGACTAATTGGAATTGGCATGCGCAGCACAATTGATGGCTAGCAGTCATACTTTGGTGGTGTCCACTGAGAGTTACTTCTGCAGTTACATATACTTCTTCCACACTCAACGCCACGTGAGAGAAAGAAATTTAACACATCAGGAAGCTTGCTAGATTATCAGAACATCTAATCAATACCATTGACAACAATTCTGTCTAAAAGCATTGGGGCAACTCTAAGTAAGATAGGGACACAGACATTCAGGACCGTTGCCAATATATTACCTTTGACCCGGTGTTTCCACTCTGTACCCAAGAGGCAACGTGGCTTCCTTTCCCGAGCAATTCCACTGAACCACTTTCCAGCTGCCTAGTTTAATAAAATGCACCCTTCACGGTAGCTTTGACCCAGCTAAAACCAAAACAAATAAAACCCCAAAATCCCCACTAGGGCCACAGCCTCTGCGGCACGAGCGGCAGTGATTCAGGTCAGACAGTTGCTGCCCCGCTGCAGCCATCTTATCAGTTGCAGAGATTGGACTTGTGTAAATCTCAGCAAGGCGCTCGACATCGCGGGGCTCAGTGGGATACAAATGGCTTCTTCATGTACTAGGCTCGCTCACTGAGATTTGAGTTACCTGTGGAGCAACTTTCCCACTCTCCGACATACACCTGGTGGTCCTGAAAGACATCACGACAAATTTCCACTCGCCAGATTTAATGCTCTAAAAAGCACCCGGATTTTATTGCTCAAGTTGAAGTTAACTCTAAAAGACAGAAGACAGGGATGCATATGTCTTGAAATACCTCAGGTAGCATTAGGGAAATGAAGTGCAATGGAAAAAACATTAAACTCATAGTATATGCAACATATCAAGTTTGACTGTTGTTCCCATGTACTGGTAATGGCCATCTATCTTAAAAAAAAAAAAAAAGAAAAAAAGAAAAGAAAGAAAAAAGTGATCAGTCTGTTCTGGAAAGAAACATCTCAAAGTACAGATGTACTACACTGGAGTCACAGATCAGTATATAAACTTTTAAGCGTGTTGGCTACGGTAAAAAAATCAGAAAGGAGTACAACAAGGAGAGTCATAGCTATTAGCTAAAATACGCACATAGTCCCTAGAAAAAGAATTGCATGTCACAGGGCAGGAAAAATGACTTTTGTCGTGTTATCACTGACTTGATTGTGTGTTCAGCCCTGAGACCAGGCAGCCTGTGAGGATAATTCTTCTGTGTACCATTGCAAGGCAATCCACGGAGCACGGGTTATTTTAAGGACATGATCCACATTCCATAACTGCACCAGTCACTGAATTTTGTAACTTTTAAAGAGAAATGTGAATATTGCTTTATTATTGCCCAAACTGTCACTTTTTCAAAGACTACCAAATGAGTCCCCAGAGACACAGTCCTTTAACTTAAGAATATCTTTTAACAGTGATATCAAAGTGAAAAAAAAAACAAACCACAACCTGAGGCCTCCAGCTTTAAAGACGACATAATGAGATCAGAGATTCTGCCTGCAACAAAATTAACTTAGGGCTGATTAATGAAAGTAACCTTAAATAGTAGGCATATTGCCAAGAACAGGATGCTATAACAAATGGGTAGGAAATAACAGGCAGCTTTCAAGAGGCTAGAGTATGGCAGCCTAGAAGAGAAATCTGAGCAGGATACTGCTTGCAAATTTGATCCCGGATTCTTGGAATGACCAAATAAGTCATATCTGCTGCAAAGTCGTCTATAAATACTCCCCTTCCATGTATCCTATAATAATGTAGATAATGGATTTAATTGACTGTGGGTGAAAAAACAGATACTATAAACAATCCATAGTAAAAACTTAGCTTGTTGTTACAGGAATTACGAGAAATAAAAAAAAAAAATCTGCTCAGCCCTATGAACCCTAAAGGTCCTCAGCTGTATTCATAATTTGCTCCATTTTATGTCAGTACTATCTTTTGTCTATTGCTGTAATTCATATTAAGTATTTTAGGACTCATTCAATTACTATTGCTCCCTCTTCTCTTTTGTTGGCGTAAGATCAAGCCCCAAAAGAATGAGCTTCCAAAAGACTCTTAACTGGTCTCTTTGACCTTTTTGCTACCTCTCCTGTCCTCAAACATGCTTGGTTTCATGTTCATACACCTTCTTCTTCACCAGCCCCTCAAAGTTCCTTATTTCATTTTAGTACATCAATCATTTTCTGGTCCACCTAAAAAAATGTGCCTTAATATTTTATTCCACAGCATTGTTCAATTTCCTTTCTCCTTTGAGGCTGAGGCCTCTAACAGATGTGAAAAACAGGGTTTTTTTTTTTTTGTTTCTTTTACTTAGCTTTGCATATCTTCAGCTTGTTTTACCTTGATAACTGAAATTAAACCTTCTCAAAACATAGAAGTGAGAGGCACACAGTGCTGCTTGGATTGCACCTTATTTTCGTCTCCTTTAAGTAGTTGTTAGTAATTAATGCTTCTAGTACATAAACTATATAGCATGATTATCATTACGAACTGCTTGTAAGCTTCTCTGGGTGTTTATGTTGCTTTACGTGATAAAACTGGTTTCATTTTACTGATCTGGATGACATTCTTCTTGCCATTTTCACCTACCTATATTTCTCTAAGCTAATAACAGATAAGCTGTCCAAAAGCTGGTGGAGGTCATTTGCGTATGCTTTTTCCAAGCCCTACACTGATATGAAATAACAAAAAGACTTTATTCATAGTAGGTATGGGTTTTTTTAATAGGCTTGCTGATATTATCTAACTATATCTGCCACATAGTAAGCAGGCTTGTAGATTTGTACCAAAGAGAGGATCCCATGGGTTGTAATATACTCTACATGTCCTTCTTTTCTCAGTTAAAACTCAATTTTCATCTGTTTAAATTTTTTTTTAGATCTCCAAATTATACCTTTAAAAGTCTTCATACCTCCGCTTAAAGTCATCAAAGAAAACTTACCCTTTGCTACTTTTAATAACTCAGCAGAAATGTTTTCAACACTTGGTGCTTTGTTGTACCTGAGCACTTTCACTTCCCCTTGGATTTCTTCATGATTTGCTCAGTTGTCTACAAAATGGTGGAAGTTTGGTCACCTGTAATAATCTCAGCATCAAGCAGCTCATTAAAGCACCATTTTGGTCTTTCTATAGCTAACCTTTAACTTCTACAATTAAGGTTTTTGTCCACCCTTTTTATATGCTAAACAAACTGCCAGGTTTTGTTCCTCACTGTTGCAGTTGTTACCTGTTTTGATCTCTGGTTATCTACTGCTCACACTTCTTAACCTTCTCTCAATAATGTTTCAGACCCTCAAACCTATTCTTAATTGCTGTCCACTCGTGCCTGTATTTTATATCCATCAAGGAGTTTATTTTGCATCTGTTTCAGCCAGCACTTTCACCAAGGAAGTAGGAGTGGGAACCCCATAGACACTGAGCTTGTGCTGGTCAGATGGCAGAAATGGTCCATTGCAGGACAAAAATGCCAGGAAACAAGTCATTGTATTAGCAAATCTACTCTCCTTGACAGTGAAGGAGAGATTCCAAGGTAGGACATGAAGAGTGATGCTATGTACTCGGCAATTACTAGGTTTGTCATCATCAGTGAGCATATTTGCTATTTAGGAATAAAAAGAAAACATTGGAGCACTAAATTAATCAAAATACACAATCTGCTGAAGAATGAGCAAGTGAAGTACAGTATAAATGTAATGAAGAAGTTAAATTGACACACGATATTCTTCCAAGGTAGGATGGTCACACTGAGCTGTACTATGGTGATAGTAATACAGAAAAGAAACAATGCAAAACCAACAAGCCAGGTGTGAGAAAATATTTTCATCAAATATATGGTATGCTTGTGAAGAATACTGTATATTTACATTAAGAATAATCAAAAGGTATTATGTACATGCAGAAGGAGGTTAATGTCAATCAGATTAATCATACACTTATCATTTCAAGACATGATATTGTTTACAGCAAAAATCTAAGAGATTAACTGAAGTTCAGATTGCTATCTTCTAGGAGGGTGGCAACATGGAGATTTTCCAGAACAAACAGACGAACAGTCAAGCTCCCTAGACCATTTATATCTATACATCAAGATACGAGGTCGTGCCATCTTTTAAAAGCTGACATTTCATTTCGCCTTCAAAAATAGTGAAAGAAAGCACAGTTACAGAAAGATTTTTTTTAATGGAAAAGTCAAGATTAAAATAAAATCAAGACATTTTGCTTAGGCATACTTAAGTGTCTTATCAGTCCTGCACCTCAATAAACCATTAACTCAATCCCACAACATTTTGTATGCTCTACAAAGTCATTAAGAAAGACAATGAGGTGCTGGAGCAGGTCCAGAGAAGGGCAACGAAGCTGGTGAGGGGTGTGGAGAATAAGTCTTATGAGGAGAGGCTGAGGGAGCTGGGGGTGTTCAGTCTGGGGAAGAGGAGACTGAAGGGAGACCTTATCCCTCTCTACAAGTACCTAAAAGGAGGCTGTAGAGAGGCGGGGGTTGGTCTCTTCTC
>JAOXJM010000063.1:28705252-28717437 GCA_026413425.1 Tringa solitaria
ATGCAAAAGACCTCTCAAAACTCATATATGTTTGGGGTACATAAAATATTTTAAGTAGCCTGTGCTAAAGTGTCTTCTGAGTTGAAGGTTAGAGTAAATTTTTAAGAATTTGACTTTTTTTCCTTATTGAAAATATCGAAAATGTTGCTATTTTTCCTGTGACTCACATCTACCCTTTATACCAATATTGATTACTACTGTCTACATTTTCCTTTAGAGCTATAGGCGAATTACTTGACATTACAAAGTAATTGGATTTTAGAACAGCGAGAAACCAACCCAGTCTGTTTTCCAGTAACATGCTGCAACTGCACTGTAATATACTTCCCTGAATATAAACCAATAAAGCCCAAATCACACTCCAAAGGTGTGATCCTGTTCCTCTAAGCATCCCTGAGCTAGCCAGGAGACACAGAGCTAGTCTTGCTAGAGGTGAGCAGTATATACTATATGTCTTTGATCTCACAAAGTAAACTGGGATCTCAACAAGGTGACCAATGCTTCATAGCTATGCTTCACCAGAACCCAATTTAAATTTAAAGCCATCCAGGGTACAACTACCTAAGGTGAATTTACAGTGCTACAAACAGTAGGTCCAACTGGCCCATCTGCAGATGAAATAATAAGAAGGAGCACATGGAGCTTTTCTCCCATCATTTCAATTACTGGTGAAGAACTGGACAAAACCCATTCTGGCTGAGTATTTGCTCCGTTCTCTAATCACAGTAAGTGCTCAGAATATAAGTAAAGGAGCAGACTGAAGCTAAGCAAAAAATCCAAGCCAGGCAGGGAACAGAAAGAATATCACATAGATGCCAAGACTGTGTAATTGAAAGCCCTATCAAACTAAGGAAAAAGTCCTGTCCTGTCACGCCCCAGTCTGCTGCTAAAACCTATACAAGTCTGCCACCTTAGTCATTCCGTCATCCATGGACCTGTCAGGCAAATATTTGTGTTCCTACTCCTATTCCCCATCAAATACAAAAATTCAGTTCTAGGTCAGTTCTGAGACAAACCCTTCCAGCCACTGGGAAGATTCCCAGATCTCCCACAACAGCAACACCAGAGTGATGAAGTTACTGGGGTCAAATAAACAGAAGAAATTCAGAAGGGAAGATAAGGGGATTCCTGAAACAAGGTAGACCTTTCCACCCTGTCCTGCACAATTCCACGATTTGGCTAATGACATTTCTTATGTGATATATACTGCATTTTTATATCATAAACATTACAATTACTCAGGATTGCAAACAGGAAAACGTACTATTTGCACACAAACAGATTCTAGAAAAAAAATAATAATCGTATGATAAGCTCTCAGAGGTGGCTTAAACAACAGGAACTTAAAGAACTTTTTCTTTGTGATTTAATTTTAGCATTTATGCAGTTACAAATAACCGGAGGCATTCAGAATCACCACACTAGGGTATCATAAAGGCTGAGTCAGGACTTCCTACTGCCATCAAAGACCCTGAAAAGTAATCAGAACACAGCCATTTGTCCTTTGGATGTTGTTTTGGTACTAGCTCATTTAACAGGGTGCAGGGAACCCAACAAAATCAGTGTCTCTGCCAAGGTAAAGTTGAGGGTTTGGCTTAAATTAACAAAGCATGCCAGCAGATATATAAAGTTATCTAAACACAAAAGTCTCAATTGAGCTAAAATTTTAAAAGAGCCCAAGTGGAGAAGTTTTCCTCATATAAAAAAAGGGAGGAAAAATGTAGCGATTTTGTCATGGGGGGATTTTCTGAGCCCTCCCTTCACAACAGCAACAAAGAACCCGCTGGCATTCACTAGACCACCCAGAGTACATACAGTATATTGGAAATGGCAGGAAAGAGCTGCTTGAGCAAATATAGAATATATGCCCTATTTCCTATGAAACACTTCAATATGGCATGCATAATGTTTTAAAATTTTCCACTGAAATATTGGCAGTTACTCCGGACCAATCTGGATTGTCACTCAAATGTCAGGACAGAAGGAGAAAATGCGGGGCTCCGTTTTTTTCCTTTGCTTCCAACTTACTCATAATTTTATTGTCAGTCACCACCTCTTTCTTGCTACTAATGGTAGCCCCTAAAAATCTGAGAGGCAGCAGGAGCACTTCTAAACCCAGCATTCAGCCTACCCAGGGGTGGGCAAGCAGACGGGTACGTGACACTTGTGTGACCTTGTGGCAGCAGGTCCCCGCAGGTCGGAGTTGTCAGATTCCCACTTCCAACACAGAAACTCATTTCTGGAATTGTAAAATAAAAGAACTACGTGCCTCGTTGCTATCATACTGGTAGAAGGAAGGGATGGTTCTCTACAAAAAAAAAAAAAGATGACAAAGAGCTGACAAACAAGGGCACATGTGGCTGCACAAATGTAGCCAGACAGTCCAATTCTCGAGCAGTCAGAGTGTTGTTACTGAATTATTTTCCTGAGAAAAATCTTCAGAGAGGCACCGGTGGGATGCTTTTATCAGATATACACATACATTAATACTAGGTCACGCAGCAAACTCCACAAAGTGAAGCTGGATGGTACAAATATGACATCATATTATAAAAAAATCCTGGTTTTCATTATTTTCCAGTATGGAAAAAAACAAAATACAAAAGCATGGAAATGGAATATGCAGGTCATCTGTGTTAATTTGCTGCTCTGACTCAAACCTCTAAATTTTAACATAGAAATGCAAAGCACAACTTTCTTACATTCCCTGGTAAGCAGCTGCTTTATGAATAACTGGAAGAAAACCTTTATGCTTGGTCACACCACCAGCAGGAGACAACTGGCTTTTCTCATGTAATACAGGGAATTGCAGCCAGTACTTCATTAAAACACAAGACACTTTGGCAGACATGGATGCTGAACATTGCTTACTGTTCACATCTGTGGGTAAATGACAGCAGGCTGAAAACTGTTGCCTTCCACTAAAGAGCAAGTACATGATCCAGTGCAGTTAATCAATAAGATAATGGAACGAATCAATAGCAAAGATTTTTAGGAGGTCTTAATTAAACAAACACTTGCAGATACAAATGATGTCTTCAATCTATTGATGGTACCAAGGTGAGGGGTTAAACACGAACAAAACCATCAACTTTATTTTACCAGCATGTATTTCTCTAAAGTACCATATAGCTTCTTGGCCTCTGCATTGGCCCATCACTGCATCCCTATTCATTTGCACCACCACATTACAATGGCAAGCTAGCCCATAATAAAGAAAAAAAACCAAAACCACAAAAGAAAAAAAACCAACCCCGAACAATTTAAGATGTGGTCACACAGTAGATAAAAGTCACTATTATCCACTGCTACCTCTTCTCTGTGAAAGGTGCCACTACCTAGGCAGAAGTTCTAATAAAGTCAGTTTCCAGCTGCAAGGTGTGCAATTAGAATAATTAAAGAACATCTAAATTGATGGACCCATTAATGCAGGAGATCTCCAGTGGGCCTCCTGCACAAACATGGTGAGTCGATATTTTTGATTCCCCCAATGGTTCTGTGCTAGGCACTGTTTTAAAGAGACATCAATCTATGATGTCAGCATTTATCTAATGAACCTTCAAAAATCAATGTCAAGATGGGCTGCTACATGTATGCACCCAATTTGTCTGTTCTCCAAGGGATACTAGATAAAACAAAAACATTATAAGAGCGGTGAAAACTGACTGTGACCAGTCTACCTGACCTTGAAGATGTTAACGGAAGGAGTGAAACTTGCCCTGGCTGTAGGCATAAACAATAGGCTTCCAAAGACAATAGGTATTCCAATACCTACTACATAATACATATGCGTACGTAGGCATGCCAAAGAGAAAAGAAAATGAGGTGGCTTAACTTAAGGCCCTGTAAAAGTGCCTTTGTCAGCTTTACAGTACAATGACAAACAGGTTGTTGTTTTTTGAATGACTATAATCAGGATTCTTAAGGCTAACAAGATTACCGTGGCTATTAATATAATTCTCGTCCCCGTTGCCAGCAGTGCTTTCCCTGGCAGAATTCTGTCTACACCCGACAGCCAGTGTGTCGAATCCCTCCCACGGCTATTAGCAAGGATAGCCATTTAGCCATTCGCTGAAGCCTTAGATTCTTTTAGCTATTGTCTTGTTAGTGTTCAGACTCGACTTACCCTCGCTACTCTGTCCACCAGACTCCCTGGAACTGATGTTTTGACACCCTATCAGACAGGGAGTGGAGGTTTAAGTTAGCTGCTGCCTCTCTACTGTTTGAATAATAAACTGGTCTCTCTAGTTGCTACGAGGTAGGGCTGCCTCCGGCTTGTAACTGGAGGTGACAGGTACTCTCTAGCAGATGGGCTGTCTTGTAATCTTCTTCTTTATTCACAGCAACTCTGTCTCTTCCTTCTGTTCAGAGTATTTACTCTTGTTGGTAGCATGTAAACAGTTAGGCATGCCTTAGACAGTTCAAAGATGTGTTACGTGGGTGAATTAGCTGTTGCAGGATGCCTGTCTGCCTTCATTCATATGCTTCTTTCAAACGCTCCCATTGCCACATTTCTGCCCAATTAACTGATGACGACGGCGCCCAGTCCTGAGCTCCTCGCAGGGAGGAAACCTCCCCTAAAAATTCAGGGAAAGTCCTCAGGAAGCTGAGAATCAGCCTGAAGATGCTATGATTTCTCCACTGTAAAATGCTGCATTCCAAATATTTAGTAGACATGCAATACGTTTACACTCCTTTATCAAAAACAAAACATGTAATTTAATTTCTTCCGTAACTTTTGTGTTTCTCAGTGCTACACAGGAGTTGCAATGAACTCAGATTTATTTTTTTTTTACACATAAAACCTTAAATATGTGTATTCTACGGCAACTAGGGCAGCACTGACAAACGGGACAGCTTCTGCAGAATACTGATGTCTCACAACACGTACACTAATATTTCCTAATGGCTTTTTTCCTTTGCCTGTCTGTTGCAGAAGTACCGCTGATTTGTCTTTACTCCCAGCTAACACTGTGGGGCCAAGTTTTCTATTTGATGCAATGGCATGAGGACTGCATTTGATGGCTGATACTTTGGCAAATGGAGCTGGGTTTTGTATTTTAATACTAACAATGTTCAACTCATCTCCTTTTGGGAGAACTAAATCCCTGTGGAATGAAGTTGTGCCTCTGCATAAACACGCATGCTTGCTTGTTTATAAAATATTATTTTTTTTTTATTTTTCTTAATGCAAGTGGGACTCAAAACTGCCCAAACACTTTTGGTGCAAACCCTCCTTAATCTTCCTATGGATTCTATATTTAACTGTATTTAATTTACCACCCTTCTTTTATTAAAGAGAATGCAACTCAGCCTTCAAAAATAAGCATGCAAATTAATTTTAAAAACTACTACTCAGTTCTTCAAAGAGATATCTTCTACAGATACCCAATTCTATAACCAGCATGGTAACACAGCATTTGCTGTTATACCTGTCAAATAAGTAATAATTCAGCAGTTATCTCACATTTTAGTAGCACAAGAGAAGAAATTTTCCTATGCTTTATAGCACCTACTTTACTCTGACTTTTCTGAAGGTTATGTCAGGTTTCCTGATGTTATGTTAACTGAGGATAAGGGTTATGGTCTACTGTTATTGGCTAAAAAAAATAAATAAAAATCTAATTGATTGTCAATAGGTATGTTATATACATGTTCTACTGGTTAATTTTACTAGGTGATATCATAGGCTTCTACTTCATCCCTGGTATTTCCTAGTGCACGTATTTTAATATTACATTGAGAGTTTTCATCCTCTGGGGGATGGCACTGAAGCATGTGGCTCCGTGGCACTTTGGCAGGTTAACTTACTAATAACTTCTGTGGAAAGACTGGATGGGGCTTAAGCATGAACCAAGTGAAATCTCATTCTTTAAAGAAATGGTATTTTGCACTATTCAGCCACCTCTAGTGGTTGCTTATGATGAAATTTGCCCAGGAGTTCTCATTTTATAAATGGTAGGACATGCAGGCAACAAAATAACAGGCTCTTAAATGTCTTTGTGAACCTAAGCCCGAGCAACTACATATCTTGTACAAAAATAGGTCACCATTGACAGTACAGCATCCTTAGCATTATGCCAGAATATTCATTAATAGCTTAGGATGCCTACAAAAAAATAACCAATTGTTCTTAAGATACTCCTTCATGATCCCTCAAGAACTGATGGTTCTCAATCTTTCTTGAGAGATTTTTGCAAAGCAAACCTAGACTTAAAATATTATGCTGTTGCAATTTTAATATGTGTGATTCATATTCTCGTTGAAAAGGTTGAACTGAAACTCCGGCCAGACACAGCATGTGTGCTACGGTCTTCGGAAGCATGTTATAAACGCAATCTAAAATCAATAGCAAGAAACAATTACAGCATCTGAATACCATTTGGGTGAAATAAGCTGCTGGTGGTGAAGCAACCAGCAGAAGTATGTCAATACTCACAACAAAGTATTCTACAGCGTTTGCACAAAGAGGGGTTGAGTAAATATCAATAAAGCAACTCCTGCTACAAACAGTAAAAATGATAAAATCAATATTATAAAATAAAAAGTTAGCACATGGATGAACTCTGTGATGGAGACAGTGCTGTTCCCAAGTTCCTGGATCTCAGCGAAGGACTAGGTGGCGGCTGAGTTTGTCCAGTCCTCCAATTAATTGTGAATCCAAAGTATCCAACAAACGGCATGCAAATGTTGTACCATAGAAATTCATGCAAAACCCGTATTTATGTCCTGCAGCAGGAGGAATCACACATCTACTGCACCTGCCAGTCCTCTGCGCTGTCAGGAATCTGTCTAATAGGCCACACCACGCTGCCTGACGCCAGCACCGCCTGCTTAATGGGAAGACCCTGAAGGACTTCACATTTGTCCGTAAAAAAGGACAGATTAAGAAAAAAACAACCCATTCTTGCCAAAAATGTATATGAAAACATCAAATCTCAGTAAATTCTTTTAAACCCCAGCAACTAAAAGCGTGGAACCATGAGTGACAGTCCATCAGCAAGATGCTGTCTGTAGCTCTGACCTGCATTTAAAACAGGGCTGTTTAGCCTTTTGAGCACCTAAAGTTGGTTCTGTTGTCTGCATTTCATAGAAACTACTTTAGAAAGTAAACAAGAACCTTTAGTGAATTATTTAGCATACAAATAAACCAGCAAAGAAGCCTAAGTAGGCCAATATGAACTAACTGGATTGAAATATTCATCTGTAAATAACTTTTCAATCTGCTGCTTTCACGTACAAATACTACATGGAACATTAGACACAACTAGCTTCTAGGGATATTTAGGCTCACTGGAGAGCAATTTTTATGTCTACTGGCATCTGTGGGTAGTGATATGGACTGACTGTTAATATAACCAACATAAAATTTATGTGAACGCTCGCTGCAATAGCAACACACTGTCAGACAGCTGGTGGTTGATGCGTAGCACATGCGGATTTTATATGCGCTGTGTAAACTAACCTTTGCAATAAAGATTTAGCAGCTTTATTAGTTTAGGAAATCGCTATAATTAAGGATAATTCATAATGGCCGCTTATCCACTCCATAGCAATAGCTGCTTTAATTTAGACTCTGTTTCTTTGAGCCGTAAATAAGTGTGCTGATATCTTCTGCACAGATGTGGCATTCAACCTGTTCAAGTTGGTTGAGTTTTGCTTGTGTTTTAATCAAAAGAATTAGTAGATAAGCCCATAAAATGCACTTTGCTCAAAATAAATTAGCAAGAAATGTAGCTTGGAAGTTCTGAAACTCTACTAGTAGCTCCTTTTTGGGAGGAGGGAGTAGAACACACAGGTTTTCCACAAAAAAGGAATACACTATATGGTCATAGATCTGACCTGAGACAGAATACCAGATTTGCATAATTAATCATAGGAAAAAGAGATATGTCTGTGACCTGCGTGTATTATTTACAATCTATTCAGTTTGTAATTGAGGGTTTGACCTTCGTGAGCCCTTCTAGTAACACTGTGACTTTCCTCCTTTTGTGCACAACCCGAGGCATCCCTGCAGAAGGATATGCCCGGTGTCTCCTTACTTCAACTCCAATTAATAATTCCTGTGAAACAATTCCTTCTGTTCACATTGCTTATGTGGTGGAAAGCGCTTTTCCACAATTTTCAGCCACCCCATGTTCTTGCTGGTTAGACACACTGCGGCTCTCTCCAACGAAACACCTACAAGGAAAGTTTTCTTCCCATTCCCTTCCCTTTGACAAAATTATACATACTGGGTGAAGGTATCAGGCAGACACTCAATATCATCACTCCTGAAGAGCAGAGAGGGATCTTGCCCCCTCTAGTACCTACATAAGGCAAATGAAGAGAATATGATGGGCCTAAGTTCTTATGCACGTCAAAGCTCAGCTGAACGGAGCACAGATGTGACACAGCAGGCATTCCTGGGATTTTTGTTGGTACCAAAAATGAGGACCGTGTCACAGGTTTTTAAAGGAACACCTCACTTATTTCTAGTAATTAATTCACTAAAAGATCACTCTATTGTAAATGAAGCAGGGCTTTCAGCTAGGTGGCCCTATTCCAGAAGACCCATTCTCCCCCTCACCTCAGTGACCCATTGCTGCCCAGTGCTCCTCAGAGAACGTCCATGTCACCATGTCATGATGAGGGCCGTGCCCATGCACACCCTCCTCCCCAGACCTACGCCTGTAGGATTCTAACAGAGCCCTCAGTTGGAGTAAAAGTCTACTAAAGGGCACAGTATATACTGTACCAGGCTGAAGAGCTGAAGGAAAGGGAAGAATGTAACTGTACAATTAATAGGGAGGCTATTTGAGGGAATAAAATATCATAAACAATATAAGACATTTATGATATTTATGATATTACTCTTCCCTACACGTCTGCTTGTGGTCATTGCTGGAGAGGGATACTCAGCCAGAGGGATCCCTATACTTTCTCAGTGAGTATCTGTATTTTTGTGCAATGAAAAGATACTTTAACTTGCTATCATCCTGATGCAGAAACGCTCGACTGATTGAAGTGTCACACCTAGACATCATGCAAGTACTGGCTCTCCACAGCCATTCTTAGTAGAAACTTTCTGCAGATAAATTTACTAATCACGAATTATTACCACAAAGGCCTAAAATAATAACTGACATATCAAATCTGCTACATTTACCACTTGTGACCCCATTAGTACTTTCTGTAGACAATGACTACAGCCCTACCCAACTAAGAGATTATGATTTGATATGTCTATCAGAAAATGTTTAATAAGATGGTTGATGCAACAGCTTGAATTATCAAATGATCACAAGTTTAGAAGTAAATATAATCCAGAATTTCCTGATTCCAAATTATGCTTCTTCCCTTTCTTTGGGAGAATCCTGGATTGGAATGTCCAGTAAAAAACTTGCATACCGAGCTTCTCAGCAGATAACTAAGTATAACAGCCCAAGGTATTATTTGCTTATGTATAAAGACAAAAATCTGGAGTGTTATGGAAAACTATGAAGCCTTCTAAGTCTTCTGCCACAAAATTACTAATACATTGCCTTTCTGGCAGGGGAGGGGGGAAATCCACAATTTTTTCCATTTAGATTTTGTAGTAACCTCAAAAGTGACAGTAAAATGCCATAAATTCACACAGTGGCACGGAAGCCAGTGGAACGCAGTAACCATTCACTGGTTGGGATCATGTCAGTTGCAGATGAAATTCTTTTCCTGGACTGTACTCGGTTTTCCCATCAGCCCAACTTACATTTTGCCTGAAGTACGTGTACCAGCCAAAGCACCGCATCTATGAGTTTAGCATGAGCCTTCTCTATAAAGAAGACAGAATATATATATATTTTTAAGAAGAAAATACAACAAACCTAGAAGTAATCTGCTTGCAATCACCAAGAAAATGCATGATAATCATAGTTAACAAAGGAAAATGTAGTTATCACCAGACATACTCAATTTCAGGTTATCTAAACCTGTCATTCTCAATTTCCTAGTGGCAAATAACTGCATCATTCTATTCATTCCCAGTTCAATTGGAAGAGGTATTCATTGTGAGAGTCATTCTTCATTAATAAAAGGATCTCGACTAAATACAATATTAATTTTGTAGGTACAAAATAGTGCTGGACCTGAGATTACAGAAGCAAATTTGGTCAGGCTATGCCTTTAGCTTTGCATCATCAAACACTCAGGCTAAAAATGTAAGTCCCGAACACAAAATGTATTTACTAGGAAAATCCGTAGGGTTAACTAAGATCAATTCAAGAACACAGCAAATTTCTAATACATGAGCAAGTACAAAGACAACATACATTTAAAAACATAGGTCATTCATTATTAGCAATGTTTCTATGGCATATCATGCACTTACTTCATATATGCATAGATTATACATCAAGCAGTGACAGGCCAACTTCACTTCAAACTTCTTTTTGTGGGAACAGTATGAACACATAAACTGCAAACGTTCAGAACAGCTAGGCAAAACGAACATTAGCTAAAGAAACCTGAGCATCAGAAACACACAGAGCCAATTATCGGTTTTCTATAGTATATTATAATATGTTTTCTGATATGTTGAATTATGACAATATTTTCATGAGTGTATGGGAGAGAGTATAGAAGTATAAAAAATGTCTTCCAATTCCTTTTGCACATCCACGAGGCAGTAAAGCACAACTACTGCTTTAGCACCATTCAAAGCACAAGAACTGCAGCCACTATGTACCTCCTGGGTAAAGGCGCTACAAAAAGAGAAGGAAAATGGGAAACAAACTTTTTTTTTTCTTTTTTTAAATATTTCTAAGCAGTGACAGGAAATAACTGTATTTTCCTTCCACAACTCAGAGCCAAGATTAGAATGGAAATGGGAGAGATGAGCTCCAGAGCTAGAAGTTTTGCTGTCAATGCAAGACACCTTTTGGCAGTATCCTCTTGCTCTCTGGGTTCTGACTAATAAGTTTTGAATGAGATAAAAGCTCCTCCATTAGCATTCAGTTCAGCCAACAAGAGCAATTGACTATAGAAGAGAATTGCTTTGCCAATGGCATATTGCACATAAGCTGAGTGAAAACGCAAATCTCGGTGCCAGAGGAAATTTTGAAATTTCCATTGCTTTTTTATATATTGCCGTTTTTTTTTTTTAATCAAATAATGCCCAAATAATTCCAAATTGCAACGTTCACTCCGATTTGTAGAACTGAGCTGAAACACTTCTTGGTTTTCAGTCAGTAAAATATTGAACTGTATTCTTGATGGTGATATATAGCTTGATGGGAGTTGGGGCAGGTGAGCCTGATGCTCGCATTCAGTCTTGAGCCGACATCCCTTACGGGTGACTATATCTCCTATAATTTATTCAGCAGTAATTTAACTCCTACAGGCCATTACATGGCTTTATCACACAAAGACCAAAATACATTAAAGATATACTATTTTTTGCCAAGAAGCTGAACAAACAGACAAAATGGGTGTTTAATCTACACTTGCAGAAGACAATTTCAAATCCCACAAAATGAAATGTTTTTGAATAATCAGAAACGTGAACTATTATACTTCAGGTCAAACTCATACAAAATTAAACAGATTTTTTTTTTTTTAATAAAATGGAGATACTTCCCATTGAAAGCTTTAGCTTTGTAAAAAATGCAATTTTTGGTGAAGCAGTATTTGACCTAAATTTTGATTAGCTCAAATAACTGTATCTCAGCAAAAATATGGTAAAATGGGAAAAGATGTAGACGCTGCTTTGCTAATTCTTATAACTTCTAAAAATTTCACAGCATTTGCTGCACCTTTATCAAATAGTAAATTCTTGGACTTGAATACCACATAAATCTTAACCTCTCCTTTAAAAAGGCTTTACCGTTGAAGATCACAACAGAAATACAAACCCTACCTGCTCAAAAATATAAGCTGAAAACACATTAGAAATGGTGTTTTAGAATCTAAAAATGTATGTTAATAATGAGTGGGTGAGGGGCATCATCTTTAACGCTTGTGGGAAAAACTGATATATATTTAATGTAGATTCATAAATATCTTCATTTTTCTCCTGAGACATTTTTTTTTACTGTTCTCTAAGTACTCCATAAGCCCTGTAACAATTGGAAAGAATCAGAAAAAAACCCCCTTATCACAGAATCACATGGGATTGGAAGGGACCTCTGGAGATCATCTACTCCAACCCCCTGCCAAAGCAGGTCCAC
>JAOXJM010000063.1:28717813-28733226 GCA_026413425.1 Tringa solitaria
TCCTCTCTGCCCAACTCTCCAGCCTGTCCAGGTCTCACTGGATGGCGGCACAGCCTTCTGGTGTGTCAGCCACCGTTCTCAGTTTTGTGCCATCAAAGACATTACCCTAGATTACAAATGGCTACAAATTATTCTCAACAAAAGCAAAACTTGTAGCCTTGGAGAAGGAGAAGGAAGCAGATCGAGCAAAAGAACCCACTCATCCAGGCTGGCAGACAGCAACAGGGCTGTGAGTGATGGAAGGCTTGTCTGAAAGAATGAGTAAGAAAATAGTAGAGTATGAAATGAATACTTAAGACAGGGTTTGTGTGAGATGTATGTAAGTGCTCAGGGAGGAAGCTGGGATTGGCATTTGGGGCCAAGCACCCGACCCGTCGCACCCCACTGCTTTCCAGCGAGGTCAAGGTGTCTGGGTGAAGGGAATGGGTACGGCTTCAGCGCGCTGTGGGTGGTGTTCAGAAGCTGGTGGTGTGGAAGGGAACTGAGGACACAGCAGTGAACTTCCAGTTTGTGAGGAAAAAAAAAAAAAAATCCCATGGAAAAAATAATCCCGAGTGTGTGGAATGTGAGGAAATGTAAGGGTGGCAGTTCTTTTGGCTCCCTGTCCCAGGGACCAAAATGACTTTGGAGGTTGCCTCCAAAGGACATTTTCTTAATAGTGAAAGCCAGTGGCCAGACTGAGAAAAAAGGGGGAAACCAGAGACGATAAACTCAACAAAATAAAAACCTAAGCACATCATCTACCTGTGGTTGTAACTCATTTCTTTCCTGAGCAATAAACTTCAAATTATCAAATCTGAATAATGAAAAGGAGGTCATGAAGAGTGACTGAATTCTGAAGCGGTCCTCAAAGTTAGATTACAGCCTTTTATCTTAAGCAAACAAAGAAAAAAAAGCACTAAAACTATTGTTAATTTTCTAAAGAATATTTTAAAAACTTCAAGTCACTTTTTTTAACAAAAAGAAATGCATTTGCAGTAGGAATTAACACATTCTTGAACATAATAAAGAGGAAAGGGTTTAGTACTGGTGTTTAGCACCTATGGCTGGATGCAACAGCTGGAGTACATTATTTTTAAAAGCAGAATGTATTTCTTAAATCACAAGTCTCTTCATTTGATTTGCAGATGGGGACCTCTATTGGTATAAAATAATTACTAAAAGAATGACACCTAGAAACAGACCCATTGGGCTCCCACGAAAATGACACTGGCCAAATTCATATTTTCATTACGTCAACATTAACCTACACTGCTTCCAATTAAAATCGCAGGAATTGGCCCAATCAAATGTAATTAATATATGAATTTGGCCCACTTATGAAAGACATCAAGTATTCCTCTAAAAAACCAAATGCTACAAAGAAGAACTAATGCACTTTGAAGTTAACCTTCTCATAGTTACGCCTGGGGGCTCTTCTGCTCGCATGCCTTACGTGTATTTTTACTACAACCTCGGTGTAACCACGCGGTGTTCTGGCTTTGGACTGACAGATCTCCGTGTTGGGCAGGATTTTCAATCCTTCATGACTATCTATTTGTCACCGCAGGTGAGTGGTAGCACTCAGGCTGATCCCCAGCCACTTTCACAGTTACTTATCTGTCTTTATGGATTCTTCCTGTGTGTCAAGTTGGTGCATAACAGCATTACTGTCAGGGTGACAAAATTGTCCCCAGAGTGTCACAAATGATTCCCTAGCCTTATGGCTGCAAGCAGGTAGTAACACATCGACACTGCCTTTCTAAGCTCATCTTTCTCCAGCCCTGCCACCCACCCGTGACTCTGTATGCACACAGTCCCCTATATGCCTATAATTCCCCGTTAAGAGCTACGACAGTTCTAATTTTGGTCCTTTAAAATTACCATGAAAAATGAGCAGAGGTTGTTTTCAGGGTAAAATCTTTTTTTTTTTTTTTTGAGAAGTGTGTTCTTCTGCCTTATTTTTAAATAATAGAGGTTTTTTCTTTGGAGGGGGGGAGAAAACACCGCAGAATTCCTGTTTTATAAATACAGAAACCATGATTACAAATTCAAAACAGTGACTAAGATAGCAGGACATACTGAATTTTGTTGAATTCTGTATGCCACCCAAGCTCTTAGTTTCTTGATGTGTTTCTACCATACAAAGCCTGCTTTTTTTCTTCCTATAATTTTGTTGCTTTTTTTTTTTTTTTTACTTAATTGTATTCTGCATACAGTAACACCTTTTTACAAATAACATTTTCTCCAGTTCAATGCTGGGTGTGAATCTGTGATAAATTAAAAATCTTATTCAACAAAGGCTGGTTTAAATACCTCCCCTCCTTGCCAGTATAAAATTATTCCAAGGAGAAAAGAATCCATCAAGTTAAAACAATTTATACGTTATTTGGAGAAGGCTGAGAATCTTGATGAATATATATAAAAAAGAATGCTTCAGCAGCAAAGCTTGCTCAATAATCTAAAAACTATTTCATGGTCACATAGTATAATCTAGGATTTTGATGATTCTTACATGCACCATGTTTTATGTAAATAAGTTTTGCTTTGGTTAAGTCCACTGGACTTCAATTCTTCAAAATGCCTTCTGGGTAGCTGTTCCAGGCAATGGGACCCCGTGAAGGAGAGTCCCCTCTTCTTCCACCACCTTGCTCAAACACCTTTCCGTGCCTCAGTTTCCCCAGCTGTGAACTGAAGAATAATTATACCTAATTTTTAATAAAGACGCCAAACAAACTGCAGAGCGGTAGAACTAATTAACATTAAATCTACATTGAGATACAGGCCTTTTGTTTGGAAGGTGAAACTTTAAAGAGCGACTCGGGGCGGGGGGTACGTGTGAAATGGATGGTCAGACCCCGGTAGCCCGAGGAACGCGGCTGGCCTGGAGGTGGCTGATGCTCGTTAACACGGGCAGGGCTGGGGACAGACGTGTTCCAGGCAAGGTTTTTGGGGCGCCCGTGCACACCCTCCCCGCCCCGCGGACCGTTTGTCCTTCACCTGATGAGCGTTCGCTGTCTGAGATTTCAGAGAGGTTCAAATATGATTTCTGACACTGGGAAAACAAACCTAAAAGCAATTTAGAAATACCTGCCCACGAAGTCAAAAGGCAAAATATCTAAAGCTTCTCCCGGAATCTCTGACCTCAGAGGCTGACATGGTTTGATGGGAAATTTAATGTAATAGTCTGAGAAAGCCAAAAGGCCTATTGTCAGCAATGAAGTCTGAAAGTTAGCAGAATTAATATAACTGTACAATGGAAGTGCCCTCGAGGGACAAGGCTGCAGAACCAGGGCAGAGGGAAAAATGACTTTTGAAGTCATTTCACTATGACATTCTGTCATCACCGCTAAACGGAAATAAAAAATCATCCGAATCACCACATGCTTCAGTGTGTGTCCCTTCCTTATCTAATATAAAGTAATAACACTGACGTCCCGTGCCCCACCTAAGCTGGGAAGGGGCTCTGCGGGGACTCGGGGAGCTCCATTTTGAATTGCTAAATGCAATAAGAATAAATGCAAGTGGGAGTCTGTTTAGCAGAGAATGATGTCTGGTCTGTAGCCCATCAAAGCCCAATAAATCTCAATGCTTCAACAAGAGATGAAAATGGTTATCTCATCATTTCAGTGCCAGGGTGAAATTTTCTCTGAGCCAGAGTATTTTTACAGATGATTTATGTCTGGGAAGGGTAGTTGTTTAACAAAATGGCAGATAATGACAAATAGAAAGTAAATAGAAACAGCAGCAAGGGAGTGGTTCTTAGTTGCAGCAGTAGAATAAACAATATACTTACATAAAGTATATGTCACATATAAGTGCCATTATTCTAAATCCTATGAGTTATATGTTACTTGGAACATCACATAAAAGATCCCGTAATATGATTTACAGGATAGGGAATTTAGCATGTATGTAAGGCAAATAAGTATCAAAAGTCTTCTTTCTCTTACACCTGTGTTAATCCCACTTCCCAAAAATTACTCTGGATTTACGATTGTATAATAAACAAGAAGTGTCTCTGTGCTCACTGGGTTTAATACATTACTATATTAAAATGAGAGGGATCAGGAGATGGGCTAATTTTGCTGTCCTTAGAAATTTATTTTTAAACACAATACTTATATTGACTGTGTGCTAAAATACAAATATTTCTACAAAAAAGGGAACGACAGATACATCCACTGTCTGGACATGCTTTTTATAAAGACATCTGAAAATAAGACTTTTTTTTTTTTTAAAGATCTTAGTTTGAATGACATGATAAAACAAATATTCATCGAGTTAATGATGAGGAGAAAAAATAGTAAAAAGCAAACAAAGCCACCTTGTTGAGTTTTTTTGAATTAGAGACACTGTAAACAATGTCAAACTGGAGATAGAGATTTGAGGTCGGGGTGCTTGGTTTGGGTTTCTTTTCCTTTTTCTGCATTTTTCCTGTGGCTGTACACAAAGGAAAAAAAAAAATCTAATTACAGTTTTAAATGCCCAAAATGCCATGTCCACCAAAAGCCCGATGCTCATTAGTACTAGTAATTAACTTTACAACTGTCAACACAAACACCACACAGGCTGACAGATAGATAGTAGCTCTGAGGGTGCTAATAAATCCGGAAATAACAACTTGACACGCAGATGCACAAAAGGATGCAGGTGATAAAGAAATGTTGACATCAAATCTAATTATCTTCGAAACGGCCAACTACTGCACAATCCACAGTAATGCACTGTTATTGCTAGTGATGAGCCCCACTGGAACGGCTCTTAACCACAGCATACAACCGGGCTTTTACAGCCCCTTGTCATATCTAGTGAGGACAATATCAAAAAGGAAATTATGAGTGTCATGACCCCTCCAAGTCAAAAAATCTCGTGATGAATATAGGCTCAGCAAGGCATAGCAGATTACCCCCTTACGAGTTTTAAAGCCAGGATGATATATGACATTTTTATCAGGCACTTTCTCAGGAATGTCACCAAGAGGGAAAATAAAGGCCCTGAAAAGAGACGACTAGGTGAATTATGCAACTGTAATTGCCGATCATAACCTGATATGAGCTGAAATTGCTCTGTTTTCATATTGAGATAGCATAAAATTGTCGGGAAATGCAATGGCTCCTTAATGTGGCCTAGATGAGTCTAATATTCTGATCATTTTTCACTCAGCTGCTAGGTAAATAGTGCTTCTTTAACACAACCACCGTGGCCCAGGGCAATCTGGGGGCCCAATTTTACACTTGAATTGAGGAAATATGTGTAAACTACAATTTTTCATATTTTCTGCATACATAAGAAGATGAAACATCTTTATCATGTGTATTGTCTGGCTGAGCTTATACAAAATATTAGTTTATCTCTCCTACTTTGGTTTATTCCATAAGCAAAACACATAGATCTAAAGGACAGGCAATATTCTATATACAAAACAGGTCCATCTTTTATGCAGCCTCATATGAAGAATTCTACAATTTTGTTTTTGAAAAGCTGGCAATTAGAAAGCGCAGATTTTGCAAAATAAATTAAAATATTCTAAAATGCTCACATTTTTCTCCAAATCAGTGTAAAAAAAAAGCAGAAAACAAAAGGTCGCAGAAATATTTATCTCCACAACCGGAGATGTTAGTTTAAACAATAACCCCTAGGACAAAAAAAAGGTAAAAAGCACTTTTTTATTCCCATGCTATAAGAGAAATTTATTTAATCAGAAATCTGCTGTATTAAACGGTTCATAAAACATATTTGCTTAAAAAAAACATCCGGAGCTAAAATAAAAAAAAATAAAATTGCACAAACCCCAATGAAACAAAAAGCGTGCTACTACCCATTCTCAGATAATAATCAGCAATAATACCTGGGGCAGAAAGGTCATAAACCATACTTCCAAGACAGGAATAATTCATTGTACTACTATGTGTTTAAGAATTAGTTTGATAGAGTCACTATCTAGACTGTGAGATATTGTCTATCAATCTGACCTTCTAAAAATGAACCAGCAGACTCCCACTTAGATCAAAACCTCTTTGCTTTTATGACATGCAGTGTCCTCCTTAGGAGGAATTTTAGGACCAGGTTTACGGTGAGTGCAGCATTGTTTACAAAATACATCAACGTAAAAGTTAAGCAACACAAGCTCTTATATAATTAGGCGTTTCTTTCTAAACACATTTTTCCCCCAAAGGAACCATACTGAAACGCAACCTCTTCCTGCTTTTTTTGCTTAAGAACCAGTTCAGAAATAAACAAGTCCAAAGGAGGTCAAAAGGTTTAAATTTCTGTTCGCATTTATGTTATCTGTTCTTAGTTCCTATATATCCACCTTATCTAGGTGCTCCAACGCTAATTGCAAAGCAGCACTGACGAGCAGTAATAACCAGCACTTGGAAAAACCCCGTGTGTTGCTGGTGGCTGTAGATAAGAGCCCCTTAACAAAGTTGGATACATCTGCATCAACTTACTTCCCGCTCCCTTTTACATTTTACGCTTTCTAAAGGCGGAGATTTTGTACTAACACGAGGTAGCAAAGAGCGATACCTCGCTCTACAGAGAGGCTTCAAGCCCAGCACATTTCCAAAGGCTGCGGGGTGTGGGATACACGGTACTGAAAATAACACTGTGAGACTTTAGTAATCACACTAGTCTTTGTGAAATATTTCACCAGACAAAACAGAGCAGGATTGAAATCCAGTTCCTAGCAATTAATACTGCGCTATCCTGAACGTAGAGTTGCTCCGACCTCAAAAGAATTTAAAATTGTAGACCCATCCATAATTATTACATTACCACTAACCCTATTATGAACAGTCTTTATGTAATTAACATACCAGCAGGGAATTTAAGAGGTTCTTGGCATTAATTTTCAATCCCTATTCTCCATGAATTTGGTACTCAATTGCAGTGATAAATAGAAGACACATGGTTAAGATTACACATTTTCCGTAACGTTTATGCACCACAGCAGAAAATACCTCATATCGTAACGCAGGCTCACAGCTAGAAAGAAAACCCATCTACTACTATACTTTCATTCTGTCCTAGAAATTCAGAAAGTCAAGTGACCAGTTTCCATTTTTTCCCTTTTTCACAGGATCTGTTTACAGAAGACTTTTCCCACAGTCGCTGGCACTCAGCAGAAAAATAACTTACAACCTTTACCATTCTCTTACAAAGTCACCCACGCCGAAACTGTATTTATTTCATCTTCCTGTCTCTGTATCCCCCTTCCGGAGACTCAGCGAAGAGGCTGCAGCGACTGTTGCTAAGCAACTACACCACAGCACTGCATCACCAATTACAGATTTTTCCCATCGTTTTCAGCCTCACAAATTTGGGAGCTGGTATAACGATCGGAAGCAGCACAGATAACAGAAGTGTTATCCACAGACTGGTAAGTTAGCAGATGGATCATCAGAACTAAAAAAGGGACGACTGTAACAGTAACACCAAACGATTATTGCTACTGTTATTTTCAATCAGGTATTCTTATCGGTACAGGCTCCACAAAGAACTTTACATATTCACTCCATGTGAATGCCAAAGTATTTTTGAATTCTGATGATTTTTTGTGGGTCTTTCCGTGCAAGAGAACACCACACTATCTGTGCTGCTGAAAGCTAACAGGAGATCTATTAGTAATCAAATTTCAGCCCAGATTTTATGGTTAGTCTAACCGAGTTAATTTCTCTAATGTTAGCAATTCATGGAAGAGGTCTCTTGTGGCAGCACAAACCTGGGATCCACAGCAGCTGTCAGAAGAGGCTCTGAGGAATTCCTTATTAGCCAGAATGCAACCAGGCAGAAAACTCATTACACAGTGCTAAATATACTTAATCACATCTATTAGAGAAAAATGAACTTGATAATTACAACAAATAACTAAAGAGCAAAAAGTGCTCATGGAAAAACCCACACCAGGATGTGTAAGAAAAGGGGTTGCAGAGTGACTCCGTGTGGGAGAAAGCCATGCCTTGCTGTAAACTCTCTTAATAGAAAAGGATGGCACCACAACGTACAAATGATTTAGGTTCCCCTTGAAACTGAAACATTTACATTTAACAGCTTACATAAATTTAATGTAATAAGTAAATCAATTACTTAAGTTTTAAAAATTAATTTGGAAAGCTCTTCTGAGAGTTGAGACAACCGTATCTTCTCAATGTGCTTTTTGGGGAAAGGAAGTCTCCTAACAGACATTCAACACAATAAATAAAGGTAATTTCATAATAGCTGATACTTTACTGCAATGCATAACACAAGGGCTCAAAGTCTTTCCTCGTTGTGCAGCCTTTATTTTCCTTCAAATGGGGGTGGGTTGTGGAGTGACATGGTCCAGAATTCGGCCCACCTATATTTTAAAACACAGTTGTTGAAACTAAAGGTATCAGACATTCACCTCATCAAGTACTCAGAGGCTGAAAGCAAACATAAGCATCAGACACCCTTCGTGGAATCCCATACCATACACAGGCACTCCAACTCTCCAACCAGGCCGCAACACCATCTGCCAAAACCTCCCTTGCTCTGCCGTCCCAGAAATATCTAAAGCCTGAATGATTTTTATTTGCACATTGCCTACTCAGCACATGTGAGGTGTGAGCATTCTCATTTTGCAGCATTTGATACCCTGACACCTGGAGAACACAACAGGGCAGTGAATTGGGCTCCTGACCTTTAGACCAGGCCCTAATACCCAGACTTTTGTCATTTCACACCAAACTCCTCTCACATCTTCTGAGAAGCAGCTCATCTCCCAGCAGCTCTGTCAACTCGACCTGGAGACTTTTTGAACCCAACCTTTATTTTAAATTCCTACCCAACTATATATATTTTTAATTCAGCAACATTTAAATAAAGAAATAAGGCATACTGAAATCATCAAATAAAACCTGAGAAGGGATACTCTGAGGTTTTCATATAACTGACTTTGTTGCAAGAGAGCAGCTAAGTAATGCATGAAGCAAGCCATCTGGGTTTTCTTTTTTATTCAGCCATAGAACATTTTCACCTTAATTTCTACAAAGTACCATGAAAATATTGGATAGCACCTAGCAAAAATAAGACAAATTCATCACAGTTATATACAAATAAAAGAAGTACACACTGGCCACAGAAAGCCCTTACCTAAGGGCTCACAAAAACATACAAGTCAATGCTTTTGCAAGCCCAAGTCAGGGACCTAGGTAGGTTCCAAGTGTAAGGTCTACACCGCCATCTTCACCTCATCCCTTTCCTCCAGCTGTCGTGAAGTGAGGCGGGAAACTGCAGAACTCCACTTCCTTGGACCATAACTTACCATGGTGGAAATTAGGAAACAGGATTTGATTCATTGCATGGCCTAAGAGCAGTGAAAGATCCAGCCTCTGCCCGATGATAAATTAAGAGCAGATGGACTGACTTTGTACTGATAGAAGAATACTTCTTTTACTATTTCCTAGCACTTGTTTTCCTTCGTTTTAGCTGATTCATACCTTCTCCAGGTCATTTCTGCTGTCTCTGTATTATGTCAGAATCAGTATTTTAGAATTATAAAAAAGGTAATAGCCACAAAGCTTAGTCAGTAGCTGCCTCTCAGAATCTAAGTGCCACATAAATAACCTTTTCAAAAATGTTCCTTCCAGTGAGATGTACTTATGGACTGATGTTATTTAAAGGAAAAAAATGTAAATAATACTCTAAAATAGTCTAAAAATTGAACGCTTTTTCTTTTCCAGTGAAAACATACCATACCATCCCATACACACAGTACTTTGCTTGGCTGGGTTTTAGGGCAACAGAGCCTTTTTTTGGGGGTGGTAGTAATTCTGAGGATTTCTTCTTTTACAATCTACAGAAAGAAGCTATTGAGCCTTGCAAAAATTATTGGCTTTATGAAGTTGATTACTCATCCTATAAATCTAGAGAGTGAGCCTTACTATACAGAACGCAATATAACATTCTTGTGTGAGCAAAAGTATTACAAAACATATATAATTGCTTACTCAGTTCTGTACATCTATTAAATCACTTATTTATACAAAACTGAAATTCTAATTTTAGGCCACCACTCCCAACTTAGCACATACATAGCGCCATGCTGAAATCAAAATTAATATATGCACATGTGAATTAAATTACGGGCACAGAATTGTATGCAGATTTGTAAGTGGCTTTTGCAATGTTCTATTGCATTTCAACAAATTTAACTCCCATTAGGTTATACCAGAGCTTCTTCACGTAAACGCCCAGTAAGGTTGAGATGAGGAAAACCAATTTTTGTCTTCCAGCATTGTCTCTCTCCACTCCTCCTCTAAGCTTTCAAAACTGGTCACAGTTCAGATTGGATGACGGAATCAGGTGGACCTTTCCCCTGAACTTCCATTGCGGTTTATATATTCTTATGACTACGACACTCTTTACCCTAGAAAGTTAAGTTGGCAACACAAATGTGACATTACCTGATATGAACAGAAAGACAGCTATGGTAGCAACGATAAGACAGAAAATGAAACAAGCAAGTTTTAAAGGGCATAAAAGGCTATGATCTTTCTTTATGTGTACAGAAAATGCCTGCAATTGGATAAGAATTTTGTTCAACAAGTGGAAGAAGTTACAGACTGGTTCTTTTAGAAAATCAGCCTTCATTTTCCACGTTAAGGATTTGGACAAGAAAGGTAGGTTCTGTAATACTTTTGAGTTTTACAGTATGAACTCTGAGCGTAAAAAATCCATACGTGTATATGTACTTGTGCGATGCTAGCAGTGACAAAAAGGAGGTATAATATCCTTATATAACACTCACATTCAGGAAGGCTGAACATGGCAATGGAGTCAGAACATCAGAATTATGCCATTAGTATTTCGGGGATAAAACACACATTGAAATCTTTTCTGTCCGGTCATTCATTAAACAATAATAACCTATCTTCACTTGAAGCAGAAATATTATCTATTTTAATATAAAAGATCATTAGAATTTACTGAGAATTAAATTATTAGGAGTGGAAAGACTGCTGTAGAATTAGAGTATTAATAGTATATTAACTGCAGGTATTTCCTTTGAAATCTAAATAATTCTTGCAGGGATATAAATCCCTATTCTTATTTAATTCTCTATTGGGGAGCTTATAGATGTTTACTTTCTCTAAGGAAAGGTGTGTTCTTTTCCATAAAAGTGTAGTATTCTAAATAGGAAAATATAAATAAACCTGTGGAGATATTTGCAGAGCAAGATAATGGTTTAGGATGAAGAATGGTTTGGAAGTCATCACAGAGTGACACACAGTAGCAAATGCAAGAAGAGAGGAATCATTCCTTTCATTGGCTTTGATGTTCCTTTCCTTGACAGTCCACGGATTCCGTTGGCACAAACTTCTCATAAGAAAAAACTGTTCTATCTGATAGCAGGAAGAGCTGACTAAAAGGGCTAAAATAGAGCTTTGCTGTTATAGAGTACGGAAAACCTCACGGCTCTAGATGGTAACAGTGGTCATGAAACTTTTCTTAGCTTTTTTCCTGTTTTCCAACACAGTGTTCCATCAAACACCCTTGAAAAATATGGAAGAGTTAGGAAAACCACTGACACACAGAGCGAGCAGAAGCAGCGCAGTGTGCGAGCAGCTGCAGCAGCACAGGACTGGCAGTAGGACGGAACACATGGTTGGCACTTATCAAACAACACAGACAACCAATATATACCAAGAATGGGCTATATCTCTGCGGGGCTCCACCACAAGAAATGACAAGAAGAACTGTATCTATGACTTTCTCTAACGTTCATAACTCAAAAACTCCGACCTTGATCACTTTAGCAGATGGTTTTGCTCTGCTGTAGTTGCAATTAAACAGAGTGTGCCAAAGTGAAGAGCAAATTACCCACGCTATCTATCCCAGTTAAAAAAATCTGCAGTCTTCCAGTATCTAGTGGGACAATATCCAAGATTCTCCAGCCCCAGCCCATGCTGGATTGCCATTATATTTTATGTCAGTCAGTACTTCAGAGAGTCCAAGACCCTTGGCATATGTTCTTAGTTAACAAAATGGAAAATTAAACTTTGCAGCAACCCCCTGCCACTCCCAAAATAAAAGAAAAATTCTATCTACATCAATGAGCAGGAAGTCTGATCTTCCTGTGCCAGCCAAAAAGCCTGCAATATAAGGACATTTGGCTGAAGAAAGGAATTTAAAATAAGCAAACTAGCCTAAATTCACACTCTTGCATTTCAGGTACTGAGGAATATCCATAAGGAATATGAATTTTAAAATCACCTCTGATATTGACAAACATAAGGTTGCGACTTTAACAGAGTTTTTATGCTTTAAAAAAAATTAGATCATTGTTTGACAGTGTTATTCTCATGGAGGAATTGCTCTTGAGTTTCCTCAATGCACTTCAAATACCATGATCGCAAACCCACTATACACACAAACAACAAAAAATAAATAGTAATGTAACACAGGAAGAGGTACTTAAACACTGTGGCATATTTGCTAATTAATGACTGTGTATAAGAGCCCATGGAGCGTGAAGGACAGAACAAGAAAACTTGCAAATATGAGATCTAGTCTTCGGTTCCCAGCTATCGGATCATACTTGCTTCTGGGCTACACCAAAAAGGAAACAGGAGCAGCATCTGCGCATTGGTCGCCTCGCATTGCTGAACTGGAAATACCTTATACAGTAGTTTTTCAAATTAAACGCACGAAAACTGCGATGAGTAGTTTTACAAAAATTATATTTGAGAGTAGGTATGAATATGAAGAAGACAGGCAGATAAACTACCTCACTGCCAAACTTGTGTGAAGTTTTTTCCACTCCAGATGGTAAGGGGTAAATGAAAAGGGGGCATTTATGTCAGAACTTGTACAATAGGAACAAGAACGCTGATATGGTTTCTTTTTTTTATATAGCTGGGTAAAGAGATCAGAGAGCACTGGAACGTTAGCCAAAACAAGTTATCCAGCTGCACTGTGTTTCATCACATATCAATTTTTACTGAAAGAAAACCATACAAATTTAATCAGTTCTTCATATGGTAATATTTAACATTTTTTTCCAAGTTGTTTGATATTATTGTTTTAAAAGTTCCTTCCCCCCCCCCCACTCGAACGTGATGTGTGATAGTGGTGAACACAGGAAAAATATCTATCCCTGGCAAGACTGAAAGTCTCATTTACAGTAGACTCAGTAATAAATGCACTGGCGTCTGTGTCAATTGACTGTCTCAATGAAGAACAGGTCAGTATAGGGAACAGTACAAGCAGCGTCTACATTTGAACTCCCACATCCTCATCCCATGCATGTTTGTAGCATCAGTAGAAATTAAATTACCCTAATAAACCTTTCTGCCTCCTCCCCTCCTCAAAAAACAGGATTATTTTTTTCCTGACATCTTAAACCACATGGGTTTTCCCTCTTTTTTTGTAAGGCTATCATATGGCATTTGTATAGCACTTCTAATTATTTGAAAATATATAATAGAGTGGAGACACGGATCCCACTTATATAAATGCCTATTAAAAGGCCATGTATTCTCTCAGTAACCATAAAACATAAAACACCTCTTAAAAGAATATAATTCCTTTGTTTCAAAGCCAAACACATATAATAAGACAGCTTGCTCCTTTTAAGTAAATAAAAATGATTTGTATTAAATAAAATGAAATATTGTATGCACTATATAATTTAACAATAAGACACATCAAAGTATGCATTACTGCGAGCTAACCCATGCCTCAGAGGTGTTGCAAGCCAAATACTTTAAACGATCCAAGAAACATGTTGTTACAGAAAAGCAAAAACCACAGCGCGTCATAAAGCATTGGTCAGACGAGATGTAAAACCAAGTTCCTAACCATTTGTGGTCACTAAAATCCCCTGGTGCTTACTGTACCCTTAGAATGTTGATTTTGCCTAACTGGAATGTTTTTAATACACAAATTTTATGCCACCAAGCTTTATTCCTTATTTTTTTGGAGAGAACTCCCTCCCCCCCCCGCCCTATGCTGTTCAGTGCTGCGCCAGCCCACTGAAACCTCGCTACACTCTGCCATAGGAGCAGCTGCCCTTCAAGTGGTGTCAAGAAGTGTCTTGCATGTGAACACCTTCGTATGGACCTCTACAAGGCTCTATTCATAAGGATCATCTCTACGTGCTCCACTTATAGGGATCTCTATATGCTTTACTCATAGGGATCATCTCTACATAGCTCTACTCATAGGGATCATCTCTACATGTTCCCCTCATAGGGATCTCTATATGCTTTACTCATAGGGATCATCTCTACATGTTCCATTCATAGGGATCTCTATATGCTTTACTCATAGGGATCACCTCTACATGGCTCTACTCATAGGGGTCACCTCTACATGGCTCTACTCATAGGGATCTCTACATGCTCCACTCATAGGTATCTCTATGTGCTCTCTCTGTTACAGCCCATTAAAACAGGTGAAGCTAACAGGATTTCTTGGAGGTACTTGATACTGAAATTTGATCCACAGTTTGTAATACCGTTTCAAATCCCTCAACTATAACACGAGTATAAATAACATGATTATGTTGTATACAACCCCAAATAAAATGATGCAAAAAATGTAATCATTGAGAATACACTAAACCCCTTGATAGAACACAAAGTATGTTAAAAAACACAGCAAAAATAATCAGCACAGAAAAGCTCATGTGTTGCTTGTATCAGTTTTACATGGATTTAAGCCACCACATTGCATCCACGTTCCTCATTTATGAACAGCTCTGTAGTTTTGACTGTTCTATTTTTAAAAGGTTTCAGTGGAAACACTGAGCGCTCGATCAGAACACTTACAAAGCTGATGAGTCAGGACTTTTTGCTAAAAAAGGAGGTTTCTCTCCAAGAGAATTAACAAGTACCGTGTAGTTTAGGTTCTACTTGTGCTAACTGTCTAGTAGCAGGAGGAAAAAAAACCCACACTGATGCTAGCAATAGTTGTAAAATTATTTTAAGAAATATGTCATGCAGCAAGGAAACCTACTGTAAACCTATTGATTTATATTATCTATGAGGAATGAGTGAGTGGTGGAAAAAAGTGAAATGTGGACCGGGAAGTTAGCGAGTTAGAGAAGAGTTTACAAACACTAATGCTACTTCATAAAAGAAACCTCTCCGAAACACGACAGAACCACACACCTTCCACTGCATCCTAAACCATCACTGCTATATCATCAACTAGGATAGTTAAGTTACAGTTTGATTATTATTTCTGTGACTTTGTAGTAGAACTACAAGGATGATGAGGGGCCTAGAACATCTCTCTTAGGAGGAGAGGCTGAGGGACTTGGGGCTTTGTAGTCTGGAGAAAAGAAGGCTATGGGGGGATCTGATCAACACCTATAAATACTTAAAGGGTGGGTGTCAGGAGCACGGGACCAGTCTTTTTTCAGTGGTGCCCAGGGACAGGACAAGAGGAAACAGGCACAAACT
>JAOXJM010000063.1:28739484-28754358 GCA_026413425.1 Tringa solitaria
AATTAACCAAAGTTTTTTAATTATAAAAATTAAACTCATTCACGCCACCGCCAAAAAAAGTGATGCTTCTTAACCAAAAACTTTACAACCAAAATTAAAAAGGTCTTTCACTGAGATGCTTCCCAGAAACTAGAAATGTGCATGTGCTGCTGTGTGTATCAAGTTTCCCAAAGCCAAGATAAATCCTCCAGACTCTCAGAAGAGTACTTTTCAGGTCTCTTCCAACAAATTGTTATTGTGACAAATAATTGAAGTGAAATCTATTTTTAAGAATGCTAATGTACTGTATATTATCAGAGGTCTTTATCGGGATCACATGTTCTTGATAAAGAATATAAGCACCTTCTTTCTAACACCACTTGTATTACCATTGAGTTATAAGGATATTTTGATCTACCACAGGATATTCCAGAACTTATTGTGACTCAGAATTATGAAATATTTTACACACAGCAACCGTGATCACAAATATTCATAAACTAAACAAAAATTCAAACCCATCCAGTGGTGTTGGTTCCAGTCCCAGTTTAGCAGGGCTGTCGGACTACCAGAGCTGCTACATGGGCTTGGAATACCCATAAGAAAGACAAAACCACATTGGTCTGACTCGGGCTCCTAATCAAGCACAGCCACTAAGACAGTGTAAAATTGTTACTGGTGGCTTGTAGCCATGGCCAACCACTTCCATAGCTGGTCAAGCTTCGTGCTGCCATCCCAGTTACAGCCCCTCCCTTGATGGCCGCCGTAACCAGCTCCAGCAGCAACTCTATGTCCTGGTGCCAACAGCACCTCCAACACTACCCCAGGACCACCAAGCACTTAAAATCATGGAATTGTCTAGGTTGGAAGGGACCTTGAAGATCATCTAGTCCAACCACCAACCTAACTCTGATAAAACCCATCACTAAACCATATCTCTAAGCACTATGTCAACCCGGCTTTTAAATACCTCCAGGGACGGTGCCTCAACCACTTCTCTGGGCAGCCCATTCCAAGGCTTAATAACCCTTTCAGGGTAAAAATTTTTTCTAATATCCAATCTGAACCTCCTCTGGCACAACTTGAGGCCCTTTCCTCTTGTCCTATCACCTGTGACTCAAGAGAAGAGACCAACCCCTGCCCCTCTACAACCTCCTTACCCAGATGTCGGAGATTGACAGTGGAAATAGAAACTTTGAGGGGCAGCACCTATATTTTTTTTTAAAAAAAAAAAGACCATGGTTTTTGTTTCAGAGCAATTTCCACATGAAATGGCAGGACTTGCAGCCCAAACTGCCAGTTTTCCCTGGCTGCACTAACAAGATCAGGCATCTCCCCTTTCAGATGAAAACCAGCAGCTGTTAAGTCGTACAGGTGAATTTTAGATGCATACACCTTGCTACAGTTGTTTTCATGTGCATTCAGGGGTATAGCCTTGGGCATCTGCCTTTTTGAAAGTTAGAACAATCCAAAAATAGCAACAGTAGGAAAAAAAAATACAAAATCAACCTAGGTCCTGTCCAGAGCCCTTAGCACACAGAAGTGAAATAAGGAAACTGCCTCCATTAATATGGAAGAGGAAAACTATTTTGATTTACTTTCCATCTAAAATTCTTGGAAACATTTCTTATGCATACCACTATGAACTACATCTATTCACAGAATGGTAAGTTGACAGATAAACGTAATGTATTTTAACATATGTTAAATCTTTTTTTTTATATTTATTCAAAGCCCATTAAAGTCACAACCATAATTTCTATTCGCTGCCAATGCAAGCAAGGTTGGGTCTTAATACTACAGTCCTACTTTTCTTCAAAATAACAGCATCCATTCCATTCCTACTCAAACTACATTTTCTTCACTAACTGAAGCCCTATTCATTTACCATAGAAACTATTCTTGAGTTTAGGTACGTGAAGTTAAATGGAAATGGCTTTAAAAGTCTCTTTAGGATTTGAAGACACAAGCAGTAGACAAGTGATTCTGTAAAGCTACAGATTTTTTTGGGGAAAAATGGAAACTGCTTTTCTTTTTTAATCTTTTTAAATGGTGACATTTCCTGACTTTTTCTTGTGTACCTCCCATCAAAATCAATGGAAAGCCTTTGGTGGCAGCTGACCTCCATACTTACTGTCTTTTGTATCTATATTTTTAAAAAAAAACTTTAATTCTTTAAAAGGCCACTGTGTTCTGTACCACAGGTGCCAATACTCTAGTGGCATGCTAGATGATCCAACAGATGTTAAGAGTTTTCTAAAGTACTTTGGGATCCTTGGGGATAAAGGGTGCTACATAAATGTAAGATGTGTATTTTTAAATAACAAAATTGTGTCTCCCTTTTAACACATGTACTTCTAGACATTTGCAGACTGCACAAGAAGCCGCATTTTTGTTGTCGCGAATACCTTATCACTCTGGCTCCTTGTGGGAGACACAGCAGAAAAAGAAATTTTAGTTAAAAAAAAACCAAACAAAATAAAAACAAAACCCCACCCCCTACACATTTAGATTTCAGGCTGAACACCCAGCAGACCTTCTGCTATAACACCCCTACTGAACTCCCAGTAAATCCTGTTTTAGACGTTTATGAAAAAATGCACAGATAGAAAGGCAAATGTTAATTATGCAGTATAATGTTTAAAGAGGTTTTATGCTGAATCCTAAAATATGCACAAGCACTTCAGAAATAAACAGCTTTATATTTTATGCCTTGATTTCAAGTAGTATAAACATTTTAGCATTTGATGTGCCTTTACACTCACAGCCTTTGCAGTGCACCTTTTGACCTTTCAGCACTCAAAAGTGGGGCTGAGATAACTAAAATCTGGGAAAGGTAGTAAAACATGGAGCACGCAATAAATTAAAGACCTGGAAAATTGCAGTAATAAGCCCTTTGGGGTAAGTCTCTTAAAGCAGTAGCACTGTTTAATGCTACTGGAGCAATTCTTGTTTTATTCAAGCCTTGTGTTACGGAGCTTCACCTACTGGTTACAGATATGAAATGTGTTTCTGTTTGGAGGAGACGACTGGGTGTCAATGAGCTTCTGGCTTATTTCATGACGTCTCTAGACCTTTCTCTAAATAAAAAGGTAAGAGTTGGGTGAAACGTTTAGCCCCATGTACACAGAAAGACAAGTTACTCCTTGCATCAAATGCTTCCATTCTCTAATCATGAGGTTTGGGAAAGAAAACTAGGTGAATCAGTTGACTAAATTGAAATATTACTTTGTCGAAGAGTCTTCCAGGATAACATGCTTGTGCAAAGCCATATATGAACAGGAACCACAATTACTGTCTAGATCTCCCATATACTCCTTTATAAAAGTGACTGCTAGAGAGAAGACTGTCTTCATGGAAAGGAAGAACAACCAGCAGCTGGATCCAAACGATGGAACTCTTATGGTAATGAGAAAGAGGCAGAAATGACAAGGAATGCCTCACGCTATAAAGAATATTTGCATGAAGCCCTTAAGGAGTCTCAGTAAGTTGTGAAAAAGTAGACTGCTCTTTCATGGAAACTTGCTAATACAGAGATCGTGGTTTTGTGCACGCATTAACTCTGGGGAATTCTGTTCCAAGGTATGGAAATTGAGAATAACTGAGACACAGGGGAGACCTTGTAGTGGCCTTCCAGTAGCTGAAGGGGGCTACAGGAGAGCTGAGGAGGGACTCTTTGTCAGGAAGCGGAGTAGTAAGACAAGGGGTAATGGTCTTAAATTAAAAGAGGGGAGATTTAGATTAGATACTAGAAAGAAATTCTTTGCTGTGAGGGTGGCAAGACACTGGCCCAGGTTGCCCAGAGAAGCTGTGGCTGCCCCATCCCTGATTCTTTAGGTTTTGGACACCCATATGAGGGGAGGCAAGACATGCAACTGGGGAAAACACTCGACCTCCAATACTAAAGGCACATGGGCAGGCACTTAATGAAGGAGTTGTAGTTACTGCCTACAAATCTGCAATGGGAAAACTGGGAAACTCTGCAACATGTGAAAACCAGAAATTAGTTAACTGTTAAATAACTGTTAAATACCAGTCCCAGGTGACCGGCTGGTCTATCGTCCTGCAATGGGGCGGTACTGATGTAATTATCAGCGCTCAGGTTCTCAAAACAACTGATGTGAAAACATGCTAAAGGTGTCAGTTGACAAATGATAGCAAACATAGATCAAAATGAAGCAAGCGAATTGGCAGGAAAAACGAGTGACTGCATTGCCTGAGGGATCACACAGGTGTTATATCTATGGCCATGTGAACAGAAACACGTACAAGTATTCACATGGAGCATCTTTTTACCCAGAACGTTTTTTATCTCCTCACCATTATAAAACTGTCAACTCAAATACATTTATTAGCATTCTAAAGAAAAAAATAAAACGACTCATTGCTATTTATTAGTTTGATATGTTAACTAGCAAAAGGGAAAAAAATCCAGATGAATTAAGGATGTGGAGCCTGCCTACTCTTAATATCTCTAGCAAATCTTTGATCTATGTTAATCTCATGTTATTGTAGGAAGCATGCAGGACCATCATTCATCTCACATATGAACAAGGCACTCTTGTGTGTCATGATAGATTTTTATCAAGAAGAAAATGAAGTCAAAGGTGGCTGTCAAGGCAGCAGGGATTTGAGTGAGTGGAGAACCTCAGAATGGGATTTTTAACTTGCAGAATCTGATGGAGGAAGCAAGGAAATTTAATCAACCACTTCACAAACGCAGTACTTTGTTGATCATCAAAAAGCTTTTCCTCATCTAAATTTGTATAGAAAAATCTTGCCCATTTTACGAGGTAGAGGAACTTGCAAAGTAATCAACAGCAGTTCAGTGCACAAATGAAACAATAGAGTAGTTTGATATTGGAAAGGATGCCCTTTCATTATTCCTTTTAAACGTTATGTAGAGATGGGATTTGAGCACAGCAGTAAATGCAGGGCACGAGACTGTTGACAGGATATTAGAAGGAATCCTGTGGTGGCAAAGTCAATGTAATTCTCATCACTCCACAGAAACAAGCCTATGGTATTTTATGAGCAGCAAGTACAAATAATATTCACTTTGGCTTTTAGCAGTGACTGGCAAAAATAAAAAACTTCTTTTTAAAACAAAAGTCATTAAAAGTTGGTGGGTTTGGTTTGGTTTTTTTTTTGGTTTTTTTTTTTTTTAAATTTTTGTCAGACTATGCTAAAAAACCAAAAAGGAAAAATTAGAAGTACATTTTTCTTTGCACTTGAGCATCTTTTTTTTTTTTTACTGGCCAGTGTTGCATTACAGGATGGCACACAAAAGCCCTCTCTGATGTCCAGCAGATACTGAAGGGATTTCACTGGCACTGAAGCTAACCAGAAAAGTATCTCATTGATCATTAGAGAGAGGAGTTACCGTCCTCGCCGTCTGCAACAGATTCCACACGGATAGGCTGAGCCTTAGGGCTCTGACTCAGTTCACCTGCTGATACTCCAGCGGATATTGCTGCTGGCACCCTTACTCCATAGCAGCCTTCAAGAAATGCTTGCACTAGGGCTACAGAAACCACCTGGGCAGGCACAGCTGGGAGTTACTGAGCTTTTGAGCTCATAGATAACTGCAGGAAGGCAAGTAAAGCGTGGCCACAAAGATCTAGCATTACGATTGCTTATTTAACCTCAAGCGAATACAAATATTTATACCACAGTCTTCTGAGCTTATCACTAAATGATACTCTATTTCCCATCTCAGCTGCTGTTAGCAAAATATTAGCACTGCAAGTTGCCGCTACGCTGTACTAAACTCTTCATGACCAGTGCAGTAAAAGGCATCTGGACACTAATTTCTGTGTATAAAATGTTACATCTGCACATTTTTGTTTTCTAGGCTTAGGAGTGAGTATCTATATGAGAACTGGTACTTTCTGGCTTCTTTTACCTAATGCCTTTCAAATTCTCACATGATTAAGAGAGAAACTGTACACAGGCAGAACAATTTATATCCTGCTGGTATGGGATTGGTTTTAGCTCCACAGTAAGGGCTGAATTTGAAAGATATCTAATTCTCATGGTAGCCTGCTGCAAAAGCATCACCTATAACCAACATCTGTACAGAGGACAGTCCACAGTTGACTTCTCATGACATGAACGTGTAAATGCTATCTGATCCCCAAAATCACAAATACCATAAGATTAGCATGCCATGAAGAATATATGTTGAGCTGATAAAGCTAGAGGTCCACACATATACTGTGTTCATACCACTGACACATACCCTAAAATTAAATTAAACGGGAACAAAGGTCTATATTTAGCTATTGATGCTTGAAGGTTTTTTTTTCTTCTTCTACATCAAGACTCCACCCATGTTAAAAAAAAAAAACAACCCCACAACCCAAACATCAATTCTCTCCTTCATTTTCCCACACTAATGCATTATTGACTACAATGTACCAAACTTGCACTTGCAGTCTAACCCACTATTACAGCACCTTGTATCAGTACTTTAAACATTGCTTAACAAGAAAAATATGTCAATATACAATGAAAGCTTTCATTTATGCTTTCAAATTGAGCAAACTGCTGCAAGCTATGTTGTAAATTACCCCCAAGAATGCTTAACTGGGCAAAATAGAGAACAAATTTTAGTGACATCAGACGTGACTGGATTCATAATTAGCAGCACTTAACAATATATTAAGTTTATCTCCTTTCTATTCCAGTAACCCTTTAGTTCTAAGCAATGTTTGCATCTGCTACCATAAATCATGTCTCAGATTTGTCAACAAGCTCTGAGTACTTTCCTTATTTGTGAAAATTACCAAGCGAACTCTTGGTTCAAAAATTTTTCAGTAATGAGTTACAGGGTAGGTGGGAGCTGCCTGATCTCAAGCTTTGCTCCAGTCTCTCACGAAACTGAAAAAGAGCTATAACCAGTGTCTGTGCAGAAGTCCATTGCTGCAATAACTGGTGCTACTGACTGGCAGGGCGGTGCCGAACTGATCAAAAGCAGGTACCAATGCCAAGTTCGCACTCCGCCTAAAGCAACTGTCAAGTAATGACAGATTAGACAAATCTGACTGCTCTATCAAAACATTCATCTCAAATCTTGATTAGTAAACCTATTGAATTATGATTAATTCACAAGAGTGCTGCTGACAGATAAGGCACTTTATCTGACAATGTCTAGTAGTTGCTTTGGCTGAAGCAAAAAAAAAAATCTCTGAAGTTGCTGGTAACATAAACAGTATCAAGTACAGCACCGAGAAGGATAATGAGGCTACGTGCGCCTTTTAATTTAATAAAAGCTGATCCGCAAGAACCTAGCTTCAGCCACAAAACCATAGGAAATGGAGGATAAGGGCCAGGAAATCATAAAAGTAAAGGGCAAGAGAGGAGGTAAAACTGCCAGATGGAAAGTACAGAGCTGAAAGTTGCTTGGGATGGGCTGTAGGGGCTTTCAGGGCACCTAGGATGAATCAGGAACCAAATATCTCTGCTTTGGGGCAGAAATGGATTCCAAAATTATGGCATACGGCCTCCATCTATTGCATCGTCTTGGTTTTACTATCTTGTGTAGGAACAATATGCTACAGAACACAACACTTGTGTGAGATGTGATGTCATCTGCTTCGTACTTCCAGTGAATGAAAGAAGTGATTAAAAACCAAAAACTGTCTAGAATACAATTACCCTAAGAGAACAGACTTCCTTCTGTGCTATTGAAATTATATTAAAATAATATTTTGCATTCTTTATAATTTATTATAAAATTCAATAATAAATAAAACAAATTGTTGTGTTTCTGCAGCTTTTAATACTATCGACAACAGCGGCATTTTTACAGCTAATGAAAATGCAGTTCTATGGAACTATCACACGTCTTTCGATGCCACCTCTGCACACCCACTATGAATTTGTCCCAGCCTCACTGTATCAGAACAGACCTTCCTTTAAAGGGTGAAGTGAAAACCCACCAGTTTCGGCTCTATTGTGCTGTCCTGACAGCTGCATGTGTACATGGGTAGATCATTAGAAAGCTCCTTGTTACTTGAATTCGCAGCAGAGTCAGTGAAAAATAGGTATTGTAATATTCGGCTCTGCCTTAATGAAGAATCCACCTTCTCCAAGTCACTTGTTAGCTTACCCTGACCTAATAATTTTACAAAAACCCTAATGCACTATAATTATGTTTCTCCCCAGCCAGTATTAACCTTTCTGTGACTCTTTTTTCTTTCTTCTCTCTCACACATATTTATTTATTTTACCTAGCCTCTGTTAATCAATGTGAACTGCAGATGGGGTCAAGGAAAGCTACTTCCTCCTTTGATAGCCTCCAATGCTTTCACTCCTGGGGATAAAAATGCTTTAAATGGAGTTATATTCTAGGAAAATCAATATATGATTACTGCAAAGATTTGTATCGATTGCCCTGTTGCATTGCAAAAAGGCTAAAGAAAAATTGCATGGCACATTCCCTTCATTTTCTACTTCATAGAACTTGCTGCAAATATTTTGAGCAAGTAAGAAGTGTTGGAACTTTATTTAATAACCTAAACTTTTCTTCGTTTAATCCTGCTACTTGTAGGTTTACTTTGAAAAAAAAACCAACTGCCCACAGACATGTCTTTTATAACGCCTGAAATCAAAGAGCTCCTCAAGATCCTGAAAAACAAATGCACTGCAGTAAATATCTAGCTTTCAATAACTTCACCACTTACACACACACACACACACAATATATATTCCTGTTTTCACTACTTTACCAGAATTGTTCATGCTTCTTCCTGGCACAGACACGACACCAAATGTTCAGGCTGGATCTCGCTTTCAGACTACAGTGCTGGAGGAACTGGGTTTCCTGGCCTGGCTTCATTTGTCGTGATATAACCAGAGCTAGACTTGTTCTCTCTCTTGAAAGTCCTAAGAACTTCACGAAATAAAATAAATTCTCCAACAAAGATTCCTACTCTCTTCTCCCCTTCCCCCAATTATTAGGTTCAAGTTCAAAAGGGATCTGATTAAAATTCTTTTAATTCTTTTAATTTTTTTTTTTAAATGCATCCTTATTTTGCCAGAGTAGCCTAAGTGCTTTTGGCAAATTGTTTTTAGACAATGGTGAACTTGTTTCTTTTATCACCCACATTTTGTTTACTTTACATGGCATGCTATCCAAATACCAGACCATTGCTTTTACTGTTTGAAAGAGTAATTTAAAAACGTTAAATAAAATAACACATCATAACACTTCAAAGTCAGTTTGGATAAGCTACTGCATTTCTCTGTTCCTCAGTTTCCTGAAGGACAGTATCATTTACATCTTTGTAAATCACTCAGAGATCTACTGCCAGAAGTACTATGGAAGGACTAACATAATGATGCTTATATCAGTGAACACAAAATATAAATACGAAGCTCTTATTTTAAAAGGTACTGAATTTGTACCAAAATGTACAAGTATTTCCCTGAATGCATACAAATTCTTTGAATGTGGCAAAGAAATAATATGAACTTAGAATCTGCAACTTGTTCCTTTCATTTCCAAACTACCCTTATAAATCAGTTCATGGAGTCCTAGCACCCTCACATTTAAAAAGGAGTTGCTGGTCAAAGCATTCCTGATTACAAAATGCATGTCCATCCAGATCTGATTATTTTCACATGTTCAAGTGATTCAAGTGTTGTCTCGCAGTCATTTAACAGATAGATTTTACTGTGGCTCTGTTAAGAAATAAGGAAAAAACGTAAAGAATGAAGTGATTTTGCAAACTGTGTTGATGAATGTAAAGTTCCTTAGATACTAACTCTTTTCTCCAGTTTTGTGCATCGGTGGCTTTACAGTTTTATTAACATGCCTTCTGTACAAAGATCTTTTAAAATCCTTTCTTTCTCTAGTCCTCTTTCCTAGAAGTAGATGATCCTGCATGTGTGTTTTATGACCTTTGTCCTTGTCTTCAATTTAACCTTTGTTATGTCTTCTGCTTTCTGTTCCTCTCCTTATGCACACAATATATTTCAGTTTCAGAGAAGTCCTGAGGATATCATACTGGCTCCTTCTGTGACTCACATTTTTCTATTTCAGGAATACTGTAAATTATTTCCATTTCAATTACATTAAAAGGTATTTCATGGCATGCTCCATTACAGTATCTGTTGGAATTCTTCAGGCTTTTCTCATATTGCTCACTTTCATTGTTAATAAATTCCTGACACTAGGTTTCTATTGTTCATTCTTTGCAACTTTTTCTCTGCAGTAGGTACTAAACATACTACAAATTAATGCTAAACATACTCATTAACTGACAAAGTGACATCCTTCATGTAAAGAAAGGGTAATACTAACCCAGATCCGATTTGTGAGACTAATATTCAGAAGTTTTTCTTGTCTAGATATACATATGTAGAAAAAAAATAATTCTGTTTCAGGTGGAGAGTTACTAACAACTCAGTAATCTGGATGTCTGGCCATTTAACTGTTCTGGTAGGAGATGATAAAGACTAGGAATAAGGTTTGCTGCCAGATTATGATTTATGTTAATTACTGGGTGAATGGAGGGTCCCAAGTATTTTTGTATAATAATTATTTGTATAATTGCACTGTCAAAATTTCTCAAAGAGTGCCTGGAGAAAAAGATAGGCACGCCTTTTTATGGAATGTATATATAAGCAGAGTAAATATATACATGGTACGTGAACTCCTGTGAAAACCTGTCTCCTTTAATGAGATCGTTAAATGGAAGGTGTTAGTTGTTGAGCTGTTTAAAAATTTGAATCTTTGTATCTTCCCATCCTTTCTCCTGCAAGACAATCTCACTCCGGACCAGCCTGTGACACTGCTACCCAGCCTCACGCCCCACAGCTGTATCCCTTGTGTCATCTGGAAGGGGGTGACACCAAGATGCCTTCCTGCCATGTTTCCACTCTGTCCCCATGCAGAGTTAGGGGTAACACAGCTCCTGCAGCATGTCCCCGCACCAGCACACCTCCCACAATGCGTACACCGGGGCAGAAGAGGTAAGAATCCCCTTCACTCGTTCTTAGAGGCTGAGTAAAGTGCCATTTACACCCGCCCTTTTCTTATTCCCTGGGTGTTTACATGTGGCTGCTCCTGGAGATGGACAGGTAGAGTGTGGTGTATCCTTGGTCTGCACCAACTCTCGTGCTTCTCTCCACCTGGGAGAGGTTTCCCACCTGGGAAAGGAGGATGCTCCCCGTTGGCAGAAGCACTGATGCTACACGTGGCCATGTCCAGCTGCCCTCTGCTCCTCTGCAGCAGCATGAAACGAGTTCTAGACCAGTCACACCTTTTAGGACTAAATTGGTTTGGGGTTTTTTGGACAGGTGTCCTATCAATAGAGTAACACATAGAACAATGCACTAAGAGTCAAAAAACTAAGGAGAAAACAGAGGAAGGACTCAAATTCTTATTGGGACATATAAAATAAATATATATAGGAAGCACCTCATGCCCTTCTCTGTAAAACGAATTCACACATGCAGAGAAGCTTGCTCCTGATAAAACCAAGTATAATATAAAATAACTTTACATATTGTTAATAATTCTACTTATCTATGGAAAAGTAAACAAAATAAATATAATTTTAATTGAATACTGTACATCCAGAATGACTAGCTGTCAAAACACCCCGTAGATTTATAGATGGCTTTTGCTAACACAAATGGAAAACTGTAAGTAACATTTCTAAACTGAGTTTCTCAAGTTACTTTTCCTGATAGTTTTACAGGATAAAATTCATTACTATCAAAAAGTGAAGTTTGAATCTTCTATATCCCATTTGAAAAATTGCAGCCAAGTATTTACCAACAAATTTAAAAGCCTGCTACTAAATATTGCTAGTTTACCTCCACATTGTAACACTAACAATCAAATAATTTAAGATTGTACTTTTTGACAGGATAACTGGATCGAAACCCTTGCTGAAGCAGGAGGGTACGTAGTGTAAGAGATTGGAAGTTCAGTACAACTCAGGATCTCCTTCAGCAGAGACAAATAAATGTCCACCCCATACATCTAAGCAAGTTTGTTGGTTCCCAAAAGCACATTCTTACCGACCCAATGAAAATAATGTCATAAGGAAGAACAGTAGCCTCAGTCCAGCTTTTCAGCTACTCCCAAAATTCCTGTAAGGATCAATCATTAGCTACTGTCTTTGTTCCACTGAATTCCATAGTTCATACTAGGGGAGAGTCTGCCCAAGATTTATATAGGAGCAACTAACTCTGCTCTCTCATAAGGACAAGATGCTTATGAAAAAGCACGCTGGTACTGAAACGAGGACCGATACTCCTTTCCGTGTTGGATGAATGCTCTGAATGAGGTCTGGATACGTAAGGTGATCCAGCAAGTCAGATCTCCTCCTCAATCCCCTTCCCCCCCAACCTCTTCCCTGTTCTAAAATAGGTAGCAGTTATTAAATTAGGCAAAATTAAGTATGTTTTAACTTGGAGACTTTTATATTCTGACAATTAACTATCCAAAAAGGCGGCACTTTCACCTTGTGTTTTCAAAGTATTGATGGTCGCCCACGAATGGGGAGTCAATCCCACAGCAGAACTGTAGGAGTTTAGATCGTGACTCAGGGAATTCTCTCTCATTTGATGAATGCCAAGGAGTGACCACAACACCGAGAGAGAGGTATTACCAGTTAAAGTAAATGTGCTGTAGCCCACATAACAGAAGTGGGTGGGAAGCAGAATCTCTTCCAGACATTAGGGCACCACTAGGTGGTCAGTGAAAGTAAGATTAGCATCTCCATTAGACGTGATGTTAGGCTTTCACAAAATAAAGTTTCCTTTTAATTAAAACTACCTTAGATATCTCTCAAAATCTAGAGTAACTATAACCAGGCAATCTTGAAAAATACCCTGGGCACTAGTAAACAGTTCCAGAATAGAGCTCTAGATTTAAAAATTCCAGTATTATGTATGTATATATAAACACATGCACACACACTCATTTTAGTGCTGTTTCATAAAAGGATAAAGTTAAAACTTAGTATAGACCCATACATGGAAATCTAGAGCCCATTTACTCTATGCATATATAATTGCTATTCCTGTGTAATCGATGATTAAAAATCTGGTTTTGTTACCTTCAGAAACACAATTTCTTCAATGTACAAAACGGTATGGTTTATTAAATAAACACAAACTGGGATATAATGGCATACATTTGTTTTCATTACAGGCAGTAACGCAATATTTCTCTAAGGCTTACTGCATTAGCATTTCTCCCCATGTTCAAATGCCTTTGAACTTTCTGAAAAGCTACATCTGTTAGCTCCCTTGTATACAGCCCAAACTTACCAAGTGAATTAACTTTTAATATAAATTGCTTTGTTCGCTATTAAGATTGATGTCGGACACACTGTACTGTAAGTTGCAAACTGCAATTACAATCCGCTGCAATTATCTCTGGTTGTTAATAGCACAAGATAGCGTGTCGCTTTCTACCAAGTGTATAATTTATCATTTCGTTGGGCTTTTTTTTTTTTTTTTACTCTTCCCTTCATGAACTCTTGTGGTATTCCAAATGTATAATCTTGTTGTATTTATTTCCCAGTGGTCCAACAAAATGCACAGCAAGTGCTGACTAGAACAAACTAAAAGGCAGTGCTATTGACAAGCCGTCACTTGAGCAGTAATGAACACTCTGCCTCTACTTTCACCTCACCAAACTAACAGCTTTAATTTATGATAAAGCAAACGAGAGACAACCTCCAGTTTTATTATACCCTCAGTGCTGTTTCAAATAAAGTAATTAGAAGGTCAAGAGGCAGGTCTGGAAAGCCAAATACAAATGCAAGCCCTCTGCACTGACATTTTTAAAAAATCTTGACTGTTCAAAGAGCATTTTATCCATCCCTCTTCTGCAGAGCGGCGCGAGGCAGTTTTTACCACCGTAACCAATCTGAACCAGTGTGATTCAGTTCTTTGCCCAGTAATTCAGCCCATATGTTAAAAGAGATACCTACCAGAAAATGTCCCTTCCCCAGGCCTTTAATTCACAAGAAAGGTACAGGTGATTTTTAAAAGCATGTTTTCCAACTGTAACTTACATATAAAAATGGCTTTTTGTCTTTTTTTTTCTTTTTAGAAGCACAAGATATTTCGCGGGATACCACAAAAAACCCCATTTTGTTAAAAAAAACAAATGAGTGAAACATCTGAAACAAGTAAATAAGAAAAAAAATATATCTGTTAGAAAGGTGAGCTTAAATCCTCTAAAATCTTATTTCTATCTTGAGAAATAAGCTATTCCTAGAACTGCCAAAGAACTAGTTTTTCTTGAATGTTTGGACCAACTGGAATAAAAGCACATAACTAGATTTGGTCTTTGGAGTATTGTTATATAAATATTTACAACTAGAGAGATATAATTATGCTAATGCACCATGTCTCCATTTTCATTACGTGATAGCATCTTGAATTTAAATTTCAGTCAAAAGTCTCTCCTAACACCTTAGAAGTTAATCAAAATCGTTCCTCAGCTAGATACAATGAGAACGAGACAATTAAGCCTTCTTACTAGGCAACCCTGTGTCTTAAGCTACATGAAAGGATACTCCAATGTATTACTAGAGTTCTCTTATATGCTGATTGGAAAATTACTTCCCATTAAGAAATTGTGTTGAGCCTTTGATGGGTTGTCTTAAGACCAGCTTCACAACTTAAGATAAACCACTGAACCCCAGCCAGGTGTGAATAAAAGGCAGCTGCTCTTTAACACAGATAAACAGTTTAGGAAAGATAAATCCGAGTCCCAGTGAAACAGTCTGGGGAAGTGAGTCAGGGTATGGCTGGCTACACGGCCATTTGCTCTTCACTAGGGCGCTTGAGGAATTCATAGAATCATAGAATTGTCTAGGTTGGAAGGGACCTTGAAGATCATCTAGTCCAACCATCAAC
>JAOXJM010000063.1:28754458-28783693 GCA_026413425.1 Tringa solitaria
CAGGGAGTTGGAGAGAGCGAGAAGGTCTCCCCTCAGCCTCCTTTTCTCCAGGCTGGACACCCCCAGCCTCTCCTCATAAGACTTATTCTCCAGACCCCTCACCAGCTCCGTTGCCCTAATTCACGCTAATTCACACTAGGAATTCTCACAACGCCTTGAAGGCAGAACTTTCTCTTATTAAAAATATTGTTGTTCCACCAACATTACAGGATTCAGGCAAGTATCTCCCCACTGATGATAAGGAACAGAAGGAAGAGTGTCACCCGCAGACACAGCACACACTAACTCAGCACCAAGGTTTTCTGCCACGCATTCCTGTAAACCTTTCACACCAGCTCGTTCCTATCGCCTCAGCTAAATACCCTGGTGGGACTCAAACGCAACGCTTTACCTGACTACATCCAGAGCTCTGGCTCTCAACTACAGATACTGGACGAGTTCAACATACCCACCAAAAACTGCAACCGAATGGAGATTAAGGCAAACGTCTCACAAGTGTGTGCATAAGAAAACACTGAGACTTTGCAAACACTTGTGTGTCAGGGGAGTTCTTAGCGTTTAGCAGATACCGTATTTCAGTAAGCATGTCTTCCGTACTTAATGGTCTTTTAATTAAGATTCCATTTTACCATTTTTCTCTAAGTAATTTTTGCTCTATCATGGCACATTCACGTAGCAAGTGCAATTATACTTAATAAGTGGTGTAAATGTGTGATTATATAATTAGAACGTGCAGTTGTGCTGTGAAGGTCCTCGTGAACTGAAGAAACCCCAGAAGATACTGAACACATACATGATATAATTAACGTAACGCAGCGACCTCCACTTCAGCTTTTACAGACAACACCAAGGGAATTGTTTCAGAGGTTTCTTAAAAAAGTTGTATGAACAACCATCCTTTAGACAAGCCATCGTAAGCAGCTTACACCTTCCCTCTTCCATAGCTGCTAACAGTGACTTAAACGTTTGTAGCACTAAAAGGGACGGAAAAGTCTAACTACAATGAAAGCTGAGATGGAGTTATATGGACATTTTGGTGAACAAAGTCATCTTCTCTTTCTACATCTTAATTCCCACTCCTTCATAAGCGATGCATTTATGTCTTATTAGCTCTGAATTCAATTATTTGGTCTAAATGTCCATAATCTCTTTTCTCCCAGTATGATTCAGTTATATACAAACAAGTAGCACCACACCAATACATCTGAAGTGCAAAGAGGCACTTCGAACTGTGAAGTTTCATCCTGGCTTATATGAAAAGTTTGAAGCTATTTGAATTCAGAATTAAGCATTTCAATGACTCCTCTGGTCTACCCTGACAATAGCCTTCAGGGTCTATTTCCTCAAACGGGTGTTTACTATATGAGGTTAAATCTCTTTCTGTTTACACCGTGTGCTCCCGCCTAACATTTTCCACCACATACAGAGTGAACCTGCTTTTTTGCTACTTCTTGGGTCAACAGCACCTGCAGAGATCACTTTGTTTGCCATCTTTTCCCACAAGAAACTGCAACTCTCAAGCTTCCACTTTCCATGTACCCTCAGGGTAAGTAAATTCTTTACTAAGATGCAGCTGAAATGGATGGCTGCCTCTTTGCTGTCCTCTATCCTCCTTCCATCTTATGTTTACCACCTCCCTTATTTCATATGGGTCTTCCTCCAAATGCCAAATATAAGATGTCTGTAAGGTTTGCATGGAAGTTTAAAAAATAGATACACAATACATGCATCACAAAGTTCAGAATGCAGTAAAGAAACATCAGATGCCTTTACTACTTAGTGGATTTTTATGTTGACATAGTTGATGTCTGTATGTAACAGGCAAAAAGTAACTGAGACTGGGAGTAGGGGTGTGTGTGTCTGAATATAAGACATTGAACCTTTTAATTAAATATATGAGGAACTCTTCTTTGTAGCATTACCTGCTGAAATGCCATTCAAGCTCAAAAGATTCAAACCAGATAACATTTAGTGTTAAGCATTTCTTTAGCAAACCTTTGATGGGGTCTCAGATTTATGACCTTGTGACAAATGGAGCTTATGAGGATCATTATGAGATGATTTGGTTTTGGTTTTTTTTTTTGTTTTTAAAAAAAAATTCGTTCCTTGATTCAGACACAGCCATTGCAAAGCACAACAGCAGTTATCTTCAAACTACTGTTCAAAGATTGTTAAGCAGTAGAGGAAGTACAGAGGATATAAGGAAATCTGTGAATCAGTGAAAGATGTGGGTGTGCAAGAGTGAAGACATACCAGCTGGTCTCCTGCTTTAGCTGGCTACCAAAGGGCCAGGAAGAAATTAGTCTCAGACATCAGTTGAAAGAACACCTGGACATTAACCTGGGGCACCAATCCCCTCATAAACAAGGTAATCTTTGTTTCCTCACCAATACATCTAGAAACTAAATAATTACTATGTAAAAAAAAAAATATCCTTGCTCCCTTAAATCACTTAACTTTAATAAAGAAAAAAGTATTTACGGAGAGGCTGGGGGAAACACAACAACAGGCTTTGCTCTAACTTTGAGATAAAAGTGAAATAAAATTGTAACATCTCTGGCCTTCTTGGCAAAGGCATGCAAACCTAGGGCTGCGGGGACAAACGAATTTGAAAGTCTGCATCTAATTTATTTCTAGTAAAGACAATAATAAACAGTTGATGCTTTCCTCAAGCACTTGGCTTGAAAATGGAGCACAAGATAATGGAGTTCTCTGGATGGACAGAACTTCTACACTGAGGATGATACTGGTTCTCAGGATGGGTTGAAGATGATAGCGGTGCCGTATTTTGGCCAGTGGCTTGTACTTTCTCTTATTCAGAGATCTCGCCTTAGGGTACAGAATGAGGCGACGGTTTGTGTTTGCATATTTAGATAATCCGAAAAAAATGAGTATTGCACAATTTCCATAGACATTTACAAAATCTCATATATGGCTAAGTAGAAACTACTAGTGGTGTGTGAATCATATTATATTTGGCAGCACTGATACTTAGACTGCCAAATACCACCCAATCCCAAATACAGGACTAAGCCTCTCTTTTAATACTCCAGCAGACTCTGCCTTTCAGAAATCTTCAAAAGGAAATGACAAGGAATTAAATGAAATCATTACTTTTTCCCCTATAAATAATTTTTTTTGAAAAAAAGCTCAATATATTTTTCAGAAGAATGATACTCTTCTTAGAAGATGTTTGATGGCTTTGCAATCCAAAATGAAGAAAGTGTTATTTAATTTAATTTATAAAAATCTTATATTTGTCTTTTGGTTTCTGTTATCCTGTGGTGGGGCAAGAAAAGAATAGAATGATTTCTGCTGCCACATGGATATACATAACGAAAAATGTATTTGCCACTCAAACTGGAAACAAAGCTGATAAAAATAATTGGTTTTAGTGATTAAATTAAATATTTAAATTATTTCTATTAAACTGTCAGTGCATTTTAGACAAAAAAAAAATCAGATTCCACTACAAATTTGGCATGATTCTCCTTGCCGTTTTACTTTTTTCCCTAGTATTCTTGGCAGGGGGTGTGTATCACTTTCTCAGTATTTTTGTCCTTCTGGAGGCAGCCTAGCAGCCTCCTGGCATAGCATTTGGTGATGGACATTCTGTCTGCTCAGTTGGTGTCAACAAATTATTGCAGTAAAAATTTAGATCGCTGATGGCAGGTACCCTGTTCCTACAGAAGCAGGAAATCTAGATGATGAGCATGTAGAAGGACGGGGGAAGGGACAAGCAGATAAAAATTTTCTAATAACCCTTTTTTTTTTTCTACTGCTGATTTCTGCAATAAAATACACAGCATATTTTACATTCCTACACTAAGATACTCTTTTGTCCCAGTTAGTACTAAAGCCAGTCTTTGGCCACCACAATTTAAAAGTAGATACAGTGAGTGCTCAAAGTTGATCTGGCTTTCATATTTGGATTGTTGCAAATTTTATTATTATGCCATCCAAGTACATGACAATTAGGGAAAAGGATATTTTGCAGTTTCCAAAGGTAGTCAACGTCTTCCTAACGTGCACTTTTATGCCTGTTTTCTTCCGTGTTTTCCATTAGTTTTAACCATCGACCTTCAGCTACCAGGGAACTGAACAGAAATACTCCTCTCTCACAACAGATTTTCTTACTGAAGTAATGCAAGACAAATTCTACTCCAGCCAGATAGTGCAGTCTTCCATTTTTGGGTCAGCCTTCATTTGCATGTCATACACACACTAAAGATGTATATTTTATCTCTCAATCAGTTCGTATCGGTACATGAAAGACGCTTCCTAGAAATTCTTTGCTACAGCTTCTGATTCATGATGTATTTTATGGAAGACATATTTTAGGTTGTCTGTCCTTTGATTTCCCACAGAAACTAATAAATAATCAACAAAAATATGATTAAAGACATTGCTTGAACTCTCAGCCAAAATGAATACTAGCTAGTTGAAAATCTTTCTGATCCAAATCTGTTTATCTTAGAAACAGAATTCTAACTTAGGTTTTAAAAAGCCTGATGAAGGGTTGAGCTAAGTTTTGACATGATAGTTTCATATTCAAAATATCTGCTGAAATAAGAGGGAAAAGGTTATGAAACTTGGAATTATTGAGGGATGAAATACAGTTTAACAAACTAGAAAAAAGTATTTATCTATAATTGCAACTCTAATAAATAAAGAGTTCCTTTGAAATCTTATTCAACTGATACTTGATGTATTCTCATGAACGCTGCTTTAAGACTTTGTTTAGGTAACTATAAGATCATGGCCAACAATATATAATAGATTAAAAATATTCTAACTTATGTCTGCCTTCCAGAATCAAAAGGTGAGGAAAAACTAAATTTAAAACTCCAAACTGAGTATTTCCTGTAATTCAATTCTCTGTAAGTCCATCTGTTTATCTAAACCTTAGTTCCAAACTTCCCAAACATATTCAACAAATTAGGAAGTGGGCTTATATTCTGTTTATTTTGAGAATATACACGGGACTTCTTCCTTGTCTAAACTTGCTTTTACAAGTATAGGAAAAACACAAAAGATCTGGGTGAAGAATATAATATATGAAAACATACATGACCTCTAGCCTTTTTAAAGAAGTATTTGTTTTCATATAGGTAAACCTGAGGTACTTTTATAGATCGGTTATTGCTATCTGTAAGTGCCCAAGATCTGACATATGAACCTTACATTTTGTCACGGAAGAACAGTTTTAGCTTCGAAGAACAACATCAACTGAGTAAACAGAAGAAGAATCACCAAAGGAAGGGATTCTTTGTAGGAAGCTGAGGAATACTAATTACAACTTCTGTATGTTTCCTTACAAAAATATTGCTATTCTTACAAAAACATACTATTGACTAGTATCTACTAAAAAAAACAAGTCGCTTTACATCTCAGTACAATAACTACAGCACTTGATAGACATATTTTTGTCAATTCTATATTATACACATCTATTTAGCCAACTCTCTACATTTCAGTACTTCGAAAATAATTCAGTTATTTACATATTTAGTAAAAAAGATGAGTGTAATTTAGGTCTACATTTGGAAAAGAATTGAAAATGTACAAAATGATAATTTTTTGAATAGTTGTTTTTAATTAAAATAAAACCAAATTTAGTGCACTGGATATATTACAAAAATATTAATTCTTTTATTTTTGTTTCTAATGTCCAGCAAGCACTTAAAATTTGCTGCGCAGGTCCTTTTACATACGAATTTATTTAAAGGTCAAAAGAGAAAAATCAGCTTTCCGGTGTTTTCAACTCTCAACTCGTTTCTCAGCTCTGAATGAATTAGTCAGTGAAAGGAGTCACAATGAAGGGAAAACTCTGCTGCTGCCAACAGCCGGCTTAACAGTTCAGCAGACTTGCTCCAGGTGTTTAACTCTTTCAGTCATTTGACTTTTCTTTAAAACTTCAGCTGTAAACAAGTGCACTGCTTGATTATTTTTGTAATACAAATGGGTTTCATCGGTCTTAAGAAATCATACGTTAACGCTGTCATGTTTACTTTTACGTATTTATTTTAAACCAGAGTGACTCAAATATAAACCCCAATTTTTACTCATTTCCTTACATTGACTTTTTTTTTTTATACTACTCTAACATATTTAAATTTGCCTTTATTTTTCTTAAAAACAAGACGGACCTTTACTTCACTATCTAAATTCTTCTCCAATAGCTTTTCCAGAGGGTCTGAGGAAAACAGGCAAATCTATGCTTTCTTGTAGCTTTCTCTGCCAGCCCTGCTCAGCACTTTTAGCAGGCAGGTAGTTCTCACTACTACTCAATTTTGCAACTGGAGCAAAAAAAATAGTCTCCTTAAACTTCAAAATTTCAGGGAAAACGAGAAGCAAATTTTACTTCTTAAAAGCATCTGAGGTAATTAGACAAACATGATGGACAAAATGCCTCCTTCCTCAAAGTGGCATGGTAGTACCCTGTCCCTAAGCCTGTAAAACCCATAAGCAGTTACTTAGTGCTCCAGCGAGACGACTTTCTCTGCTCGCGGTAACGAGCGTTAGCAGTTTAGAAATCTTGGTGATAAAAAGCAGATGCCCAGAAAAAGCTTAATTTGATTTAGAAGAGAGATGTATCTCTACTACATGACCTAACATAGGGACAGGGTCTGTTTTAACGCGAGCTGACAGAGATTGACTTGCCGGCAGCCTTCTGTGGTAGCAAGCCAGGAAGACCTCGTCATTTAGAGAATGTCCCCCGCGGTACAATTGTTTACACAAGACGTCAGATGGGAATAGCTGAGTGATAAACTTTGCACATAATCAGTAGGAACTAGTCATCTTTCAACCCTTGTTTATTCTGATAGAAAATCAAAATACTAAAAAAGTTGGCAAGCAGTGTAACGCAGCTTTCCCAAGAACGGCATTTTCCCAACGTTATTGCGTTCTTAGTACCCTTTTTCATCTGGCTTGAAGCAACTGTATTCCCAAAAAAACAGTTTTCAAAACTAGTGCAGGCAGCGTCCAACAAAACCACAAAGATTAAATGCAGAAAAGCTCTGAAAAGAGTAGGCAAATGTGCCACACTCTTGTTATGCTCTAAAATACACAGACCTGATTTTTTTTGACAAAAAGGAGATAAGCATTTCTATTTATTACGTAATTTAAATGCCCCTTTTCCCCCCTCTTCTGTGCAAACATGTTACCTTTTTTCCTCATAGTCTACAGATGACATAGGAAATTATGTTATAGACTTGGAAAGAAATTTTGCAAGGGAAATATGAGGATTTGGGTATACAGAATAAATACACTTCTACAGTAAACATTTTATGCCTTTGAAATGTTTTCATTCATTATGTAACTTACAGAAAAAAAATCCCCAGCATTGAAACAAACATGTGTGTCACAACATTATCTGCTCGAGCCAAAAAAAAAAAAAAAAAAAAAAGAGATCTAGTGTTACTGAAAGATGATCTGACATTTGCCCTTAAATGAAGAACACGAGCACTTTTAATCCTTCCCGCTGAAAGGACATTCATAACCGAGTATCTCACCCCAGCCTCAATGCACCAAGACATTTCACTAAGGGTCTTTTCATGATCGGTGGTGTTCCAGGCATGCTTTAAACATAACATGCTACTGTAGTGCAAACATACCCTTTAGCTTGTGAGTAAATGTGATTTTAAATATACCTTACACATGGAGGCTGGGGATATCTATCCTCCTGCCTGTACAAGCTGCAGCCAGCTAAGGAAGGCTCGCTCACATTTCATGAAGAGACTCATCCAAACTCACGGAGGGAATTCCTGAAAGCACTACAAAACTTCAGCCAGGGCCCCCAAACCAGAGCATGAACCACATAAAGACTCGGCCTTCTTCAATGTGTCAAACAGCTTCTAGTCCATAATTTAGAATAAATTAAAAAGGAAGCAATTAAAAATTATGGAAAGCACAACTGTCTGTGTGATCTCAGCAACCACTCCATGGGTTACTTCATCCCAACACAGAGTAACCTAAACTCTGAAGAAGTATTTCTCTCTCCATGGAAGTCCTTTGTGCCTATTCCATATCACTTACAGAATTTAAGAGCCAAACATCAACAACATTGGGTGTATCGGTACAATCAGCGCAGAATTGAAAGTCACAAACACTGGCACATACAGGCACTAAGGTAACCTCTAGGAATTACCAAGAAGCTACAGGGTTCCCTAGCAGAGAACACAAACACTTAAAAGAAGTTGACTAAATATTATTTTGGTGCTACTTATACTCTACAACTAACTGGATATTGAAATGTGTCTTTTCAGTTTTCTATAGGAAAGTACAGATCTCTTATGAACCATTTTAACATTAAAATTTTAATAATTCAGCTTTAGCCCTAATACTCTAAACTTGCAAATATTTAAAACTGTCTGCATCCCACCAACAGCTGTATACAGAGTTAAGAGCTGGAATACAGTAGGCTGAAGATAAAGCTGAAGATGTGCAAATTAGCACAGTGTTAATTGAACATCTATTGTACATGGAGCTGAAGGCATGAGTTACTGTGTCAATGATGAGTGCCAACGATAAGCCCTATAAATCATAGTCTACTAAGCTTTGCTTATCTATTGTCTGTTTATAAGGAGAATAAAAAATGACTTTTCAGTACAGAAATGTCTTCTAACATCTCATAACAAGAGAATTAAAAATATAATAACTAAACCCAATGAGTATACAAATATATTTCTTGATTCCAAACAGCAACATTATTTCTTCCTATGCTCATCCATTTTGTTTTCTTACCTTAAAAAATAATTCTGGGATACTATAATAAATACATATACATCACAAACAGAATATATACAAAGAATATAAATGCCAGCAGAAATGCCAAGAACGCATGGCAGTGATAACAGGTTTTGCTGACAAGTTGTCAATGACACCAAGCATCAAGAATTCAAGCCTAAGCCAGAGAAGTACCAACATCTTTTTCTACAGGATTAATCCCTTGCCTGCATCTAATTTTCCATAAGATTATTAGGTCATTTCCTCAGAAGTGCGATATATACACTTTCTACAATCCTAGACACTATTTGTGGCTCTGCACCTGAAACAAGCAAAATCTCTATGAAGTTCTTGGGTCTGCTGTAGTTATTGGCAAAGTTCTGCCAGACATCATTGTGGCCCTCTACTTCTTCATAGCAGGAAACTTAAATGATGCAAAATATGAATAAAAATAGCAAGCTCCAGTGAAGACTAAAATATAGGGCTACTCTCTTGATCATATTGCTTGTTTTGAAGATAAAAGGCTGAGCAGGAGCCAGAGAGAGTGAACAAACTACATGGGGAAGCGCAGCATCTCAAATTCTCCAGCCAAGGTCCTGAATTGATTTGTGTATTGTTAAATCTCATTATTATTCACTCTCAAGTCAATGCTACTAAGACAATACCGCAGCATCCATTGTGTTTAATACAGTCCACCATATTTCCACTGCGTACTGTCCTTCAAGAAAGTATGAAGTGTTTTAAAGTTCCAAAAGCTAAAAAAGACTAATTATTGCCTTTATAAAAACTACTTAGTATCTATACTAGCAAAGAGGAAAACACAGAAAAAGAAAACATTTTCTGTGCTGACCAGTAATCATACATTCCCTTCAACCACAGCCACTCCTTTCCTCTTCTCACAGGAACTATTTGTCTCTGAGAATTCTTTTTAGCCTGTACGAGCACAGTTAACTGTTCGACTTGTTCTGCAAGTTGCTTTTAATTGCTTTAATGTGAAAAAAAACCAGCGGTAATTAAATTATCAGGCAGATCTCCCAACTGTGTTGACAGTTTCAGTAAGAGAAACATCACATTAAAGTACACTTTCAGAGCACAGAGTAAACCATGAACAAACCCTTGGAAACGGGCCACGTTGGTACTAGCAGTAAAAGCTGAGTAAAAATATTAAATTCATACAAGAAAAAGTGCTACGGCAAAGCGACAATTATAATTCATATAGTGGGAAGAAAAATAGCTAACATACAACTTTTGTAAACCAGTAACACAGTAAATTCATACTCCTGCAGTGTGATGCCAAAATGAGTATGTTTTTTTAATTTTTCTGTCACTGTGTGAATTTGGTAGGGATCATTCTGTGTATAGCATCAAGATTAACGCCATTTTATTTAGGTTTGCTAGAGACAGAACTGAGTTCTTTATCGCCAAACACCCCAGATCATGCAGCCCTGTATGACAACCCCTTTGTTCTACAGAACTACTCCAGACAGCAGGAAGGCATTTCTGGAAGTTCACAGAACACCTTCCAGCCACTCTGGTTTTCGTTTGTCTCTTCTGGCAGTGGCTTTGGGGCATATGGATTTGTGCAGGTAGATTCCTGGGTCTCTCAATACGGTCTTTTTTTCCTCAGGCTACTTTACCCCTCAGCCCTGTTAGGCTTCCCGTGGTACCCTTCGGAGCTGTACTAGATGACTCCTGAGCACAAATCCTATCATTTATAAAGAGAATCCACACACTAGATTCCCCCCTAGAGCTTTGAAACTTCTTGACTTAGCCTTTACCATGCCTTTGCTACCTTTCTGAAGCAGGTTAAGCTAAGGAAGTCCACGTCCTAGCTTCTCATTCTCTAGACTATGAATCTCTGGATAAATCCACATAACATTTTCTGAAATACACAGGTAGTGGTTCTGATATACTGTTGATTTCAAAGGAAGGCCGAATTTCTATGCCTAGGGCAACCATAAACGTTTGCAAAAAGAAGATTTATTTCAGATATTAGCTTGAAGGACGACCAGAACTCTGAGGGACCCAAGGGCCTCTGCCAACAGCGGCCAGCACCGAGTGCGGAGCTGAGTCCCTGGGGACCAAAAGTCAAGGGGGTGGCACCCAAGGTGACTTCACGGCCCGCTTTGGCCAGCCAGCCAGCACATTCCAGCCATGGGGCACTGCTCTGGCTGGGGCAGGATTGGGTTACAGCAGGCAGAGGGTATTACTAGCACAGTGCACATCAGCTACTATTTGTCTCTACTGAATAACACTTGGGGCCAAGCATTCAAAGACAGTTAAGACCACCCTTTGCTTTTGGGCCAGAAGGTTTAACCCCAGAATTCACTGCCACCACAAAATTTGTGCTGTAAACTAGAAGGCTGTTAAAATGACGTTTGCCGACGAGCTTCCAAATCAAATAAATTGTTTCATTTGCAACTACACTTTACTGGAAATGCAGAAATGTTAGGCTACTGATTTTTATTGTTCCACGCAGTTGTGGAAGCAGTATTTCCTGTAGAAAAAAAAAAAAAACAACTTCATTTAAAACTTGTTCTTTCTCATGGCAGGTGAAACAAAAAGAAAAATGAGGCCAGTGACAACACTCCCACTGCCCTTCACAAGCATAAAGAGCCTCTTCTACACTAAAATACCCCCTCCTCCATATATATAAGTATATATGTGTGTGTATATCTATATATATACACACACATATATGTACATAAACACTATACAAATACAGTTTAAGACAAGCTTAACTAACATGATTTTGCTTTTCCAAGTGTCCAAGTAGGACATGACTTTTTGTTCAGTTTTATCAGTTAGAACTCAAGCTTCCCAAGTTACCTGGCCTAGAGGAGTGTAAACTCTGTCACTGAGCAGACACGGTTCTGCCCACCTTGACCCTGCACGTGCCAAATGCCAGCAGTCACCTCGTGTGGAATATTGCTGTGGCCCTCCCCTGTACACACTAACGGCTTTTCAAGCTTTACACAGCTCTGCTGTGAAAAAACAGGTTTGGAAGACACAACGAGCTACCTTTGTCCAAACGTTTTCTCACGCTTATTAGCACACGCTACTCAATTTCTCATTTGAGATGTAAGGATACGAGTACAAAGTCTAGAAAACACGCTTCTCAGTTGGTGTAACCAAGGCTGTGCTGCCTCCAGATTTTGTGAGCCACCACGGATGGATATGGAGATGTAACTGGCAGGTGTGTAACACCCCTCCAGCCAACTGACTGCTCCGTGGAAAGGAGGTTCCAGGGCTTTAGGAAAAGCAGGGCCTCTGGAGGACATACCCCCCAGAGTATTGACAGCATTTACGGTCTCAAGGAGATGAGAAAAGATATTTCCCCTTTTAGCCTTTCCATTCACTTCCCTGAACTTCTCCCCTCACGTGTAACAACACCGGATTTACACTTTTTGCTCGCAAGCAGGGTATTAAGTACAATTAAAATCCAAATAGGAGAGAGTTGTCCTTGAAGTCTTTCTAAACGTTTCAAAATGTAAGAACTATACCCTCTCCAAGTTTAACAGCATAGATTTCATGTCCAGCCATATTAAACATCGATCTTCAAGACTTCAAGTTATTAGAATTTTAATCTAATGATCACAAAGAAACTATTATTATACTATTAGAGGAACATCTGTCAACTGTGTTTATAGTTTGTAAGAAACTATGTGTTAATGAGATCCTCTGCTTTGCGATCAGACAATGCCCAGTAGGTTATGTCCGTGTCTTACAAATCCTGCCATTATAAAGTACAAAGCACAGCTTTTACTTTTTATCACTCTTATAAAACATTCAACAAGGTTTTCTTCCAAAAATAACACTGGCTTTGGATAGGAGTAACTGCAAAAAAAAGGACACCTTCTTACCTGACATCATAGCACTACCTAAATAAAACAGATACCAAGGTTCACGTTAACATGATAAACATTTGAAACATAGAATTTGATTATTTCAGGGGTCTTAAAAGGTTTTTTTGAAGAGTGAGACATAAAATAAAAGAAATAAAAATGTAAAATAACCCACTCTTCTGCTATAAATCATTGATCTCCTTTTCCCAAATCCATTAATAAAAACAGTGATTGTATTTCATGTTACAGTTATCTACAAAAGACCATTCTTAATTGCTCTTAAGGCATCATGTTTTATTTTAGCCAGGTTCACATTTTATTATAGAACACTAATGGGGCATAGACTCCCAGCAGAACTTATTTTAAACCTTGGACCAGTCAACTATAAAAAGGGTATAAAAATAGTTATAGAGGCAAAATAAAAATTAAAAACTATAGCTAAGCTTTCAGATTTACAGGTGTAATAAAATGTGTCATAAACTTTTGCTTTCATTCCAAAGCTTTGTCCTAAGAACAGGCTGAATCTTTCTCCCTTGCAGAAGTGTACGTTCCAATGTTAAATCTTTCTGTTTTCATTTTTAGTTTATAGTCTTGCTTGGGTACGTGTAATTTCTTAAAATTTATTGCTATTTCATTAAATATCCTTGCTGATCAGAATGCGAGAGTGATAAGAAGGAGAACCATTACGGGATAATAATAATAACTTAATGGCATTTCTCGTTAATGAGGCAATAGCAAAAGGCCTTCAGGCTTTCTGCTTCAAAGTTTATTTAACCAAACTACTTTTGTTATTATCTTATTAACCAGAACCCTCAAGTTGTCATGGCCCTAATAATAATTCAATGACCTACTGGATTCATTTATGAAATTAGTTAAGGAATTAAATACTAAGTTAGAGCTAAGAACTTATAAAACCTTACAATTTTAGGCAGAGATGACCTCATCTGTATGTAACACTGGGTTAGCGCTGGTTCAGGACAATAGGTGTTCCTACGCTGTTTGCAGCAAGTTTTCAAGACTGAAATCCTTATCATTTAACATATGTCAATATTTTCTAGATCAAAGAGATTAGCACTTATATCCTTAAACATTCTAGCTCAATTATGCCATCATCTTGCCTACTCGTTTTTCCTTAATAATTGCAGCTGGATACCACTCCGTTTTAATTCCAAATTTTTGAGGTGTAACACAATTATATTTCTTGATACTGAGGACATGATTTGAAAAAAAAAAGTCATCTTAAAAAAAAAAAATTAGTTTAACTTTGTTGTCACAGTGGAAAGTGATCTGAACAGTCAGAACTACTTCAGACTCATGGGGGCTGGCTTGCTTTAAATATTTCCTAACTTTTAATATACTCTTGCAGTTTTTGAGGTTTATAATTAATTCCAAAGGTGGTTTATTTGAACGGTAAAGCCATGTCTTCAAATGGCTTGCACCGCTTACCTGCCAAAGAACTGCAGAAATAACACTATTGCCTACCACGGCAAGAAGAAATCAGGGAGACAGGAAAGGTAACAAAAAAGAAGTTAGCCTACAGGATTAATTATTATGAATATTTTGGAACAATCTGGTAGCAAAGAGGCAAAGGGACTTGAAAGTCTACTGCTGGCAAGGTGCACACTCACCCAATGGTTTTTGCTCAAGTCTAACTAGAAACTGTGGTTATAGCCACGGAAGCACCACCTCTTGTCCACAGAACGGGCTGGATCTTTAGTACTGTGCTGCAATGCTCCCTTTCTTGTACTATTTTGGCAAGTCGCATTTTGCTAAAGATAACAAATTTTCAGGCTGAAGGAGCTGTGAAAATCTGTGTCACATGAACTGAGTGCAGTTTCTCTGACTGTTCTGCTCCATTTCTGGTTGCACGAGAATTAACCAAGACAAATTATTCATGTGGAAATACTGTTCACCTAGGAAATAAGAATAAGGCCTCCGCAGAGAAAACTGCTTCATTATGCACATACGCAAAATGACGTGCGCAAAAATGTATATGGAATAGATATCTCTATTACCCCAAGATATCAGCAGCTAACAGGTTTATTTCTAATTCCCCGTCATACTCTCCTGCCACAAACACTTTTAAATAGAAGAATCTTGAACTGGCTCAGGTTTGTTCCCAGCAGGCATACTTGTAAAGATAAAAAGAATAAGATTTTTTTTTTCCCCCTGCTTACTCCCTATTTTTGTAGTTATTAACCAGACGAAGGGCTAAGGAAGGAATGGAATGTTTAGCCCAGCACCACAGTCTGATCTCGCAGGAAAAGAAAACAAGAGCAGTTATGTTCCTATTTCTGGGTCTAAATTTCCAAGCCAGGTTGTCTTTTAATGTCTGGTTCTCAAAGTTTTCCTACTCTTAATTCTTCTTGCTAAAAAAATTGTTTTGTTTTTTCATCCTACAGCTTCTGGCAGCAAGTGGTATGTAAATGTTCAGTAGCCCATCTGAACCCTGTTTCAGAACAAAACAATTTCAGTTTCTAAGTGTCTGAATTACTTCAACTAAATCTGAGGATTTACCTATTGAAGCTTGAGCAGCTCCCTTTCAACTCTGAATGAAGGAAGAATTATGAGACTGGAGTTATTCAATGAGAGCTATCTGTCCTGGCACTTAATCAAAGGGATTAGGATTTGGAAAGAAAAGCCTACAGGTGATCCTCCAGGAAGCATACCAAGCAGTTATCAAAAACATACAAGTTCAAAGCAGCTCAATTTTCATATGTTAAAAGTATTTGGATGAAGCCTCAGGCTTGTTTCTAGGTAAAGAATTGTGTTAAAGCTGTTTGTACTTGCATACTTAGTAGACAAGGGAATGAAATAGCATGTGGTGAAGCAGTACTAGGTCCATCTAACCCTGATGTAGCACAATAAATCAATCTTGTTCTCTTAGTCAAACACGATCTGATACCGAGTCCAGGTTTCAGTGCTCTGTCCTCACTCTAGCAGTCACAACAGACACTCACTCACCTCTCCAGCGAGGAGAGCTGCTGTGACATAAAGGCAATGATGTTACGTGATACATTAAGTGCTTTAATAATTGTTATTAGTCCTGTAGCTATGTTCTGCCCCTCCACACAATATTCCGAATTTGAAATACATTCAGTATCTTTAGTTCACAAGATTATTCTTAAACTATTAAAATACTACTAATCAAAGACCCGTCTTAGCTGATTAGAGGTATCAATAATCGAAGTTAACGTTGAATCATAACTCAACTACAATGACTTTATTTACCACGAGCATAAAAGTGCAGGTTAGGGACAATGGACAGCATGTCCCAGCGCACTGCCAAGGGAGGAAGGAACACTTGAGTAGCGGGGCCGGGCCAGCTGTGGATCCGGGACAAAGTATTTTGGAGATACAAGCCTCAGAAGCCCATCTCAGAGATAGCTTTCCTTGCCAACCACAGGCAGTCACATTCTACATGCAACAAATGGAGATACGTCTGTCCAGGAGGAGACAGAAATAGAAAGAATGGACTGTACATCGGCTGTTCCTACCTCCAGCCCCTGTCACTCAGCCAGCCAGCCCGCGTGTAAGGTAACACTGAATCGTGCTCTGCAAAGTTTCCCGTCACAATCCCCCAATGCCCAGAGAGGTGCAGGAGGCTGAGTTCTCCTCGGCAGCTGAGGTAAACTTGGCACCAGCAGCCTGGAAACCCAGACAGCTCTTAAAGCACCGAGTCCATGGCTTTGGGCCACGCAAAAATTCTTAAAACTCAAGAGGTTTTAAATATGTACATACACATCTCTCTTTATATATATTTATACATCTGTTTGTATACATCTCTCTATATATTTATACATCTATGTATCTCTCTCTATAAATCATTACCTCAACTTGAGGGCAAGTACTACACAGGCCAGTCCACAGGAAAGGAGAAGGGCACTGATTTCCCAAAAGGGAAAAAAAAAATATTTCCACGCAGAAAGGAAAAGGAGGGGGAAATACATTCAGCAGCACCCTTTTCAGTCTTGCCTGATAATATTTAGAAAAAACCCTGTGTTTCTTCTTTCCATGTTGTTACTATCACCATCCTGCATACACAACATATGTCTAACCCTGCATAACACCCAACCAATCAATGGAATTCTTGGGGAGGGGAGTAAAGATTTCTGCGTACATCAATTCATCTGTAAGGAAGTAAGGAAGAAAATTTGGAGTACATTCTACAGCAAAGTTCACTGCCCCAGCTCAGCCAACACAAAAGCAAAAGACAAATTCTATGCAATGACAGAGCTTGGAGTTGCACAGTACATGTGGAAAAAGTACTTTAGAAGTTTAAAACACTTTAGATGCTCACAAAAATATTTTTATCAATATTTACAAACCTACTTAGAAATAATTTGTAACCAAGACTGTGGACTTTTCATAGGTAAGTCTCTATCTTAGTTAATTTAAACAAATGAGGCAAAACAAATAAATTATGGATTTGAAGAAAAATGCTTTGAGCGGGTCATTACGGATCGTTCAGAATAATTAAGTTACACACTCCTGAAATGCAAACCTTGTAACAAATGTAAACTGTAGCAGAGCCATCGGACACAACTGAGAAACAATAACCTAACACTGACTCTGTGGCTTCCTCTCATCTTTGCATTAAATCACCTGTATAAATACTCCTCTTGAAGTCCTTATTTGGGCCAAATTCACACTTAAGAGAAGCAAGATTTAACTCTAAAGTATTTAATAATGAGGAACTGGAATAAGTTTAAATTTATATTCTGATTCTGTCTCCATATAGTCTCATACACTTATGTTCACAGTCCTAGAATCAGGGCCTTAAATGTTCAAAGCAAAAAAAGTAAGAAGAAAAACATGCAATAGTTTTCCTACATGTCCTTCACAATTATTCTCTACAAAGGCAGAGCTATGGAACAGAAATATATATTGCAAGAATGAAAGTCTACTAAAATACACCCTTGCTCCAAGTAAAATATAAATAGTTATTTTGAACTTATGCTTATATACGTAAAACTAAATGTGTAAGAAGTCTTGCCTTATTAATGCAGGTTGCAAGGCATTATATTATCAAAAAGTTGTGTGCTATGCTATAGAGTAAACGTATTAAACCTTAATACTTTCAGCCCATCAACAGACAAATTAGCTGCTCCAAAGGAATTCCAAAGTCTTAAAAGACACTAGTCATCTTCAGGGAACTGCCAGGTACCCTAATTAATTTATATATTTCACTTCAGACTCGCTTATACCTGTATCAGTGGACATAACTCACAATCCTGATACTGTGCTAGACACCACATAAACAAAGAGTAATCAGCCATGGAGAGCCTACAGCCAAAAAAGAAAAAGAAAGGGACAAATAAGGCAGGAGAAATTCTGTGTTATGATTGCAGTAGTACAGAGACATCAAGTACCTTCCCTAAGTACCCATACAAAGACTGAAGGAAGGCTGGAATTGAATCCATACCTCTTATCTCTCTTTCCAGAGCACAGAAAAAAACCCTATCAAAGCCAACAATAGCTGAGGGCACTCAGCACTTTGTAAGATCAGTGCAGCAAGAAGTTCATCTTTCTTTAAAATAAAGCTACTGAAAGCCAAATATCACTGTCATTCATAATGGCGTAAACCCACAAAGATTCTTTATTTCAGTGGAGATCTTTAGAGTGGAGTTTGGCTCCAGAAAGAGCCAGTTATTGAAACTGATGAGTTTGATAAGGAATTTTAACTAACTTCAACAGAGTTCCTCTGGATTTACACCAGAATAACAGTGTACTTGACCTTGTACAACTAAAATAAAAGCCTATACCAGTTAGCTCCCCATGCTGTCTCTCATAAAAATAGAAAGGGTTGTTACCATCACAACATAAACACTGGAATACATCTTGTGGATGCTATTAAAAAAAAAAAAAAAAACAAGAAAGAAAAGATGTATTGCATGATTGCTACAATTTCATTCTTACGTCTTTTTGCCAAAAAGAAAATATGGCTTTAATATACGTTTACATCTGCGTGGTATTACATGCATGTAAAACAGATGTAACCTAATTACATTTTCATTTAAATTGCTAAATAGCTACTTAAGTAAAAAGCTAAAATAACATACAAACAACAGTTACTATAATAACAAGTGTACTTAGAATTAAATGAAAGGGATCAAAGCTACAGCATACAAAATTTGAGCTGGTCTTTGAAAAAGATACAGTGACATAACAGCGCTGTATTGATTTACTCAGTAATTTAATGTCTCTACAACTCAGCCAGAAGACACATCTCAGTTTAGCAGAGACACATGGAAGAAAATTCAGAGAGTTTATACAAAGACTTTGGGTCTCATAAAGATTAGACATACTCTACTGGAGATTATGTAGCAAAATCCCAAATTGGAAATTAGAATACCAGTGCAGTGCAATACAATCAACTTGATTACAGTTTTAGGCCGACCTGTCTGAACTAGCTGGTCTCAGAAATCATGGCCTAACAGCGCAATCTGAGTGTGCTTTTTTGATTTTTAGCAGAGAACTCCAGTTTTCAGAAGAGCTACCACATTTATTTCTATTTTTCTCTGTGCAAACATATGTTTACTAGAGCTAAGTTTGGGGGGCCAATCAAAATACAATAAGTACAGTGGAAAGACTAGAATCAACTCTCTTGGGCCGTTAAAGAAGGGAAAATAAATCTCATTTTCATTCAAACATATTTGCCAGAAAGGGCTAAAATTTCAAAGACTGGACACAAATACAAAAGGATGACTTGCATTGGTAAGACCTATTTAAGCATAGGTGAGATAGTCAGGAAAAGGAAGCACAAATGCAAGATTCCGCATTCCTACTGTCACCCTCAGGAACGTAAGACACCGGTAACATTTTGTATTGATATACTTCCAGGACATGCAAATAGCTGTGACTTCTATTAGAGTACCACTTTAGGGAAAAAGCAGTCATACAGTTTTATCTGCAATAAATCCTATCTTTTAATTACGTTATTAGTTCACACTTTGTATTTTACAGAGTTTGCTTTCTGCATGCTTGTCTTTCCAAGCCAATTGTACAGACTTTTGTAGGTGGATATAAGATAGTGAAATTTATATCTACTGTCATGAAGCAGCTATTAGGTAGGCTTTGTGTGTACATCTGCACTTTGCTAGAGACTGTTCTTTGTATCCTATTACATTTCTGTTTACTCGTTAGGTTGTGTATGACTGATGAAGGTTCAACAAGCTGATAAGCAGAGCTTTGTAGGAACATGCAAAAGTCTGACAACTTTCTCTAATGAACTATTTTTTATATTAAATAAACAGTTAAGGATATTATTGAATATCTTTTTCAGAATAATGCCAACGTAAACATTGAGGTTAAACTGATGCCTTCAGCACCTGGTTTTTCAGTATCAACTTAGTACTGGTTGACTTGAATTAAACTTTGTGCTCTTTAGAAACACAGTGGGACAAGAACGATGTGCACTTGCTGCTTTGTTAAAAAAAGACAAGACAATGACACACAGAGAACTCTTCCACACAACACAGTGATAGACGTAGCAGCTCTTCAGCACCAAGGAACTTACTGAAACGTTAAAATTCCTGTTATTTTCACTTTTCCTGAGATATTAATTTTATTTAGTTGCCTCCAAGATAATTAGTTTTAAACCACCTGACTTTATGATTCTGTTTTCCTCTAATCTGGCAGACCCTAACAAATCCCCTTAAATCCCCTTGTTTAGAAAGAAAATCTACAAACATCCAAATTCCATCTAGGAATTGCTTTTTTCTACAAGACTGTTTTGTTGCCACGGCAAGCAGCAGCAGTCTAACCAGATTCCAGTTTGACTTGTGGTGGCCACTCCCTGATGAACCGCAGCTCTTGTCCTCTCATTATTTGTCCTGGAATTTTAATCTTGAGTTATAGCAAATTCCAAGGAATAGCCCAGCTGAACATGTGTTTCATCTACCAGAAGTCTGAAGGCAGTAGAACAAGTTAAGTAAAGAGCACAAGCTATTTAACCTTCCCACTTACACAAAACCATATGGAATTTGCAACAGAAACTTGAGGGTTGTTAAAGTGATAGGAGACACATTTGAAACAACTTCAGTTCCCAGCCAGGTCAACAGAAGTTCAGATTGCTCAGCATTTAATTACAGGTACTCAGTATGTGCTGAGCTCAGGACCCAAATGGAACTCTCATTTAGGCTCCTCAAAATCTATATTTCTTCATTTCTATTTTATTAATCCTCTTCTCTTGCTTTTATCTATCCGGACATCACTACCAGAGGTTTTGTATTTACAGACAATAACTTAATGCATAATATACACTTTGATTCCGTACAAAAATCTGACCTTGAAACCAAAACTTTTTCTACTGTTACGGCACAAACCAATTTGGGGGAATATGCAAAGTCAAGAAGTGGATCAGAGTACTCCCCGCTGGCACTGTACAGCAGGAGGAAACAAGACTGCTAGAAAGTCCTATTAAAAAGATAGATCAAATAACACCACCACCATTAGGTACAAGAAGGTTTAGAAGCAAAGGTTTGGTCTCCTTCTGCATCCTTTGTGCTAACTAGACCCAAGAGGAGTCTCAGCTGAGGACAGAGTGCAGGAACTCCTGGTTTCCAAACACCTCGTGCCGCACACCTCTCCTCTGAGCGCTACGGCCAAGGGTGTACTGGCTGAAGTACGTTTTTACATGACTTGGTATTAGACATGGATGAACTAGAAAAAAAAAGATACATTTATCTTGCAGAAGTGCAGCTTTTTCTTTGCTTCTTTTAAAGAAATTATCTTTACTAAAAGAAACATGAATTAACTTGCCAGGCAGATGTTATTCTGGTGGTTTCTTCTGGGCGGTCTGGATAGAATAAATCATCTTTCTGAAAACTTCCATTTTCACATAATACTAAAGCCCTATAACTCCTATTTATAGAAATCTTTTGATCTTTTGAAATAAAAATGAATTGTGTGTTTTTTCCATTGAAAAAAAGGAACAGTAGTTACTTTATCATGAAAGGTTCAGTGTGTGTAATACACACTAGAACACTGACACTTCTGAAGGAGGAACCAGCCTCTGACCCTATTTTGAAGTGCAAACACAACTTTAGTCCTTGCATTTTAAAATATTTATTTCCTTCATAGATATTTTATGTGTAGATCTCAGTCCCTCAGCAGTAAATATTCTTATTTCCACATTAGCAGAAACCCAAGACTGACATGGTTCTCTAATATGCAAGACTTTCCTTCTTGGAAACCAGATTGTCTTCTCCTGTCTTAAACTTAGAATCAAAGGCATAAAATCAGGTGCACATTTGGTGATGGATGGATTTAGAATCACAAACATGGAAATGAAAATTATTCACTGAAATACTGAAAGAAAACTTTTTATATTCTTGTCTCTGTTTTGAATTGTTGTTTTTATGCTTTCAGATAATTTCCATGACTATCTAATTTAGCTCTATTACCTCTATATAGCTCTGTGACTTTTTTTTTCTAGGGGGGGATTATAGAAGACCATGATTGTCAGAAAGTCAAGAAATGGACCCAGTGAAGAACTATTTTTTTTCTCCAGTTACCAACTCATCACACTTTGAAGTGAGTTTCTCTCTCTCACCAACAGTAAGTCCACTACTGAACGCTGCCAGAGCTGGAGCCACCAGCTCTGCATGGAACTCCGTTAATCACGAATGGGTAAGTGCCAGCAGAGCGGAGCTGCCGTTTTTCCTGTAAAAACTTTCTACACAATTAAAATCAATACTGTCTGACTGAATAAATCACTACCAAGAAAAACACTCCACCTCCTGGCACAAGTTACCTTTCATAACACCAGAACAAGTCAAGTTACCCTCAAGATATGTATACATTTTTGTTCCGTAATGGTCAGTATACTCCAGTAGTGTGTCCTTTGGATTTTGTTTCATGTCAACTAATACTAACTTCCCCCTTCATGTTTAAGCCCTTTTCCCCCCCACATATTTCCTTCTCTTTTCTCTCACTCACCTTTTCACTCCTTACTGGCAAAGCCCTCCCAAACCACGGATGTTTATTATCGTGAGAAAAAAACAAAACAGTTTTTTAGATCTCCACTTCCTCTTGGACCACCTTTAGTCCACAGAAATCGCTTCCACTAAATATTCTAATACTTTCCTTGAATATTTTTAGAGCCTTTCCCTTTTCTATTCTCCTTTACATCTTTATTGCTCTTAATCTCGTTGGCTCACAATCCTGGAAATCTGCTTGTGTCTGAGCATTAAAGATTAATTTGATATTCTCTTCCATGTGTCTTCTAGCAGGTCCCTTCTCCTCCTATGACCCATTCTTGGTCCACTCATCTCTTCAAATGACCAGTTCCTTCACAGGGAGCTTATTAACTTTTCCTTTCCAACATATTAAACCCTTTGCTGTCTATTGATTTGACCCTACTGTCAAACTCGCATCATGTCCCTGACATCTCTTTGTGAATTTCTTATCAACTTAAAAACTTTAAATGACGGATCCATCTTCTATAATCCCTTGAGCCCTTGCTTTTGCATGTTGGGTTAAAGAATTCAGAAAATTACTCATGGCACACAATGAACTTATAGTATCATAAAACGTGTTACATTTAATCTGCACTAATTTATTTGGGAATGTACATATGGAATTATGACCTGATCAGGCTGTTTCAAAGGAAATGAGGAAATTTGTCTTCTTTCTTTGTGAAATTTAATATTGCAGGACATATTCTTCCACTTGTTTATAGGAGTCAGAGATGTTCCTCACCTCCATCTTTCTTGTCCTTGCTCTATCCTGTGTTTTATCTTGACATCATACAAGTCAAACTGAACTTACTAGTTTGATAAAGTAAAACATGTAACTTTTTACTGAGCTGTTAGAAACTCATGCTATAAATTCAGGTGCCATGTAAATATAAAGTGTCTACATCCAAGATAATATGCTTCCAGAGAAATGCCAGACCCAGATCAAGGAACACATAAGAATACAATCTTTCTGAATTTTCCTCTGGAGGATGAGATAAAATATCAAACTAACTTTACCTATTTAAGTTTGGGATTCTGAATCATGCAGGGATGCAAAAGTACTCCCAGGAATTGTTTCTTTGACTGATTTGCCTGTTACATCAAACAAGCAGATACTTGTTTTTCCCATGTGTGCATAATGGAGAAGATGATCAATTCTCAAACTTGTAAAACAAATTTAGAATTCGGTCACATGCTTAATTGCACTTGGTTCTTTATATATAAATCAGTTGAAACAAACCTCTGCCTAAAAGGCTAAAAGAAATGTTATATTATTAAATAGCATACAGAAAAAAGCCTAGCAATTTCAAAGACATAATATGGAGAGAGTAGAAGGGATAAAATGAAAAGAATAAAAGTCTAGAGAGATCCTTCTGGGACCCTTAAAGTTTTATGAGAATAGCCTTAGTGAAAGATCGCTGAACGTGTAAATGTAAATTAATTGAAGAAGTTGAATCTTTACCTGCATAAATTTGTTACATTTAACAATTAAAATCTATTTAAATGTTAATGATCTAAAATTTAAAATGTGCCCCCTATTAACAGCAATGAAACCCTCTACAGTTTAATCAATATTAATGAAAGAAAAATGTTAAGGTAACAAAACCTAATGCATTAGTAGCTATTGGGGAACAGGATTTTTTTTCCTTAAGTTTTGTATAATCACACAGACTATAGCATGAGATAGATGCATTTGTATTAAAAAAAAGTCTGTAAAGGGGTATTTTAACAATAAAGAGGGTAACAATTCTGTACACTCTGGAAGGTCATTCATGAGGGATTGTCACTTTACACACACTAACTAACAACCTGGTATCAGAAGCAGAACAAGCAACTCTTAAGAAGCTGAAGAATGACATTTGAAATAATCCACTGCTCAGCAGCTAATACATGACTCTTCTACACATATTGGCAGCAGCAAACTCACTGTACTCTAAATTGCTAGGCAGCAATCATCTATGGAAATGAAGTAATTACCAGGTGTGTTATGCTGTATCCTACAGTTGTGTCCTATCTTTGAATTCATCATGGCTTTATATAATTGTCAGCAATACCTTCTAAAACACGCATCCTACCTGTCAGACACATCCTTCTATTAAATGATAGGTTTTGGTTGTTATTTGTCTTCATCCACAAACTGACACGTATTTTTTTCATAGAAATGCTAATATTTTTTTTTTCAGTGGCTTTTAAATTTTACGTATAGGCTCCTTTTACCTTCTGTGCACAACTGACTTATTTCCCTCCTACAACTTTCATAGCTCAGCAGGGAAGTAACCTCAAAATTTTTAGTTGCAGGTAAAACCGCACACGCATATTAAGACTTGATCATGAAGTTCTCTTCAACCCGAGACCTTCTAAGAATCAGTTCATGTGTTACTAGTTCCTCTTTCAAGACTTGATTCCTCTCCCTAGCAGTAGAGGGGGAGAAGATGGGTACAGAAGACACCAAATCCAGGCAAAGAAAAAAGGAAGACTGTTACTATACTGATAAATTTTGCACCCTGGGAGCCAGGATGTAAACTGCAAAGCCATTGTAGGGTATTCAAAATCAATCTCAACCTGTGTGTCTAAAGGAGCTTCTGAGATTAATTTAGATGTTATTGACTTGAAGGACAGGTGGTGGAGATGGACCTACAAATAACCTGAAAGTGACTCAGCCCACAAATGCTTATCTTTTCTCCTATAGCGTTCCATCAAGCTTTTATGAAGGCTTAAACATGAGCTGGGTCGTGACAGGATAGCCACCACTGAGCCACCCATCTCCCTGCATTTATAGTGTGCTGTACCACCAGAGGGCACACACACATACCAGCGAAAATACCTAACTGGAATGAAATGTATCCCCATTCGTAGAACTAGGAATTTAGGTTCTTTGTTTCTCCTTAACCCAGTTAAGAAATAACGCAAACAATCAACTTTGAAATTAAAAATTTCTGAGAGAGTTTTCAGGTTTAAAAGACATAGCAATCATGCAGAGTCATTTTAAGGCATTTCTACTCAATGGAGCATGCCAGACTAGCCTTCCCTTGTGGTTCCCCAAATGACCGAAGATTTGGCCTGAAAAAAAATAGCATGTTCCAAGATCTCCCAAAATCCCACGGAACTTTTTACAAACCCCACGTCCTGTCCAACATCCAGCTTAAATTATGCTGTATAGCATATGCAGCTTCCCTTGTAATTTGAGTGAGTTTTTCTGATTTCTTGCCCTACCTGCACACAGAAGGTGCAGGCTGGCACATGTGATACGGTGCACTCTTTGGCAGGTGGCACAGGGCTACGGGATTTTAAACATACTGTCTGTCAATCACTTTCATTTTGAATAGCTGGATCTATATGCAGCATATATTTGATTTATTATGCCATTAAGGACCACGCAAAATATTTTATCTTCATATAAAACAAAGCGATTAACTGAAAATTTAGTAACTGACTACCTATGGCCATCAGAGCAAGTAAGAAAGCAACAACGAATGTTAATACACTTCCATGCCTTACAACCACTAATGTTTTTAGTATATAATTTATAAAAAAAAAAAAAGGAACAACATTTACTGAAAGGAAATTTTTAGTTGCTAAAACTTAACAATAGTTGCTATCTTAACAGAAGGCTGGCTTCTGACAGAAATACACAGAACTGCTGCATAGGAGATAAGTTTTTGAGAGTCACTATGAAACTTCTAATTACTTACAGTCTGGCATGAAAATGAAATGATAGTCACTGTATGCAAAATACGTATTAATATAAAAATCTATATACTTCTTCAGTGGCCTATTTATAAGGAGGACTCTTGCTAGCACAGCTCCTGAATTTAACTTCTGCTTAAGTCTTCTATATCCAAGGTATTCCAGGCAGAACACAACCTCAGTCCAGAACAGATACTTGTGAAGATCCTTTACATGTACACTGATATCTCAACACCAGTATTATTAATCACGTGTGTGTCAATTCCTACATTACACTTCACAAAAAATACACAGGCTTTTTTAGAAAAATTAGAAAAAAACCATTCAAACTAGGAAGGAAAAATGAACTCATCTATACGACTATGGTGACGTCTGTATATGATTAGATGCTAAAGCATGAAGAACTAAATAGTTTTGGTTCTCCTCTTCAAAGCAGATACACCACAATTAAGCAAGACCTAAAGAAGAGCGATATGGAAAGGACTCTGTATGAAGAATGATTAAATAGAGAAAGACTGTTCAGCCTAGAAAAATGATCACAAAAGGGAGATGTAATGGAACTGGATAAAATCATGCACGAACAAAAAAACCCACCCAAACTTATCCAGAGAATTACTTTTCACTATTTGTTAATAAAAGAAACAACAGAGGAAAAGCAGAGAGGATTTTTGGTTTGGTGGGATTTTTAGTCCAGGTGTATAGTTTGGGGTGTGATCACAATCTTTCGTTCATAGTGCAACTGCTCAGAACAGGATACCGAGGCTACTAAAAGTCTACATAATTAAAAAATGATTGTATAAATTCACTGAAAAGAAGTATATGTGCGGGATCATTAAAAGCAAAGATATCACCTTCGCATCAGAAATTCTGTTGGCCGCAAATTATTGAGGCTGGATCAATATTCTTAGAGAATCACTACATACTCCCCTTAATCTCATTTTTTACTTTTGCTACCTGCTGTTGTCCAGCATCGTATGGCACTGAGCTAGAAAGCCCTTTGGTCTGACCTGGCATGGTGCTGCTGACCATGGGGGAAAGAGAGCAGCAAAACAGACTATTATAGCAACAGCTCAGCACACTTTTTCCCCCACTCTTCTTATCGATAGGCAATTTTCCCCCTACTTTATTGTATTACAACCACAAATGGAAATAGTATTAGAACAACAAACAGTGATGCTACTTACAAATTATTAATCTTGACTTGCATAAGTACAATACTGAGAATATAGGTACTTGGCATTCAGCCCACGCAGGCGCTGTGCTCCCCACTGAACAGGGGGACCGCTGGGAGCAACTGTGGACACTAATGAGCTCCAGCGGAAGTGCACAGATGCAGAATTGTTCCTGGGCAAACGCCTGTTGGGGAAGGAAGTTCATACAATGAAGCAGGTTGCTTTCCTGAAGGGGGAAGGTGGAGTCCTCAACTCGCAATTTTTATGGAGGAAACAACCCCAAAATAGGTGTTCGGCTCAAGTAAATCTCTCATTCTCAACCCGTTGGCTTCCCTCCTCCCTACCACAAGACAGACTTATCTATAACAATAATTTATCTACTGCATTCAGCCTTGCTGAAGCCTTCCTTAAATCATACATGCACATGCTTAGATTAATAAACCATTTGATTTACTTGCCAATACTTAGCAAAACTCTGCAATTGACAAAAAAAAAAAAAAGGGATACAGATGACAAAATCAGAGCTTAAACAACCTAATAATTGTTCCTAAGTTTTGTAACTGTTTATAAGAAAGAATTTTCATTCAGAATAAAGGACAAATACTGTCCTTTTAATTATCAACATTTATCTCTGGGACAAGAACATCAGGTATATAATATAGAAGATTCTTTTAATATAGAGGACAGATGGCAACTTCACTCCTGGGACTTCCTTAGACTGCCCCAGAAAAAAAAAAATCAACCCAAAACAAAACAAAACCAAGACCTAACCCCCCCTAATTTTAAAAGGCTTTGAGAATTCCCAAAGGAATCCTAGTCTGGACAGAGGAAAGCTGAACTGCCTTGTTTGCAAAGCAAATGATAAAACATTTCAGGAATGTACAGAAACTCCTTAAGATGACAATGTACAAAATTAAAGAGTGCGTTTCCTTGTCATCTAATCATACAAATTTAGAATTGACTCACACGCTATAAAATGTCACTTGGTTCTTTATATATAAATCTGTTGAAACAAACATTTTTGGAAATAAAACTATGTTAGCAGAATTGATGATGATGTAATATGTAAACGCAGTATGGCAGGTAGGAATGTTTAGGAAATGTTATTTGCTTGTTTCACAATGTAAAAACATTTCAATAAAGCACTAAACCCAAAGCAGACTTCAGAATCCTTTAAAAAAAGCACTTCTTGTCTAAAATCATACGAGCATCCATAGATGCATGTGGCATTTCAGAGGCACATTTCCTACTTCCCTTCCAGGGTGTTAATATCGTAAGCTGTGAACCAACACTTTCTCCTTGAGTGTTAATGCTATTAATGTCCTGCTGGGTAAACAGCCAGAACCAAACCCCTGGTCTGAACTGCCTCTGACAATAGTTAGCCTTCCTACCTTTGGTTTTCAGTACAGTAAAACCAGTTAGTTTCGTAAATATTAAATTTCTCATGGGAAGAAAAATAGGCTGAATAAGACTTTAATATTGGTTTAAGAAAACCTGAAGAGATAATTTCTTGCAATAGCATTAATTGAATATTCTGAATTGCAGAGTAACATTATTGAGGGTTTACACTTATGTAAAAAAAGATTGGGATCTAGTCCTCTAAACCATGACCATCTCCATTGCTGGTGCTTTGGTCCACAAATGGTAATTTCTACCCCTCCCGGTTTTCTTTACGTTGTCTTAAAAAGGACGAAAGAGTAGGTTTCATATTATTTCCTTAAGCCTTTAAATGTAAAGAATAAAATAATGCAAATATTTTTCCTCTTTCAATTTAGACCAAAGTGTCAAAACAGCAGTATTTTATATTGCACGAAGTGCTCTTTAAATAATTAAACCATTCAG
>JAOXJM010000063.1:28814262-28836953 GCA_026413425.1 Tringa solitaria
TGTTCCTCAATTTCTTCCTTTTTTCCAACTTCAGAAAGTACCAGTCTTGTCTTAAAGGGAAAAACCACATAAAAATTAGAATCTTGAAATAGGAAACAATGTGTAAAATTAATAAAAAGCCCATAAGCAAATAAGGACAGCAAATCAATAGCTTTTTTTATTACAGTTCCACTGCTGACAAATCAATACAGTAAATGATGGTTAGAAATGGCCACCGTATATCTGGTATTTAATCAATGTACATGGCACATAAGGTAAACCTGAAAATCTCATTGTTTTAAGTAACACAACAAGACATTGTGCATTCTAGCTCTCATTTTCTTGAGACATAACTCTTTTATTTTCTAAATATTTTCTTGTATCAAATCATATCAGAAAAGTTTCCCTCAATACAGCATTTGTTTGGGGTATTTTCTCCTCTCCTTTGATCCTTGGTGAAGCTAAACTAGAAAATACCTGTTTGTATTTTATCTTCCAACAGGAATATCTGATGATGTCCCCATGTTCACTTTATCATGAAATATTTCAAGTAAACAAGCAGTAAATTATGGAATAAATTAAAAATGGCTATAATATATAGATACACACACCCCCAAAATGCATTTAAGTCATTATGGAATAGAATCACAATCAGTCCCTGCAGACCAAAAGTTACTGGTTTTCCCAAATGTTGTGTCGACAGTTAATGATGTTGATGTAACGGAACTGTAGATCTTCTTGTTGTCCTTCACCCACCCAGCAAGCTAACGCCAGCTCCCTCACTACATCTTTGCCTTCAACTACTAATTTTCTCCTCTTTTTCCCCTCTACACTTCCCCACATCTGTCAACTTGGGAAAGAAACGGCACGTGCTGATGCTCACACCAGTAATACTTATGTCCACCAGAGCACATGTGCTTGGTGTGCAACCACAACAGAGATCTACAGTCAACGCTGCAGCTTTTCCTTCAGTGAAGATATTATATTCGCCTTTCTCTCCTAAACCAGCCACCAACATTCACTTCATTATTTTTGCTATTCTAACCTTCAGTCACATGTTCTGCAAACCTATCAAAGTATCTAAGGGCTTTTGGGAAGGAAGACTGAACAGACAGATTGCTTGCATAAACCTATTTTTTTTAACAGAAAAGAAGGCAAAAAATATGTTTCTAACCTGAGCAGTTATGGAATTGAGCTTGAAAACACAATTAAAATACCACCAAGAGCTGCATTTGCTGCTCCCAGGATGGCCTGTCTTACAGGAACAGTGTGACAAAGACATGGCACGTTGCCTCCTCCTCAACATCACATACATGTTACATTCCACCCTGCCCAAATGTACACCCACTAAGATTCCTCTGGGGATTCTGTGAGATAAAGGGTAGTTATTATCTTCAGTTTGTGAAAACAGAAAGATATATCCTTGGTCTAACAGGGTTTTTTTTTTTTACAAGAGAGAATAATATGCAGATTATACACTTCTTAGGCTATGTAAAGGAGCGGTAACATTGCTGTCACCGTGGTGGTTGCAAGAGACAAGCATGTCAGGGTTCATAGAGACAGAAATTAATTTTATTGCACCAACATCAGATGACAAAGAGCAAAAAGCCTCTTCCTCCCCATCTGTCAGCTGGCCTACCAAAAGGCATATGGGACTTACACATCAAAAAGAACATTTTCTTGTAAAAATCCAAAACGTTCAAAACTCTGTCTATACAGATCACATTCTTGACCCTGCTTTGACATTACAAAACAAACAAAAAGCCAGAGAGCATTTTCAGATAAGGATTCCCTGACATGGGCTTCCCTTGCACTGACCTACAGCGTCTTTTCCACAAGCTCTAGTTTCCGCCAACCGCAACAATCCTGCTCTTCCAGCCCGGCCACCAGCAGCTGCCCAGCTCACAGCAGGGTTTGACACAGGGCTTAAACATGGGACAAAATACACACGAGACGAAGAATCTTTAATTGCTGTAAATTAACACTCCTTGTCACACAGAATAAATATACCTATTAAGACTTTAACTTTTATATTTACCATGTGCAAGACTTGACACAGCACCGTAACTAAAGCGTATCTCTGTATTACAGGGAGATCAGACTGTAGCCATACAGCTATGTCACAGTACACCACAATTTCCCTTTCAGAATCTTTGGATGGCCTTATTAATCACAAAGGGATTAGGGAAATCCACTGGTGACAGTGTAGGATTCTACTTCTCTCCAAGACTGCAGAAAAGCCCCAAGTTTAATGATGCTATACCTCACAAAGCTAAAAGTAGAGCTATTTTCAGGAAAAAAACATCAAGATGCCACAAATAAGTGATTCCCAAAATCCAGAGCATGGAGAACTAATAGTTCCTAAAGAATTATCAGTTAAAATCTGAAAAATGACATGATTAGAGTATTATCACTTAGAGAAAATGGGTGACCACTTCTCCAAGTATTCACAATGACATAATGCTTTTGTATGAATTCTGATGGCCTGGCCAAATTACAACTTTGGTACCGAGTTCCACTACCTAAAGTCCCCTCCATCTACAGGAACATCATAATTCTGGAAATTGAACGTAATTTAATTTTCAGTGAGAGAACAACTATATTGTCCAGCCTTATGTTAACACCTCTCATTTCTGTGGGGATGTAGACACTTCAAGTCAAACTCATAGTTTGACACCAACATCATAAACGCTTCTTTCCTGAGCCCTGTGAGTACGGTTGCAGCTACCTGGAGGGTAAAATAGTAGTATTTAGCAACATATAACAACAATACATAGCAATTTAACTGATTTACTTGTTTTCTAAGAGTGCTGGAGGCAGTAAGGTTACCCAAAGTGTGCATGCAGGGCTTGATATGTAGCTTTTAGAGAGGCATTTCTTAATAACTTGCTATTCTTATAATCTCAATGAAAATCCCAAATTGTAACAAAGCAGCACTCTGGGTAAAATAATATTATAAAACATGCTCCTTTGGAAGTTTTCTTTTCCATGTAACTTGTTTTGGTATTTATTTTTAACAAGGGGATTCAATATATACCTTGACTGATAAAGGTCAAGGGTTCAAGAAACTTGGTCAAAGATGTTATCAGCTGGGAAAGCCATTTCCTCACATCAACACTGATAAAAATCCATCAGAAACCCAGCCGATACCACCTCTGCTCTAAAGGGCAGGAATGACATTCTTTTGAACATCACTGTAGTTGCACATCCCATCAAAGAAAATCTGACCTTGTGCCTCAATTCTTTTAATGTTCTTTAATGACAGATAATTGTCTGCAGAGGCCCCCTTTGCCCAACGCTGAGTGAAGCCTTCACATTTCTGAACTGGGCTCAACACTGTTTTTCAGCACACTCGGGACCGCAGGACAGTAGAATAAACAAACAACGGTACCAGCCCTACAGCCTGTCTTATCTCATCCTTGTGTTCACAGAGATTCTTGAGGGTGGTAATGTTTACAAATTGTTGAAACTTTCTTTCTTCTGCTTCCTGAGCTGGCAAAAACATATCCTGGACAACCTAAGCAACGAGATTACGCAAATCGCTTATCACTCGAAGGAAGCAACTTCTTGTCTCATTGGCCAGCACATCTCCTTAGTAAGTGGTACTATTAATATTTTCAGCAAATCTTCCCCAATTCTCCTTACAAATCTATTAATGTATTTAGGGCACCTCCTTTTAAATCCCAAGTGGCGTGATCTTTAAAGCAAACACACAACCCACCTCTCAAAAAGCTATCTACTCGCATATATATCCATACAGCAGTTGCCAATCCAGCCTTCTGTGTTTAAGATAGTATTTAGCAGGCATAGCAGGCAACAGCATCAGAGCATCTTCTGGTGCCATGTAAGGAAGCAAGGTGCTAAGGTAGGATTTTAAGAGACCAATATCATATTCCTCTCATATCCACTGACAAAATATATCAGTGACACGGGACTGAATATAAACTGCTATAATCAAGTCTGAGTGTGTATCCTGTGCGTATAGTAAAAGTTAGATTCCTTTTATTAGGCTTCACAGAGGCTTAACCTAGGTATCGTAACAGCATTCCAACAAGATTCTATTTTCTTAGATAAACAGCAGAAGAAACTACATTTCAACACAAATAGGCCACCATCCTGCTTACCTGTACGTATCCTGGGTGAATATCACAACACGCTTACAAAGAAGCAAAAACACCCACCCCAAACCCAACAAAGATGACACTGGAAACACTTCAAGACCCACACTGGTACATCGTTAGTCTTTAAAGTTGGATTTTCCTTCCTTCAATACAGACCTCTCAAGGAGCCAGACTGAAGGTTAGAAACACTGGATAGCTGGAGACATGAAGCCTGGTACTCTGTCAAACAAATTAGCCTTCCATCTGAATTAAAGTGGCACTTGGGACAGTTTGTCTCTTGGTCCCACTTTATTGGGTCAACAAATCAGATTTTTCACTCTGAGTTGAGATTTAATTTGCTTACCACGAGTTTAAGTAGCATAAGCTTCTGAACCGTTACTAACCACTTCTACTTTAATATAGCAGTCATCTCTCAATAATCAATAACTAATACAGAAAGGAAAAACATAAAGTGCAAAATCTGCAAGCAGGGCTAAAATTTTAACTGCCGTCCTGTATCTTGTTATTTTTGTGACTTTATTTTGCTTGTAGTGCAAAAAGTATCCTCATCAAAGTCTGTAAAACTAGAACACCGTGCCTTTTAGAGGAGGGAAAACAAAACAAAAAAAAAGAACCTGAAATTGATTAAGCCACGTTAATTTAACATGTCATAACTTCCACATGATAAAAAAAGCTAGTAATTGCTTACAAACCACTGCTCATTTCTTCTTTACCTTTAAAATTTTTTACTTAAAATATGAGCAAATGCACCCATTTTCATTGATACGATGGAAGCAGCCAGTATGGTTTAAGTTATCACCCAGTAATTTGGGCACATTAAACCCAATTCTCTGCCTTTTGTTTATTAATCCACTATGCCAGATATCACAGTTTCACTCAGCAACCCTCATGTTTTGGATGATATTGAAAAATGGCTCGTGTTCGTCAAAGAAAGTATAAAAAAATAAAAAGAAAGAAAAAAAAAGGTAAAGAGGAAAAAAGTGTTGTTTATAGAAGCCAGCTGCTCTGGCTTCGGCGCCAGCAGCTCTTCATCCTGCTATTTTACGCTCGCAACCCCCACTGCCCCCACTGGCACAGGTACAACTAAATGTTGACTTCAATGCTTCAGAGAGCACTCAACTGATTCTGTACATGATTAATTGCCAAAGACATGGCTGACCATATGGAACAGAGAAAGCATCAAGTAATTCATACTTCTGTATATGATCATTTGGCCCCTGTTGTTTTAATGTACAGGAAAGAGCTAGTATAGCACAGACCTGGTGTCTTGCCCTTGACAGCCCATTAAGAAATCTCAAAGCACCTAGTTGAAGTTATGCTGTTGGCTTTTCAATAGCAGCCTAATAAAACAGAAGCAAAGCTTTCCAACTAGTCTTAAATCTTTCACATACAGTACATTAACCACTGCTGCTAAAACAACTGGTTTCTTATGATAGGAAATGGGATTTGATTTCTAGCCTCTGCATACTTACTGAAAGCCTTTTTCTGACCTTTGGAGGGTTTACAAAATCATTGTTCGTTTTCCTGCCATTTTCCCAGTTTCTTGCCATGGTGATCCTAATAGATTTGTTTAAGGTTCAGTACGTTCTACTCTTACTAGCTGTTATATGCAAACTGTGCAATGAAGGTAGGCTCATGGGAGCTGAAAGGAAAGAAATTATTATTAACTGTTTTCTTCCTGAGAGTCAGAGGAGTCACTGCAACATCTAAAACATAATTTACTTTTAAAGAGCCTATAAAACAAAACAAAAAATTCCTGAAAAGAAGCAATATACTAGCGTGTGCTATCTTTTATCAGACTGGAGACAAATCATCAGATTTCATTTGAGAAGGAAGGACAATTTATTTCAAAGCTGTAGTATTCTCAAGGATGTCTGACACGGAGCTCAATGAAAAGAAAAAGGTGCAGACTCGGAATATATGTCAGTATCATTAACTCCTTTATATTAGTTTTATCTACCGTTAACATCTTTTCAGTCATATGCAGTCAAAGAAAAACGTTTAAATAATGTTTCCCTGTCAAGGCTCTTAAGATGACAGTGCTAAAAAGTTAATCCCTATCCTCACAGATCTTCTGGCAGCTTTGACATATGTTGGCAAGGCTGTATTTGCTGGCACCTTCCATTAGAAAATATTTACATGGAGTTTTCTTGTCTGTGGATTTTCTACTTGTCTAAATGATCCTCATGGTCTGAAGGGCCTTAGGTGGGAAACCCTAATCACTGGACACTCATCAGTGGTGATTTCCCAGGCTACTGAATTCAGCTAATACTATTAATACTCCAAAAATATGTGAATAATCCATAAGCCAACATAAAACTCCATAACCATTCTGGTTACTGATAGAACACTTCCTACATTAAAACGATCTGTCTTTGAGTCAAACATTATGTCTGTATTTAAATAAAATACAAAGGAATAGAGTATTTTATGACAGACACGTAATTTTTCTATTTTTGTAGGGTAAAAGGAATGGAAGCTCAAGTTGCTGGTGTGAAGCCATTGCCACAAAGATTATATATTCTCCCCTACCATTATATTCAATGGTGCACATCTGAACTACACAAGTCCGTAACCCAATTAGAGAGCAGAATGCTTAAAGTTAGACATATGCTTAAGCTCTATATACAAGTCTACATTCATTAAAATGTAGGGAGCCCTGTCTCTGAGGTATTCACTGCTGACAACAAAGGATGAATACCTGACTTGATAGATGAGTAGTTCGACCTAGAAAAACCTACAGAGAGTAGATCACTTAGACATTTCCAAAGAAACTTTAGGTCTTGTCTACACTAGAAAGTCATACCATTTAACCATACCTGTGGAGTTAAAGCAGTACATTTTCTAGCTATATGAGTTTAAAGGTCATAAATTAAACCAAGCAGAGTTTATTTGGAAATAACCATTACCTTTATGCCCATATAAGCGTATTTATGTTAGGGTCTTGAACCATATATTTAGGAAAAAGGAATCCAAACAGAAGTAATGACCGAGTAATTTTTGGTTACTCTGGCATGCCAAAACTGAATGAATTTCCAGTGGAGAAAAAAAAATGTTTTTTACTGGATGATTCAATGCAGTTATGATAGGTCTCTGAAAAATGTTTCAATACTTAGTTATAAATGGAAAAAAAAAAGCATAATGATCAAGAGTTTCAAAATATTTTTGCTGTACTAATCGGTTTGGCAATGTTCTAAAGGTGAAGTATAACCCGTCCCATCACGAAAGAGCAACCGAATCACTCAAGTTATTTGGAATAAGAGTGGCTTAGCATCTTCAGATGTATGGGTGAGTGAAAGGTTACCCCTTAGCCACATTCTCCCAGAGCATGGCCCCTCCACCTCTAAACCATCAATAGCACAAAGACTGAAGCAGGCCTACCATGCATAGTGGATTATATGAAGTGTAAAACATTGTGGGGAAAAAGCTTTTGAAAGAAGTCAGGAAAAAGAAATCACGCTTGCAAGAAGATCCAGCTGACAGGCTAGTCCCTAACAAGTGAATATGTTTGAAAACATTGTGAATGCAAGAAAAGAACACGCCTTTTGTTTCCAAACCTACAGTGTGTCTTTACCCCAACTGTTGCCTGCATGGCTGAACATATGTTTTCTGAACAAGAACTGAAGCAGAAAGTGTTCTTTGTTATAATTCACTCCTTTGTATACACCTCCCTTTTCCCATTTTGGTCACATGCAAACAGTAGTTACGCTCAACACTTAAGTTCTGAAGGACTGCACAGCAGTGTATGCTTCAGTGATTATTTACTATTGCTGAAATCAGTTGAGCTAAGATGCAATACAAGACTCACTTCACCAACGTGCACTCTGGATGGCTTACATTCCGCAATCCTGACTCACGCCGAGAACAACCTGCACACGTTCACGTTGCCAGCAGGCAGAATTTTCAGCAGCAACAAATACATGCAATTCTAACAAGCACTAAAGAACCACGCAACAAATCATCTTATGCGTTCAAAAGATCTCAAAAGAGTAACTTATAATTTTCTTGGCATATCAAAATTAACAACATCAGTTATTATCAAAAATTCAGGGGGAAAGGGAGGAAAGGAAAAAAATGATGGGCCTCATCAGCAGAAGTAGGCAATGTCATCTCATAAACATGAAATGAACTATAGTTTGACTTAAATACTCACATAATTTTACTGATTCTAATGAAATAATTCGACATGTAAGCAAGGCTTTGCTTTGACTCATCTAATTTACACTGAAGCCCTAATACACTTGGCTACATACAAGCTTCCCTTAGGATATTTACTGATGCAAACTTGTACCAAAATCTCCAAACTAAACATTCGGTCCTTGTAGCACTCAAAATACAAACTGGAATCACTGAACTTAATATTATTGGTCACATGAAAAATTATTTTTAAACATCCCCAAACAATGAAGACAGACAGAAAAAAAAAAAGTGCCAGATTCTGATTCATTATTGCGTTTTTATTTGTGACTATCTTGGAGTCTTCTTCTCTGGAGACATTCCAAACCCACCTGGATATGTTCCTGTGCAAACTGCTCTGGGTGGACCTGCTTTGGCAGGGGGTTGGACTAGATGATCTCCAGAGGTCCCTTCCAACCCCATGTCATTCTGTGATCTTTTAGTATTTAATTACATGTCATATTAACTGATTTCCTTGAACAGCACATCTTAGTGTCTATTTAGTATGGAAAGGCCTAGAACACCAACATCACTGGCACCACTACCTGTTGCCATCAAGCCACTTACTGTCTTGGCCACAACAGTTTCTAGTAAAAATACAGTTGCGCAAAAATTTGGGTGTGTTCCTAAATGTCATTAGTTTCATTGAAATAATTTCAAACACAGAAATCCAAGTTACGGAATGGGTTAAATGCTGCAGAACAAAGAAGCTGCAAGCCACAATCAAATGAAAGAGCAAGCCACATGTCCAGAAGTGCCTGTGGGCATGCTTTGTCTAAGACACATGCCATAGCAGAGTAGCAATTTAGTACATATGCAAGACAACCACATACAGCTGAATCGTATCTTTGAGTGTCAGAAGGGTTTCAATGCCTTTATCATCCTCACAGCACTACATGCACCGGGTCTGTGGAGATCCCTGTGAGAATGGGAGTCTGACCATGTTGTTTCAGAAATGAAGTTTTGTCCTATTTGGCTCAAGTAACAGCTTCATTACCCCCAGTGACACCATGGCACGCCATTATGAAGATTTAAAATTCATAACCATGTAAGTGCAGTAGTAATACTAGTTGTCATGGCAAAAGGGACAGGAAAAGAATTTAGAGCCCAGGAAATAAAACCAAACTAAGACCTGATATACTATGTGTATTTAATGCATGGGGAACGTGACGTTGTCAAGCAACAAGGAGGACACCACTACCCTAGAGGTGGATCATGACAATGGCATTTGGAAATACACTTCTTTGCAAGCTATGATCCATGCTCCTCGCAACTTAGAACTAGGCAAGCAGATATCAGTGCCTTGTCCTCCTCCTGTTTTGTTACATAAACAACTATATTTTTCCATAAAAACACATGCTAGGCATTTCATATATAGGCCAAGCAATCGATGATGCCTTGCCATTAAGGGTGTGCAGAGTAAAGTGTACAAACAAATGCAATATACTAGCAAATTAAAAAAAAATGGGAGACTGATAGAGGAGGAGATACAGAGAAGTTTACCAACTTAACTCTCATCAGTTGCCCAAAACGTGTACAGTCACTATTTCAGATGCAGCAGAATCCTAGAATTGTCTAGGCTGGAAGGGACCTTGCAAGGGCAGGCAACTACTTATTTTTAATTCCCTTGCATTCAGAGCATGGTTAGGAAGCACATCATCCTGACTTAGAGTGGAAAGCTACATAAACCTGTAATACATATATGTGCCACCTATATATGGGCAGTAATTTCCCATTAAGAGTGATAAAGGGGAATATATCTTACTAGCATATAGAGGCAACACAAATCTTATAAGGAAAAAAAAATTTGCAAAATGAATCCAGTAGTCCAGGTACACCTACAGTGCTAAATAACGCAAAGCTTCATTATAATTAATGTCAGATCAAACTTACCAACCCATGGGCTCAAAAGAAACCTACACTTTTTTTCCAGAATAAAAAAACAAACCCTCCTCCTAAATTAAAGAAAATTAAAACCAAAGTAAACTCCATCTTATATGTGTATGCTCAAATACGCTTCACCCTCTTGAGACACTCAGCTGCCTACTTTCATCATACCAGGAACTCAGTAACATTTCTTGCTATTTATCAATCTTCTGAATGCAATATTTCTGTAAAACCTACCCTTTATAAACCTGTTAATGCAAACTAAAGCCAGTTATTGATTGTTCTATTTTAAAAGAATTGTGTTCCAGTAAAAGACCATGCTATACACTGCGCTTCCTGGATGTTAGGTCTGGATTCTGCCCGTGTGTTCCTTTCATCAGGGAGATCTAATGTTATGGCTATATGGATATGACAAATACCAATATGTTAAGAGTCCAGGCTATCAAAGTACCACTTTTCTTCCATTAATATATCCTGATATCCCATATGGGTTTGTTTTCACTTTATTTTGAATTTGGGGAAGGATTTTTGCTCTGTTTCACTGTCTTAGGAAGGGAGCAATAAAGCGCTCAGTAATTAGTTTATCTCTTCAGGAGAAAGAAAAGATTCATTTTTCATCCTTAAAAGAAAGATTAACAACTAATTAACTCAACAATTAAAAGTACACAAAAGGAAAGATCAAGGAAGTAACCTGGGGCAAAATAAATCAGTTAAGAAAATGTTAAAATTTTCTTTCTGTCACCTAGTATTGCATTAAATAAAAATATTTTCAGAAGTTTTTTAGAGTCTAATCAAGTTCTAAACATTGTCAATTTGTCATATTCATTTTCCATGAACATTCAAGCATTAACAGACGAAAACTTGAGAAAGAATTTAAAGCTTGAATGGCCAACTATTTGAAAATTTCATTATATAAAAAAATCATTATATAGACAATTTCCATTAATGACACAGCTTTCAATCAGGGAAAATAAACTTTCACCATATTATTCCTGCAGGTAACAGAGGAAACAAACAGCACTATCAACAGATGACTGCGAATCTATGCATGTCGGTTACTCTCTGAAACAAAAGCCACATGCTGAAGATTCTGGTAATTCAACAAATACAGCATTTGCGTGATGTGCTCACAAACTATGACAATACAATTTGGAACCCAGGAAACAGTGTTACTCTGTGACACCCCACACCAATACACCCTGTTACACCGCACCCCGGCATTCACAGCTCCTGCCTCACCGTTCACCACCGTTTCCTTCTGTAGGCGCTGAAATAAGATACGGGCTCTCAAGTTCAGCTGCACAGTCCAGCTCAGGAGAGAGGTCAAAGGTGTCCACCTAATCACCTCTGCACTCTTCCAGAAGGAGCAGTTAATCCACGAGTAAAAGTTAAAGCAATGTCAAGGATGTATTAACATAAACTGGCTGAATGTCCTTAATACATAGTGAGGACCTGCCACAATGGAGATGTTCTCCTCTAACCTAAAAAAGCTTTCGCATCTTCTGGGTTGCTGCAGAAAAGAAAAATAGCACTTTGCAGAGGAGGGTTTGACCTGTGTTCTCTCATACAAAAACTTCTACCCTTAAAGATACATCATGATGAGCTATACTAGAGCTCTAAATCTCCAGTTAATGTTACTATCTACTTCATGTTCTGCTTTAACCCAACACTATAGGGCAAATCACACTTCACAGCATTCAGAGTCTACACATAAGAGAGACAGTCTATGCAAACAATCACCCAAAATATTTATGTGGTACATATAAATATTTCTCTTCCTAAAGAGGAAGAAAAAGAGGATAAAAAACCCCAATGTCTCTCTTCAGTATTTGGATTCTGGAGTTTGTGGTTGGGTGGGGTTTTTTTCCCCTTTTAAAATTTTTATTTCAGATGTTATTATGCAGTCTTTTTATATGTACCAAACCAATTTTCAGATATAACTTTACATTCATTTAGGAAAAAAATAAGCTAAAACATTTTCATTAGGATATGGCCTGCCTTTTAACAATATTTGATTGTTTTATCAGATTCAGAAACAACTCTGTTGTCAAGATGACTCCGTGTCGGAAGACTTACATTTTTGTACTATTTATTTACAGTCTTAAATGCTACTCATTTATTTTTTGTTACAGAAAAACATTTCTTAAATTCTACTCGAATATCAAACTATCATTATGTTGTCGAGTGTTAAATAATCTTGTTGCCAAGTTGGCAGATATCATCCCATTTAAGCCTCTATGACTAATCAAATCAGGTATTCTCATACTGGAGAAGTCACTAGATACAGTGAGCTGCTCTGTATATAATACCTGTAAAAAAGAATGTGGAAAATTTAGATGAATTGTAAGAAAATTAAAACCCAAGACAAAATTTCTCCGTCCTAAGCCTAAGACCATAGCAGTTATTATGAAAAGTAATATTTTGATAATCATTTGTGAAAATATTCGGTTAAAATATTACAACAATTCGGTTTTGCAGTACAGCAACCAAGTCCTATGAACTTAAGTTCACACTGAAGAGTCTCCACCTCAGCAAAGCCCCTATTTTTATCTCAACTGCACGTTGGCAAAAAAACCCCAATTTTCTACCTTGATTAACACAGTTTGAAAACCAACAAAGTACTACTACTACTAAGCTACAATTTGCCATATTCAGAAACAGTGTTCTGCTTTCATAAGCCTGTATTATTGCTTCATCTTCTGGAAAGAATAGTTTCCCCTTGCCTTGTTCAGTCGGTGTTTCCGCGCTCAGAACACGCACGGGAAGGGCTGCCTCCAGCCCTCCTGGATCAAACGCTTCACGCTGGATGGATCCCAGCCACGTAGATATACTCTTTCCATGTGCTGGTATAAATCTACGTGTCTCAAAGCCAGGCATGAATCAAATTGTATTCGTGGACCAAAATTATAAAATATTGAAAAAGCCAAACAATCCGGAATGGAAATATCCCCCTCAAAAGGGCTCAATTTTTGACACAGTGCAGCACTTGCCTAATAGCATGACTTCAACTTTTTTGGCCTATAAAAACAATTAGAGACGCCAGCCACAGATTACAATCAGCATTGGGTTTGGAATCACTGAAAATCTTTGGTTATCTAGAGTTGGTCCCGAGTCCAAAACCAAAATAACTCTTAAGCCTTCAACAGGATTTTTCCTCTGTGCATCAATGACTACAGGTAGAAAAGCATAAGGCTTACTTCAAACTCATGAAACCATTTTAAAAGGTGATACTTGATTCATTTTTAAACTGATTAAAGCACTGAGCATATTAATTTGAAATTTTTAGAAAGTCTTAATTTTAAACTTCCACATCAAACACAAACAGCAAATTGTTACGTAAAAGGGGTTTAGGTGTAAAAGAGCAGTTCCAGCTTTGTTTACTATTCTACTATCAGGAGAGGAAAGAGGAAAAGCTTCTTCTTCTGTATTATTTGAGGCGAATCAATTAGCTCAGTTAAAAAAAAAAAAGAAAGAAAGAAAAAAAAGTATCACAGGTCAAAAGAACAAAATGACACACACAAATCCATTGCCAAACTGGCTGTCGGTTGGATGCACAAGAGTAAGGCTAAACAACTGTGGTATGGAGACAAAATATGCTTTCTTTAAGACACTTTTACAATAAGTTATTTAAGCCTTGTGAACAGCCTTGCCTCGCACCCACCCCTCACACATTAATGAAAACAAAAGGGGCCCATTTATATTGTAACCGTGCAGTGGGGTTAAGCATGTGACCTTAAAGTATGGTGTGCTTGTGCTCGGTGGAAAGGTTCTTGACAATATAAACAAGAATTACTGCTGTTAGAGAAAGGGAAGACAATTAAAAACAATCTAGGATGCATGTTGTACAGCTGTTGGAGTTCCAGCTACATCTGACCTCTCAAGATGCTGCTACGTGCTTTACCTCAGAAACTTAAGCCATTTTGGTTTTATTAAAATAATCCTTCAACAAAAACTGAATTTGTATGACAAACACGAGGTTTGATATGAGTAACACAATGAAAATTGTGTATTGCTGGCAAAACACGCCACTGCGGCAGTTAAAAGATGTTGTGGTCTGTGCATCTCTTTCCAATGCTTAAGTTCACTCACAGCTAAGCAAAAAGGAAATTTTTATGAAGAACGCTAAGAAAACCTGTTTAGAAAGAAAACTGCTCTTGGGGGGCGGAGGGGGAATATAAATAAAAACACTTCAACAGGTCAAATCCCATAATCAAATCTGCTTGACAGACCTCTGTGCCCAGGCAGAGAGCCTGGGTGACTTCAGCAAAACTCTGCAGGCGCAGTGTCCCAATATAGATCAAATTGCAGGACCAAGCAGCCACAACATTTTTTTAAGCTTAATTTTGGATACCATTGATTCCAAACGCAATAAAGACAGGCTGCAATTATGGTTAGTATTTTCTTTATACATGCCTACAAATTTTGTAATAACCAAGAAAATACTTACATTTTAAAGAGAAAATGATAGAACAAGGTTTTTTCCATCAGCCGCTACAACTAATTGTCCTAATATTGTCCTTAAAAAATAGGGTTATAGAAGAAAAACTTCTGAGAAAATAACAAAGATCTTGGCTAAGTTTCTCAAAACCACAATTTTCCTGCCTGTTTGATCTTTGTACAGTCAGCATAAGCCACTGAAACTCCTCCACAAATGAAAGGCATTCATGGGAAGCCATCAGAAAGCACTGCTCTTCCTCTGGGACCCAGGACAATAAAAGAAAAGTTTGTGTCTGCCACGTGGGCCTACGATTCAGCTTAAATGAACAAACCATTGCAATATCCTTCGGCTTTGTGAAAGCGATACTTCCTACTTTTTTGGAAGAAAGGAAGTCATATATAAACAGAACAAAGGGAAGAGGCAACACAAGTAGAGCCTCTCATAATAAATATTACAGTGAAAGTTTTGCTCATCAAACCAAGATTAAAAACATATTTTAATCTCCCAAGTTTTATGCCTTTGATGTATGTCGAAGAGGAAAGCTTATATATTTTGTAAGATTTACAACATTTCTAGTGGGAATAGCTTTGTATTTCAGCTATTGCCCTGTTCCTGAAATCGAGAATGCATTGGGTTGATTCTATCCCTTAATGCTGTGTCACGTTGAGCACTTCTGTAGAGACCAGAAGTTAGGATGTCCTTTGGCCATTTTTTTTCCCCCACAAATCAGCTAGTGTTCCACTGAGCAAAGCACTGCAAAATCATTACAGTGGTGCAATGGCAATCTTTGTAACTATGAAATACTTCTTAAAATGCTAGTTTTCCTAGACCACAGGAAAGTTCAAATATTTGCACTAAACTCCATAGCACAGAGAACCACTAAATTGCTTTTCTCTGTGGTGCTAAAATTAGGAGAAGGTTATATAGCTTCAGTAGGAAAAGTAGTAATTTATTATCTGTAATTTCGCCACTACATGCCCACAACAGCCTGATATAACACATGAAGCATTAATTTGCAGAATTACAACACACAAAGCACAAAAACTTACGCATCAGGAGCTCCCTTTATAACATCTCCTGTCAAATTCTGCACGGTTTTCTTGCTCTCCCATCCAACCTCTCTCTGCAGCTTTTCTTGTTCTCTCTTGATACAACAGCCATTGCAATCCTGCTTCAGCGGGGGAGTTGGACTAGATGATCTCTATGGTCCCTTCCAACTCTAAAAAATTCAGTGAAATTCAGTGAAAAGGACCTGCACTTAAAATCACATTATTCTGCTGTAACACAGTCCAATAGCTGCTCATTTCCACAGCCTTTGGTGAAGGCAAAAGCAAATGGTTCCTCCTGAAATGGCGTGAGGCAAAATAGCTAGAAATTCCCATGTAAGTCACAATGAAAGGGAGCTCGCTTGGGTTTTGCATGTTCTCCAACACTCTTGCTTTGGTCTTAACAACCAATAGAAGAGGTAATTTTCAAGTATCACTTCACAAACACCGAATTCAGAAGAGCAAAGGTGAAAGATGCTAGAATTGACATGTTAAACAACTGTTACAGCGAAGATAATTGTATTGAATATTGATAGACATAGTTTAACAATTCTTAAGGAAGATCTGCTAATTTCTGAGAAATATGAAATTCATACAGAACAGTTAAAAGTGAAGAAAACCATGGCCGGTAGATAAATGTGTAGTTTAGGAGGTGGGAAGGAGGAAGCAGCTGAGGAGGTGACAAAAATGTTTTCACAGCCGTAGCAGCCCCTATGGAGCTGATAAAGGCTCACCTCCTATGTATCATTTCAAAGGCACAGGGACCGTGTAGCCACCTTTCCAGAAGCCAAATCCTTTCAACATCTGGTATTAAAGTGCTCTCAATCAGTCCATTCAATTCCAAAGATATATAAAAGAGAGATGCGTAAAGTTGTCCAGACTTGGTAACTTGCAGAGGAAAAAAGAGAAGGCAGAGATTTCAGACAGCAATAACACCATCATAGCAGATTGCCTTTCTTAAGGAAAATAAGTGAAAGAGATGAAAGGGTTATAGGTACCAGAACATTAACATAGATTTCAACCTAAGAACAGTCAAGAAAAAGCTATTATTAGAACTATTAGAAAAACATCAATAAAATCATAATCAGAAGCGCCAAAGCTGGAATGACACCAAAGAAACTTCAATGAGCCTAACAGGGAAGACAGGTGTCTTGTCAATAAATACTGCGCCAGAAGAAGGTTCATGCACAACTTCTTAAGTCATTTGCCCAAAGCAAATAGCAGGCAAATGAAAGTGTGAGGAATAATAGGATTCTTGTCTCCTACTCTCCACTTCCCTTCATGTTGCCATATGGTATCCATATCTGGGAGGATAAGCGGTACTTTGTACCCTGGTGTTTCAGTTTTCATGACACTTTACAAGTCTCATTGCTCATTTCACCGCTTTCCACTAGCTACTCCTTAATGACACCCAGCCATTGCTTCCTTTGCTTTCCCATAAAAACAACATACTCAGGAAATAATGAATGTATATTTGTCTCTTTCAAGTAACTGCAGCTCCGTTTTAACCATTTACTTTGCAATAAACTTTAAGAGAGGAGTTGTGTTTTTTTTTTCCCCCACAAAAAAAGGTCTATATATCTTAAGGACCACAATATACTGATTTTTTTTAAAATATACAAATAATATCCCATAGCCTCGTAATCTACATTAATTCCCCTGCCTCGGGAAAAAAAATAGTAAATCACAATAGGTGCAACAACTGAGCACTCCATAGCTCATTTTGAGGCTTCAGCCCAAAGAGAAATACCCAGCGACCGGTGTAGTTCACGGAAGACTATCAAATTACTTCTAATAACGAATTGCTACAAAGCATACTTTGCTAGATGGACTCACTTAAGAAGTTGCCATGGAAACAAGAAAGAATTGGCCCAGAGAGGAGTGGCTTAAGCGTATTAACAACAGCACGCTCAAGTGCTCCAAGCCTCAACTGGAAGAGTTCTTAAGTCTCCTCTGACCAGTGCAAATAGTGCACTCAAACCAATTGTCAAGGCTGAGCAGATTTGGTGATACGCTGGTAGAGCCCGAGGAGATACCAGAAGGGAAAATGAACCCTCCAGAACTACAGAAGCCAAGAACGTACCTCAGGAGAAAAAAAAATAAAATATTGTTATGAACATGACTCAAAGATTTACCTTTTGGCAGGGTAGTCCCTCTCTGCTTTTTCTTTCTCAGTGCAAAACTGTCTACATGAGAAAATTCGGCATTTTTCTGCATTAAAATAGCCACTGAAGTAGGTAGGTATCAAAACTTACGTTTAAAAAAAAAGAGAATTCTCTGTAGAAGACTCAACATTTTATGATCTTTTAAAGCAGGGTAAGGTAACGTTTAATATTACTGAAGCGTCTGAAATCAGAACGCTGCTCACAATAAATTAGGAGAAACAAAATTCCAGGGAAATGCTGCTCCTCTCCCCAAACTCCAGATTTTCATTGAATTTTAAAGCCTATTCCATTCACTGACCACTGCAGCTCTCTAGAAACTATCCATAAGGGTAATTTTTCCCTATGTTTAGAGAACTGTTTGCAATGTCTTCTACAACATGGCCCAGGAATGATACTCTAAATTTTTCACCTTTAAATGACAAACTTGCATATGAAGAACATATAAAGAAACCCAAGTTGGAATTTTTTTCCCTTTTTTTTAATAATACAATAAAATTAATATAGCAAAAGGTAAAGATTCATCACTGTTCATAAGAATTCATTCGTCTAGGGAATTTTTTCATCTGTCCTCTCCTTTACTTAGCTAGACAGAAAATAGATTTTGCTGGCTATGTTTAATTTCCACAGCTGTCATTGTGATCTAAAACATTTATATTGGAGCAATCACATTTATCCTCAGGAAACCAGGAACTGGAGTACCAGCTCAAACACCGTATAGGCTATCTACTATCTTCTGACCCCAGTGGTGTTTTAGATTCAGAAGCTGTACTGTACAAATAAGCAGTAAAATGTTTTTTTGATTAAAATATACCTGAAAAATGCAATTAGTTCTTGAAGCAGCAAAAGCTGACATGGTTCATAAATGCTTATTGGCAAATGTAAGACAAAAGGAGATATGACAGTAAATGAAACCAGGATACAAATACTTAGTATTTCTGATGTACATCTCCAAGCTTAATTTCAAGTAGCATAGCTGGAATGACTAGCAATGAATTTAATTATATAAATTCCACTTATGGACAGTTACCAAAAAAGAGCATCACAAGTAATAGATTCATTGTGAGAGAGTTGCTGTTATTTACTTAAGTCTCTTATGCAAACTTTCCAAATGGTTGTTTTGAAAAATAGATTACAGCACTTCTGCAAATATTTATGGTTCAGCCCAAGAAAATAAGTAGTTGTTTGTGACAGATGTAAAAAGGATTCAAGCAGATTTCAGCATACTTTTCAGCAGACTATCAAAATTGTAATATAATACATATTTGTACACAACATAATCTTGATTATAAAACCTGCAAAGTACATTGTTCTAGTTATACCAGCCAAATCAAAAAACAACTTGCTCCATCTTTCCTGAAGCAAATCTTAGTTACCAAGCTGGATCTTATTATTCACATTTAACGTGTTGATATTTATATAAGTTTAAGTTACACCTTCAGCTATATGTTCTTTCAGTCTTTTCTTGCTACCCCCTAATTACTTTCCCTCCCCACTTTCTTTTTTTCTTTTTCCCCCTCTCCCTGTAGTAGTAAAAATGGATTTACAGAAAACCAAAACAAGTTTTAGTAAAACTATACATTCTGCTTTCAGTCAGGCAGGTCATCACTTAAAATTTCACACATACACACTATTGCAAATGTTCTATCTGCACTTTCAGGCTGAATGTTCTGCTCCAGTAAGGCCATAATGCAACAACTCCTTCAAGAAAGTTGATTCAGAAATACATCAGCAGAAAAAACCCTATTTTTGACATATGAAGTGAAATGATACATTCACACAAAAGTCACATTTTTAACTAGTCGAATCATTTGTTATTAGTAGTTTACACATTTAATCTTCCGAGAACAAGTCCTTGTTAAATGCTGCAGAAACAAGGTAAAGTTTATTAGATGGAAATTCAGATCTTTATATTAATACCTTGCAGTTCTTTTGATCCATGGAAACAAGTATCTGCCCAGTTTCTCTTCCCTGTTCTATCACTTACTTTGGCTTTTCCAACTTCAAGCAGAAACATGAAGGAAAAATAATTTTGACAGATGAGTCATCAACTTTCACATTAACTTGATTATGCTGATTACAAATAAAGTTTTAAAAGTACAGACACTTTCTGATTTATTACTATTCTCTTTCCTGTTACACTACCTCTTGTACTTCCGAGAATTTTTTTATACTTCCATTACTTTTATTCCCATTTCTCACTATTTGTTAACCCTTCTCTCACTTTGTTAGACACTCTTCCTTCTTATAATTGTTTCCCCTTCACTGTTCCTCCCCTCTTTCCTGCAACTTATTTCCTCCCAATTTCTCTCACCTCCACTCACAAAAGCACCTTGGCCTTTAATTCTGCCTCCTATGAACGCTCCTTCAAGTTCTTATGCTCGCCATCTATTTTGTGGTGCCAGACTACTCGCAGCCTCTCTGCAGATGTAGAAAAAACATTTCTAAGCGTAAATTAAACTATTAAAATATAAGTGAAACACTAAAGGAACAAAAAAAAAAAAAAAAGAAGGAACGAAGCCAGTGCAGTGCTTAGTGTTTGTACAAGAGAAATAAAGCTAACCACAGGCCAGGCACTGAATGGCAGACAGCAGTTAAACAACCTGAAACAGAAAAGTGGTGTAGGAAGCCGTGGTGCTGTATGCAGAGTTCCCCCTGGAGCATGTACAGGAAAAAAGTCCCCCTAAAATTTTAGCATGTCTGCTTTTTATCCCACAACATAGGACTAATTGTCCTCAGTGCCTGAGCTGGATTCCTTGCATGCTGGAGCAGAACAAATACTACTTTTTCACCTATCTGTCACAGCCAACATGAAAGATTATGACAAAAGCAAAGCAGCACTAAATCTTAGCACCTCACAGAGCTCTGAGCAAAACACCAGAGAGAAAGGCAGCACACAACAGACAGTAAAACAAAATCATCAAATGAGTAGCTGGACGGGAGCATCCTGCCTCTGTGCTTCCCCTTACTTAACAGCCATCCTACCTGCTGCACATTGACATGAAAACACCCACATGTTTGGTACGCAGATTAAACATAGATGATTATAATGTGTTTCAGTCTTCTGACAGATTGAACGACTTCATCCAGCAGTTCAGGCATTACAGCTCATAGCTGGTAAGTGAGTTAAACCAGAGCTTTTATACACCAGCGAACTCACCTTCCAGCTCTGCAATATATACATTGTTAATGCTTAATCAGCCTCGTCTGACGCTCAGTTTTCTTAAAACACCAAGTCAAGATCAGTTATGCCTCTATTGAAAAATGCAGAGGGCAGGCTATCACATCCCTCCGTAGTTTCCAAGACTAGCACCATTTGAGCTGAGAACACACTACCATCTGAAGCTTGAAACACTGACCCCACTGGATGAGCTGCTCTCCTTTCATTTTTGGCTTCCTAACATTAATGTTTCCTTCCTTGCTCTTTGACTACCTTTGTTTTTATGCAATATGCAAGTCCTATACGCATACCAACACAATTCTCCTGTAACTACCAGAGAGGTTTTAGAGTGGAAAAATGCCAGTGAGGGAACCCTTGCAGACCTTCCACCATCCCCATACGCTTCCAGGTTTGACGTGTGGGGAACACCCACTGCACAAAGAAACCTCCAGGTGGAACATCTGTTTCAGCATTTGCAGTCAAGGAATGTGTTACGGTCACCTTTATAGCAGGGAGCAAAGCCAGTGTCGCAGCACACTTCAGTAAACCCTGACAAATGCTGTAGAGCGTTCACAGTTGGACACAGCAACTCAGAAAGCCTGGAAAGTCAACTGAGTTCTCTTGGAGATGTATGGACAGTTACACAATCCTAGGGCTGTATGAAAAATGAAACAGCAAAAAGCCTTTCTGCTTTCCTCTCACCAGCTCCAGCCCTGTAGGGAACACAGCTCAGCAAAACACAAAAAAAGACCATGCTATTTAGAGAAAAGTTGGAAATATTAGGGTCAGGGTAACTCCTGCACAGTCACAACCTTTGAAAAAATTGAAGTCTTTAAAAATAACTCCTCAATTCTGAAAGCACAGTAATTGGGAGACAGCTGACAGCTGAACAAGAATCTCTACAGGATCTCCAAGTCACCTGAAATGACAGCCATATATATATTTATACATTGGAAAGTGTGTGTACATATGTATGCATACACACAATTTTATATATACATATATATATACACACATATATAACCTTTAATAAATGTCTCAGATTTAGCTTAGAATGAGACACGGGTTGGTATTTACTCTTTTAGAGGCTAAGTAGGGAATGCCTTCTTCCATGCGCTTTTGACTAGGCTTCTTTTGGTTTTTCACTATTTTTAAATGGAGGATTTAATTGCAAAGAGAATTTATGTTCTAATGACTACAGCTTCAATGAGCTCGGGCTCCTAAGAAAGAAGGATGCTCCTCTCCTCCCCTCACCCTAAATTACCTCAAAGTAATTTTCAGATAAAACAGAAAACACAAAACCTTTACTTAAAAAAAAAAATATCAAAGAAAGAAACACTGCAAAAAAACCCCAAATAAAAGAATGTACCTTTGACCTCTGGTAATTCAAATAGAGTGTTAATCACCAAAGGATTAACACCCTCTGCATTATAAATAACATAACCAGTCATCAGGAAATTATAACACCCCATATAATCAAGAAACACTGAAGTCTACCACAGAATTATGCCCAAGCAGCGGGAGGTATTAAGATGAGAAACTAACATATAGTATCAGTTCAGTGAGATTCTGCAACTTCGAGCATTATGGAGAACAGCTCAGTACTTCAACAGATAAACCTCTTCCCCCTCTATGTGTAAATACACGTGTGTGTCCACATGGTTTACTTATATAAACACACAAACAAATAATTCACACTTTCAAACATTATATGCATTTTTC
>JAOXJM010000063.1:28853551-28874565 GCA_026413425.1 Tringa solitaria
CTTGAGTATAAGAAGTTCCACCTAAACATGAGGAGGAACTTCTTCACTGTGAGAGAGGTGGAGCACTGGAAGAGGCTGCCCAGAAAGGTGGTGGAGTCTCCTTCTCTGGAGCCATTCAAAAACCGCCTGGACAAGATCCTGTGCAACCTGCTCTAGGTAGACCCCCTCTGGTGGGGGGTTGGACTCGATGATCTCCAGAGGTCCCTTCCAACCCCATATGATTCTATGATTCTATCTTACCTTTTTGACTGGAATACCTCTGTTAAGAGATTGAAGACAGGACTGTGATAAATGAATGTTGGCAAATCTAACATCAGTAAAGACACCCCCCAGTCACTCACCCACACCTCTTTTAGAGGTTTCTCTGCCCTCCACAAAAATGGAAAAAACTAAGTCCCCACCTATGCTTCAGATCTTCAGTTCAAACCCACTTTATCAGCACAGCAAGTCAATTTTCCTGCCCGGGAATACAGTAGTGAAGGCACAGAATCATACCTCATTCTTTCAGACTTGCTCTTAGGCTTTTTCCCCCCCTCTAGCAGACACAGATAATTCACCTCGATCTCACTTGGCAGTGCAGTCCATTTCAGCACAGAACGCGAATCTGTGCTAAACTACTGCATTTGGGCTTAGACACACGTAGCCTGATGGTACTGGGATGGTTCTGTTCCGCTTAATGACCTCTCATGACGACCTCAGAGGTGCCAGTGAGAGGGGTAAAAATCCCAAACCCACAGCATTTCAGGAAGATAAAGAATCTAGAACAATGGCTGCATCTAATTATCTGAGTTAAACCCTGTGAAGAGCTTCAGTTATGGCAATATTTGAAAGTAAAATACAACCATACCACCTCCTCTCCAGATGGGAATACTACCTAATTTCATGCTCATGATGTCTGGTCCAAAAGAATAGGAAAAAAAAAAAATCACAAAGAGGTTTAGAACTAACACAGAAAGCTGTGTATCAGAACAGAAACACACAGGCAAAATTGGTCAGCAGTTCTTCATTAATTCTGTGATTGGATTTTTGTGCAATTTTGTCTTTTAAAAAAAAAAGCCACACCAAAAACTGACAACAAAAACAAACCAGTGACCAAGTCCTGATTACACCAATCAAATGGAAGACTCATTTTCATCAGTAAACAGTTTGATTCTTTAAAAAACCCAAACACATTTTGTTCTTCACCTGCCTGAGAAAATTTGAACCTAAAACCTGTATTAGTGCCTGAAAATATGAAGATAATCATGCAGTAAGTAAAACAAGGTGGGAAGCTTTTACATGCAAAAAAGTTGCATTAGCCTCCCAGATGCATATGTTTCACTTCAGTGATGTTCAAAGGAGAAATGTGCATTTACCACAGTGATAAGCCACTAGTAATATTGTCTACTTGTGCAGCAAATAAATGAAATTTAAATAGCACTTTAACATACGGAATTTATCCTTTAAGTGAAAAGCTGACCTTGAGAAAAAGAATTTAAAAAAAAAAGGAAATGGTGAGTGGGTATTCTCTTTTCAAATGAAATATAGATCCAATGTGTCTACTAAGTCTAAGTGCAATATGTACAAGTTAAACACTGATTTCTGTTACAGTATATTCCATATGCGTAACAGGAAACATCCCTGTATGTCACAGAGCAAAATTATTCAGGTGACTGCAAACACCAGGGGCTAGTCTCTCACCTGATGTAACCAGCACATGCCTTTGATGTGAAAGGACCCGTGCAAATTCACACCAGCTGTGCCTGTGGCCCTGGCTGTGCAAACCACATATGCGTATAGTTTTATGGACTGAGCCTGATTAATGTTTTGTAAAACCCTGCATGCATCAGACTTCTTTAAATTGCTCTAGAAGCTGTTTTGCTAAAAGTCACGGGTGCAAATCTTTTTGCCATCACTACATTCAATTTTAATAACCATATACACAATACAGATAAAAATGTATTCTTACCAAGTTTTAGTAACAATACACAATAATACACTCCTCAGCAGATAGCAATTGAAACAGTTTACACAACCTCTAATTTGAGTGAAAGTTGCCTATGTAATATAATACAGAACAGCTCCTTCAAAATGTCTGAATATAGGAGTACTGTAAAAAAACACTGACATTTAAGCAAAAAGAGGTTCAGAAGTTTGTATTAACTGGTTGTTACAGCCGTTTTTAGAGATGCTCCTTTAAAGAGAAATCAGTGCTCTACAATTAGGAACAGCAAAAGCCTGGTTTCAGGTAAAAGGACAGCTTCTCCAGAGCAGCTAAACACTCTGGCATTTTAAACTCCCAATACATAGACTACATTTTATGTTACTTAGAAAAAGAGCAGTCTTAAATTTACCGCCTTCACAAACAATACTGACTCTATCCATTAATAGAGAATAAGCCAAATTACATTTGTTGTGACACTGTCTACTTTTTATACCACAGAAAATAGTACCTGTTTCCACAGTTTCCCAAAATACTGTCTGATACTTTCAATTCACCTTTCAAATCAATGTGTTTGTTAAGACTCCCACATCTGTGCTTCAAACAAGACACCACTGCCAGATCCAGTGGAATTCCATGAAAGTACACTGTTAAACTTGCATATTTTGCAGCGCAGAACAACCTACTTAAATATGCTCCTCACAACTATTCCCAGTGTATTTTCTTCAGAATATACTTTTTGTATAGTCACAATTGTGTCACACCTGGCATTCTGTAAAAATCTGGTTCAACACCTAACAAACAACAGAAATTTTTTTACCTGCTTTTCCCCTATTTTTTTTGACCTTTTTTTGTTAGAGAAGCGTTGTAGTCTGGTTTGCCCACCACACCACCACATTTGGCATGATCTTATGGAAACTACTCTTTTACTCTACCAGCAGAGGGACTTCAGAAGGAAAAACGAAAACTTCCTTGAAATGAAAGTATCAATTACTGCACCCAAGTAAAAAAAAACCACACATTTCAAACTTATACAGAGCAATGCCTTGTGAGCAGCCAAACATTCTTAATTGCCATTAACTCCATGAGCAGACTGCACCTCTCAGAATCTGGCTGAAGTTATACTCAGTGCAGATCACCTCACCTCATTATGTATTTCTTCTACTTGCTTCACAACTGCAGTTTCCAGTGATTTCAAAGATAAAGACTTTGAATCAGAATCAGTCTGTAGATTCTGGAGTGCCAGTTCACATCGTCCAAATATGTATTCCAACGTTCCTCTTGAACACTAAAAATACAGTAAAAAACCCATATATAGACACTTCAGAACATACGTATTTCTTAAATATGCTGAACTATTTGCTTCTGAAATAATCAAAGTGAAGGAGCAGAAAGTATGCATTTCTGTAACTTTATTTAATTATCTTTTTTTTAAAAGAAAAGTGTAATGCCTCCTGGATTGTCTATGTAGTTATTGATATAAATTATGCAAAAAAATCTAATCCATCAAACATCTAGCCAACCAATATGGCATAGACTGAAAGGAGAAAGAAAATAATTCCTTTAAACTTACCTTAAAAATATGGCATACAAAAATACATCCATCCTTTCCATTGCTTCCTGGCTAGTTTTTGACAGTATTTCAGAATCAGTTTTATTTACCCAGTTGTATGGGCTCCCAGCAACACTAAACTGGAGTTCCATATCCAGTCTGAGCAAGCTGTTGGCTTACAAGGTACAGAAAGTATAAACAAAGCAAATTTGCACTTTCACTCCTTTTATTTTGCTTTCATTAAAATTCCTCCACAATGAGAAGGAAATCTGTAAAAATGCTTTTGAAACAAAAGAAAGAAGATATCTGCATCTTTTAATTATTTTAAATTAAATATCTGTACCTTCAGTTAAATTTTCAGGAATAGTCTTGAATAAGGACCCCTGGTCTCATATTCTTTGTAAAAACATTTCCATACTATACAACTTGAAGTCACAACAGTTTACAAAAAGAAAGCATAATCACTTAATAGGGAAGCTTTTCATACTGTGAAAATAAGCGTGCAAAAGTAACACAGAGACAAAAGCAGTAGGTCAGAGCACTCTTAAAAGGAGAGATGAACAATAAAGAATTATTTGTTTTTAAAAGTACAGTGCACTTTTACTTTATGTAAAATCCCAGTTCAAGCAAGTGGAGTGTATATTTGTTTGGGAAACAAAGACACTTATTTAATATTACAACTTATATATATGTATATGTCCATGTTTGGTGCTATTCCTTCATTTCCATTCCTGCACAAATTCGGAAGAGTAATGGGGAAAAAGAGCATAGATACATGTATCTCTCTTGCTTCACTAGTGGTATACTTTTCCTTGCTAAAAGAACAAAGTAGCAACTGTAATTTTTTAAAATATCTGTTTACAATAGAAATTCTTTTTTTTCCACATGCTTTCCCATTAGAATAATCATAAACAAAACTAGTGATAATACCATGGAAAGCAAGAGGGAGGAAAGGTCTAGTGAAAAATAATAATGAAAAAAGGTGTCTTAGCACTTGAGAATATCAAGCTGAAGGCTTGTTACCTCAGAATTACTCTGAGACAAGGGACTCTATCACTTTCTGCTGCTTCAATCCTCAGATGCACAGAAGGATCCAATTTAAAGCATACTCATGACTGCTCTTCTCTGTTTTGACCTCCTAAAGGCCATTTTTGCCAGTGGACACTGCTGACATACAGGTTTTGAGTTTTCCCTATCTCATCACAAATACTGCCTTTCAACTAGGACCAGGATATGAACGCAGCAAAAAAGTTTTAAAACATTTCAAGTAAAAATACAGCTGTTTCTACATTTCATCAGTAATCCATGAAGCGTGGTGCAGTGCACCCTTCATTCATATCTACCAATACTGAAACAAGTGTACCTCAATCCAAAAATAAACAGCAGCTGTTCAAGAAAACAGCCTGTCACATGCGTAACTGTGAACCACAGACCTGGAGATAAGGCAACACGATGCTACACGTAAACGTAAAGGTACCAGAATATTAGTTTTAGGAATGACCAAACACCAAACCATTTTTGATACTTACATCTGCCACTCTGTGAGTTGAGCTGAATCGAGGAGAATAACCAGCCAGAACACAGTGCTGATGGGTCATATTGAGATCATCTAGGGACAGATTAGAAAACCTTAAGTACAGGGAAAAAATGATACTTAAACTTATTCTGGATGAATATGAATTAAAGACACTATATTAAAATAAAGAAAAAAACCCAGGTAATTCAGTCAAGATAACACTATCTTCATAGTACTCTAATGTTTAGCAGAACATGATAATTATTCACTGTCCTTGTGTTAAAGGTCTCTATTCACCCTAGTTTTCTGCTGGTTTGTACGGTTTAGGTGGCATTTTCCCACCTCTTACAGGGAAAAAATCCAAGTAAACAAATTTATCCTTTCAAATTTGACAATCACTGAAACAACAAACTACCCAGTAATTACAATCTCTTTTCTCAAAAATCACTAAAGGATACTGACAAAAAAGAAACAAAGAGAAAGGAAAAAGTCAAAGACATATTATTTCATCTTTTTATCTGAAACTTAACTGAGGTTCTCCCTTCAGCTCAGAGTCAAGAAAATGGGAACCCAGAAAGCACAATCTGCTCAAAGACTGGTCTCCAAAGCATTTCATTGAAGACTTTCTTGTAGCCTGCCAGAGGGCTGTCATGGACTCCAGTTCACAAACTGCCAAACAACCAACCTCACAAACCTTTGGAGATGTAATACGCTTGGTTGCCATCAGAGTCTTGTCAAAATTATCATAATCAAAGAAGACCTGGATTTTAGCAAATTGGCATTTTTTAGAGGAAACATATTCCCCTGGAAAAGTTCTGACTAAATCTAATCACTGTTATGTTGAAAACCATTCATGAAGTGCTTTCAATTCAAACAGTTTTGGTGTTAAAATTATGCTGCCCTCTCAATCTTCATTCAGGTTGAGAACATTCAGGAACATCTACAAAGAAATTCTGTAAAATCACTCCTGGGTTATAGTTTTGTAAGTTAGTACAAAGAGACTAAAAAATCCATACAAAACTAGGTGACCTGAAGTGTCACCAAGTGAAAACCTGTCATGGACAAAGTTAGAAGAGAAGAGGAATAGACATCTATAAGACGTGCCTTAACTTGGAGCTTGTATTTTCAACAATATCTATTCTTTCAGGGAATTTAGCTTCCATCATCTTCATACAGCATGATGACAAATTATCAAGCTTCATCCTTCCATCACATAAATATAACTTCTCTAAGAGATCAGTATTTGTACACCTGAAATCTGATACCCCAAATTCCTGCTGATTTTTGAAAACGCTCTTCTGACCATAATGACAGACTATCAGACTGAAAAGAACAGTGTTTGAGGTTTACTGGTATGCTTTTACTATTGAAAAAAGATGTACTCTAAAAAACTTTTACTTCACCTTGGAACAAGTCTGAAACTTTAAAACTGAGAAAAGTCTAATGAATAAGAATTCCGAAAAATGACTGAATTTATTCTAGTTGTAAGAACAGGGTATTATTTTTATGAATTTTACAAGCAACTATTAGCAATGATCATACCCAAGAAAGCAGACTTGAAAAAACACAATTAAAACCCCCAATTTATACAAGGAATAGACAGACAAGTTATGAAACTGATTGAATTCCCACTGAAAAAGTGTAGATGGGAGGCTTATTTTCTATTTGCATGAGATTTGCAGATAGGTGAAGTTGAAAAGCTTGAAAAAAACTCAAAACCAAGCAAAAACAAGAAAAAGCAACTTCCTACATTAACATATGAGGGCTAATGTCCTGATTTGAGGTAAAATAGCAACAGATTTCCTTTCAGTAATTTTACTTTTCAGTTATGCCTCTTCTGTCTAACTCTCTGAAAAGTAAAATTACTGAAATGAAAATTAGTTCTGTTTTACCTTGCATAGAGCTAAGTCTTGCAAGGGCCACAGACCAGTATTATCTCTAGACGTTGCAATGTATAAATATCGCAATCACTTTCTAGAATTGTGACAGAAAACAAACCTTAACACTTCCACCACCCCATTCAGTGCCCATTCATTGTGGTGTGGTTTATGTAGCAAGCATAGCATTGAAAGTATTACATTTTGATTTGCACCTTTATTCAAACCCCTGGCAAATCTTTCATTGTAGAGCTCCCCCCTTGAAATTGCTTCCAACTGTCTCTAATCCTTTACGACTCTTAGAAAGAAGCCTGTAATTTTAATTTAAGAGTTTATAATTCATCTAAAACTGTAATTGTACAAAAATAGTTGAAGCTTCATGGATTGCATGTCTCAAAGGATATTTAAAAAATACATTCTGGGTCTTAAAAGATTACAGTAAAGATCTGCTTTTCTTTTTCTTCTAAAAATATATTAATTGAAAAGAAAAAGCACTCTTTGTTAAATTGGCCATTGTCCATTTGGCAGCAAAAGCTTTTATTCAGATATAGAACACTACATCCAAACTACTATTCTGGTTTTAGAGTGAAACCAAAGCTCTTACCTTCCTTGGACACCCATGTCAAAACTACCACAGTGCTTTGGTGGTTTCAGGTAAAATACAATACAGAGGGAGCTGACATCAGTTTTATATGATGCAACACTGATTGGTGAGGCTTGGAAAACCAAAACACAGCCTCTCCAGTATTATACATCACATAAAATACACGTATATCTGTTGTGGTTTCGGTTGGGATAGAGTTAACTTTCTTGCTAGCAGCTGCTGTAGCGCTATGTCTTGGATTTGTGATGAGAATGGTGTTGATAGGACACTGATGGGTTTGGTTGTTGCTAAGCTCCCAAGGCTTTTACTGCTTCTCACACCACCCCACCAGCAAGACCCAGTTGGGACAGCTGACCCCAGCTGACCAAAGGGATGCTCCATGCCCCATACATCATACTCAGTCTATGAAGCTGGGGAAGAAGGAAAAAGGGGGAGAAGTTCAGAGTTAAGGTGTTTGTCATCCCATTACACACGATGGAGCTCAGCTTTCCTGGAGATGGCCGAACACTTGCCTGCCCATGGGAAGCAGTAAATGAAATTGTTTTGCTTTGCTTGAGTTCGCAGCTTTTGCTCTACCTATTAAATTGTATTTATCTCAACCCATGAGTTTTCCCTCACTTTTACTCTTCCGATTCTCTCCCTCATCGCAACCGGGGGGAGCGAGAGAGTGGCTGTGTGGTTCTAGCTGCCAGCTGGAGTTGAACCATGACAGTATAAAAGTAAGAATATACTTATCAGTCCTGCTCTGCACAACTGCACGCAGGCAAGTCATTTGTCAGACAGTTCTGAAATTGTGGTAAGAGCCAAGAGGGCATCCCTTCTGCCATGAAACAGTTGGGCAAATTCAGGACAGCTATGGTAGGGACATCTCATTTCAGTAGCTGTTACAAAACCAAAACCTCACAGAACTTATATGAACTGTATAATGCATACGAGAAGTGACTTCTTATTTTAAATCACCATCAACACCAACTTAGCCATGTACTTAGTGCAGATTCAAGAACTGTCGCACAATCCCTTCTCCTTAAAACAGTCTTGCCTTCCATGGGGATGCTTAGAAGACGCGTATGCCAATTAACTAACTGCTAGGTAAGAAAGCAGCTTTGAGAATTGGACTACAATTTGCTGCTTGCCTGACTGTTCTCCCAAAACTTTCCCACATCTATGAAAAATGCTCTCACTTGCACAGACTATTTTTCTGACGTCTGGTCAGGCATTATGCCTGTCTATACATTTTAAACCACTATATATAACCCACATTTAAAATAGTAATTCTAGAAAACAATCAAGAAAAACTAATCAAATACAATAAATGTGAGAGGGCTGTCCTGTCCAAAGAGAATTTTCTCAATAAAAGCCTAATCACACACATTAAATCTATTTACCTGTTTTAACAGGATAGCATTGTGCCACCAGTCACTGTGCACACGTGGAAGATTAGCTGTACCTCAGGCCTAAATCAGTTCCCCCAAACCACTGACAATATTGTAAAGGGCTTGTTTGCATCCAAAGGAACACAACTTGGTTGGTAACAGACGCTTGGTTTTTGAGTGCTAGAAAAAATAACTTCATTTTTCTGTTTGAGGCAGAGACTACTTCCTGCACACACGTATATGGCAAAATCTGTACTTTTTTAAATGGACTGTTTTATTCTTTTATTTCTTCTCTTTCTGCCTGCCACTTCCCAATGAATCATCTCCCACCTTTTGGCTAGATCCCATTATAGGACTACCATAGCTGAGGCAAGATTTACTAAAAGAAATTAATCACATGTATGATTGTGTACAGCTGGCCAAAGCCAACTTAGAAAACAGTTATCAACTTGAAGTGTCTTTGAATAATTCAGAGGTCAGATTTTGACTTCACAGATGAAGTACTAAGAAGTTATAAGAATGTTTAGCAGATGATCTGATTAGTTGCAAATGCATCCAGTTATTTGACACAGAATCTCCAGCTACAAAAATTTCAGGTAACAAACCTGATGTAAAACATAGTTACAAAATGAAGTTTTTATTTAATACAGATTCTTATTCCTCACACCTGCAGGAGAAAGAAAAAAAAAACAGAAGACAAAACGCAAACAACACAAAACAATCTAAGGTACTTGGTGCTTTAATACATTTATCCATGCAAGGGCTCTGTAAAGTTGCGAACGACATTGAAAAACCTGAGGGTAAGGAGAGGTAAAGAGATTTGCCAAAGTCTGTGTGGAAATTCTGTGAGAGAAGTAGGCTTACAGCTCCTAAAACTAATGCTATTGTTTCAACAGCTGACCACCCTTCTACTATCAGACGCAGACTATTACTCTCTATGTGGATCCCCTTATCAGACAAGCTTCTCCATGATTTTCCTGCTATTTCCAGACAGCAGATACATTTTGGAACTCAGATGCTGCATGTTGTATTGAAGCTGTGGGAGTGAGTTCACATCATAGATCTTTCTGCCCCCTCCCCCCCCCCACCAGACTTCTGCCATCCTGCTCCTTTCTCAAATACATCCCTCCCAGCCCAGAATCTCAGCAGAGTCCTCCCCACTGCTTGAAACTACTGCCAGTTCCTCCCTCTCCTCTCTGATGTTGTTCCTCTCAGTCCCCGTCCCTGCTCTCTCCCCGCTTTCTTGTGGACAGCTGAATTATGGGGCACCACCAGAGGAAACACGGAAAGCCCTGTTCTTGTATAGCCTTTGTCAAAAGAAGGGACTAATGAATATGTGTATGTATATACACTTAATTAATTCTACTACTTAACTAGTGAGGTGAGAAGCAGAGGCACTCAGAGAGAAACGACAACTGTATACGCCTGCAGATTATTTAGACATAACAAATACAAGGTAGAAAAGAAGGAAATTAATTCTTAGCCAATCCTTACTGAAAGGAGAGGGAAATTAAGGCCCAAAACTTACTACTTCTAGTTACTTTCCAGGAAAACACAAACCACAATGGAAAATGCTCTCGGAATTAGCAACAGGGGTTTGTGTTGCCTTTTCTATCTTCTTTCAAGTGTTCTTCCTGAACTTTTTAGACAGTTGTCTTTTTGTCATCTATTTCACAAAGCAGATAAAAGGTACAGTGGGGTTTAAAGCACTGGCAAAAGCTTTGATATTCTAAACACTAGAAGTATCTAAAAACAAAACTAAAATGGACTTGTGCCATTGGTTTTCTTAACTACCATAAACAAACACAGACTTTTCTTTTTAAACTTATTACACTGCAATTTTTAAAAGCAGAATTCCCAATTCTACTTGTAACCAACTGCAAACAATGCTTCAAGAGGAGAAAACCCAACCAAACTGATTTCACTGTACATAGGTCAACAAAAAGCACCAGAAATATAAGTCTCCTTCCATGAGAAATTATGGGTCAATTGAACACTACTTTCATAACAGAAAGCTATAGAGATGACCTGTCCCTAATTAAGAAATATTTTTAGTTTTTAAACAAGCAAAGTGTGTACAAACAAAGCACAGAATGAATTAAAAGACTGAACCAGAAAACAAACAAAAAAAATGTATGTCTGGGATTTGCCAAACTTCATGATCAAAGTTTGGTAACAACAAATATATTTCTGGGGTTCGAAGTATTCATAATCAAGGAATATAGCATTTGGATTAAATGCGGACTCAAGGAAAAAAAAAAAGGTTTAAAAAACTCCAACACATTCAAGATGCTAGAGAGCAAAGAGGGTTCAAGTTAGTTTGTGGAAATAGAAGCAGATTAAATATCTTGAAATAGTTTAATGAGCCACTATATACATGTGGAAGTGTTTCCATTAAATACTTATCTTTAACCACAAGCCGATCTCTGCAATGTGTGTGCCCTACTTTTGGTTGGTTAGGAAAATAATTTTTTGATGCTTCTTGAACTATAATTTGCTGGGGGTGGGAAGGGGTATAAGATTCCAAGTTCATCTTCATGCTGTTTTAAAACCCTAACCTTCAAGCAAGAGCTTGATCTATGGGAAACAGCTGCAGAAAAGTAAATCTCCCTTTGAAAAAGTCCAGAATGTATTTTTGTTAAGTATGTTTTGAAGTCATGGTAGGAAAATTAGTGAAAATTGTAAATCTGCTTGCAAATCTGGTCGTGTCTAACTCAAAGATTAGGGGAAAGATTCCAATTTAATAGCAAGACCATGACAACCCTAGTTAAGCATGCTCTAGGACAGAGCAGATGGGGCCCTTTGCTCACCTCCACGCGTTTTGGATTTATTGCATGCACCCAACACGTTTCATATTAGACACCCCTTGACTGTGTACTTGAGACAGCAGGGTTCAGTATGCACTTCCTCTGCAGACTAATATATTATTCTAAATTGAGCTAAAGTGTTTCCGTTTCATGAGTGATATAAAGTTCAGATTTGAGTTTTTAGGCAGCAGATTTGCAGTCATTCATCAGATCTTTTCTTCTTCATATTAGGAAAAGTAAGCCTTAAGAAAAAAAAAAATCTGTCTTACTGAAAGTAATTCTGGATTTTGTTGGGTTTCCTTTAAACAAAATACACTTATACTATTGTAATAGCTTACTTGAAGGATGGATATGATCACCTCCTGCTTAGTACGAACATACATTTAAGTTATGGTTTATGATTTCATCTGAAGAGGACTGCTGAGAATGCAGGAGTAAATTCATATTTTAAGACTAAATTTTAATAAAATTCTACCAGAATAAGAAAGCCATTTTATAGAGCAAATGAAGAGAGGAACATAACCATTACTAAATGTCTATTACAAATGCTAAAAACCAACACCAACCTTTTTGTTTCTCCGATTTACCCAATGATCAGGATTTACAAGTTACTGCAATTGCACGTTACTATCAGAAATATCAAATGATCACATTTTCTTACCTAAGATTTGTGTGTTAGTTGGAAATAGTTGGAGTGTGACAGGTACAGGAACTGATAGGACCTGACTTTATAATTATAAGCAACACACTGAATTTGACATTTCAGTATTTCACAACATTCATATGAAGCAGAGAGCACTACACCATTTCAACAACTGGAAGAACAGACCTACAGAGTTGCTCGTTTTTTCCTAGAGTTGGATGAGTCAATGGTAGTCAGAGAGAGTAGACAGTCCTACCAATCAGTCCCTGTACACCAACAGCTACTACAAACCACAGTACTCAATATTATACTCTCTAGATGCCTTGCACACTGCTGCTGCTGCTTTTAAAATGATGCCAGCAAGAAGACTCTGCCCACTGAAATGCGGTTCTGGAACATATGGTGTATAAAGGCATAAGATAAATGAAACTAAAATTGGCCTCTCTTTTATCAAGTTACTTTTTATAAAAAGTTTTTAGATTTTACCTTTTAGGTGGCATCCTCAAGATGCCTCCTCTTAAAATTAATGTTTAAAAAAATCCAAACCATAAAAAATACAGGAAAACTGCACACATCCACTTATATTGTCTTTAACTTCAAGTGAAAATTATAAAGGCCGTACATAGAAACCCAATAAAAGGGCCAGTTTGAGAATACTCTCTCACACTGTATAAAATAACTTTTTTTTAAAAGGAATTGAAAAAAAAAATACAAAGGCTATGAAAACGCAGAAAAGATTATCAAACACCTGGCCTACAGAGCTCAAATCTGTTGCTCTTCACAAAGTATTAATGAGAAAGTGATTTACACATCGCCTTCAAAAGAATGTTTAATATATCCTTTGTTTTCATCTAAACATGACCATGAAGTTATGTGTTAAACTAACTTTCTGACCCACCCTTCATATAGCATCCCTGATAATACTTTAGTTGCTGTTTATAAATTCCACTGGGGAACAAAAATTGTCCTTATGATCTGATAACTGCGCCAACTGCAATCTATAGTATTTTGCAATAAAAACGCTGTAGTTAAACCCCTTCTTTTATTACTTCCCTTCTGAATCTGCTGCCCAGCAAAGCTGTGTATGCACAAACTTGCAAGTCAGGAAGGATCAGATAAGAAGTTTACTTCATACCCAAACTGCTATTGCACAAAAAATGGATTAGTAATTCCCTTTCTAGGAATGTTTGGCTGCCACTTCCTATAAGAAATGTCTCAGTTTCCCTCCAGGCTGCTACTCCATATCTTCACGAATACAGAAAAGAGAGGCACATCCACACCACCATGCCAAAGGATCTCATGTCTTAACACTTGATCTGTTCACATCTAGACACGCTTCAGAGGACAGACAGTCCAGTTCTTTCACACAAGATACCTCACTGATGACAGTGCACAGGATTTGATGAGGTAACTAAGAACAAGGAATAGTATATGTTTTTTAAGTTTGCCCACAAATATATTGCTAGCAGTAAGCAAACCGTTTTCATATCTGTTGGAAGATAAAAGTGAAAGGTAAAAGTGAAAAGACTGTTCAGCCCAACAAGTTGGCAGCACAACAGGTCATTCTAGGGATATTCCATGGTGTCTACCTTCCAAGTCACAAACACAGAAACAGGGAACACTGCAAGTGCTCTCACTCCTCAAAGGCAATGTCCATCAAGCCAAGTCACTGAACAGGCAAACATGGTGATGTCAGAAGCGTTGTTTGTGTTTTGAGTTGTGTGATTTATAACTAAATTTGTTTAAACAAAAGTTATAACAAAGAGAAACACAAGCCAAAAGAGAAAGCAACAGATTTTGTGTCAGCAAACCTTAGCCACGGTTCTTGCTTGTTTCTTTCAATGAAAAACCCTAGTGTGTGAGCTCAGCTGTTCAAGTAAACGAACTCAATTTAATTTTCTTTCTTTAATCCTCTACACTTGAGACATTGAGACTCACTCTTGGAGTACGGCAGCTTTGTTCATCATGATCTTAGTACAATCCCATTACTAGAAAACAGTATGTTTGAAAACACAGATAAAGCATAGCAGAGAGATGTGTCATCTAACATTGGTGACAAATAAAACAAATCCACAGATTGGCACAGTGGCTGACACCAGTTGAACCACAATACCAAAGACTTCCAGACTGCTACAGTCACAGCTTATAGACTGGTTACATATTATGTAAGTCAAACCCAAGCATAGGGGTTTTTTTTGTTGAACATAACAGACACCGGTGCTCACAGTTACTCTGTAACACTGCATTAAGAATAGGAATCAGCATCTACAGATACAAGGATGGGACAAATACAGCTCAACTTCTCATGAGATCTGGGGAAATTCTGCTTATGGCCATGGCCTGAAGTTTGACTTGGACTAGGAATTCTGACTGCACAACAGACAGAAAAGCCTCAAAAGTATTTTCTTTTTTTAGCTATGAAATGAAAGAAACATGAGGAAAAGAAGTTCCCCAAAATACAACAGAAGTGGGCGGGGTAGGAGGAATTTATTAAACAGTGTAGCCAGATCTCAGGTCTTTCTAAATAAGTCAATTCCTAACTGAAAGGAAGGTATGATAATTTATATTAAAATAACTGTCATTTCCTCTCTTTTCAGTAGAAAGTTCACCTTCTTAGCACTTGAAAATTACCAAGCATCAAGTAGAAGTCTCCTTGGTGAAGTGGTATTGCTAACCCAGGTGTCTCTATGTCCCATGCCACCTTCAAGCCTACGTGCCAAACAGCTGGGTCTCGTCCCTTTGGTTTTTGTTCATTAGTTTCTTCCACAGCTGAACCTTTAAAGAGAGAGAGAGAGAGAGAAAGACCACTAAAATAACAGACAAGGTGAGAACCATAAAATACAAAATCTGGTCTAACAATGCAGACTTAATGATATCCTTCATTGGTACAATCTTAATAGGCTTAAACTTTCTATAATCTCCATTTACCATAACTACCATCTCCAAATTAAAAAGTACATAATAGGTAAAAAAAGCTATATGACATCAAGAATTTTTTGAAACCAACTTTACCAAGATGAAAACTTCACATTAACCACAAAGTAAAGGCAAATCAAGGCAAAGTATGTAACAGGCTTAAGTTTTTCTGAAGTTCTCAAGTAAATGTAGGGGAGTTTTAGTTAATCGTCACTCTTAATTTTTTATTTTTTTTTTACATTACTAGAAGATAAAAAGAAAAAAAAGTGTAGCAGCACTGATATAAGAATAGATAACTTGTGAAAGAATTTCAAGTCATAAACCACCAGGGCATTTTATGAACAATTTCACTTGTTTACGTACTTGCAATTTCACCAAATCATAAACTGAGGCAAAGTAAGGTGAAATAATGGGCACAAAACACAATCTAGACAAAGTTGAGCAAATCTTGGAATAATATCTGTCATTCTTCTCTCAAAATTATTAGTCAAACATGCTAGATAACATGCACAAGAGCCAACCAAGCTTCAATACATTTGTCACAACATTTTTCTTATCATTAAGCAACATGAATGCATTGAGCTTGGGGAAAAAATAATCCACTGCAGAGAAATAGTATTTAGAGCTCAATCCCTCAGAACTATTTTCATAAGCTTACTTCACTTCAGTATAAATTGAAAGATACTGTCAGCATTTATAACAAGGTATTTGGGAGCTATGTTGTAACAGTTTTATGGCTAAAGTAACAGAGCACTTGAGAGGGGGAGGATGAAATTTTATTAAGCAGTTGGCACAGAACAGCAGTGAACAGTTAGAAATCATCAACCCCGTAGCATGCCTCATTCTTGCTTAGACATTAGTAACCATGTGTGTCCATTTCACTGTCCATTTCAAATGTGCTTTCATGTCATAATTTTTGAAAATTTTGTCTTCATTTCATTCCAGAATAAAAATAATAAAGACTTATAACTCTAATTAGAATATGCACACATAAAAAGTGACCTTGAGCTCACATTTTCAAAATACTAAAGTCATTCATCTCACGTGGCTACCGCAATGTTTGTTTAGTTGGCAGCAACCTTAAATAATTAATAAATCATCTTAATTTTGTATGTCAATTAAATATTGTCTAAATTCAGGAAGCAGAGAGACAAAATCTTTTAAAAAGCCAATGTAGAGTTCTTAGTTCAAACTTCTACAGTAAATTCAGTCCCTGTATTCCCTCCCTCCACTGCTGTTCTCATCCAGCAGAAGCTTTGGCTCAGGAGCAGCTCTAGGCCTTGCTGTCAAGGAGCACACAAATGAGAAAACAAGAGCCAGCAAATACTCAGAAAAATCAATACTAAAGTCTTCAAGGGGCTTTCATATTTTCTGCCCTGTTCAGATAAATCGTAACTTAAGAAAAATGCTTTCTGAAAACTGCAAATAGGATGGCTTTCAAGGCATTTTTAATGCAATACATCATGGATATTATAAAAAGAGGTAACCTTTCTGGGTTAACTCTCTCTGTTATGCTGCTTTCCCATTCACTTTGGCAGCAGCACTGTTCACAATATGGCACCAATAAAATATAGAACTACAATCAGAGACAGCAATTTCAATCAAAGTTTCCTGGGGTCTCCTCATAAATCCAGCACCTTTGGAATGTGCTCGTTAAAATGACTTATTTTTTGCAGTTTGATAAATTTTTTATTGCTTAAGCACAGAGTTCAAATGTAGCTCACAGTCTCCTTTTCTCTATATTCTCAATTATTGCACCTTATAATTATCAGCAGCAATTGAAACTGATTGCTCCTACCATGTTATTTTGGTAACAAATGGAAGCAAGCTGCTACTAGCTTTTAAATGCAAGCTATTCTGAAAGCGAGGGAAAGGAAAAAAAAAACCCAAACCAGACACCTTAACATTTGTGGTATATCTCTAGGTAGCACTGACAAACTTCTACATAAAAAGAAGTTGTTATTAAATTCTGTATGTCACACCTCAAGCATGACTGAATGCTCTATATTCATTAATATAATTACAGTTCCATTTTAAGTGAAAACATTTAGATGCATCTAAAACATAGGTATTTGAGAGTAAATCATGTGGACCGAGCACATACACCGCACCTTAAGAACATGTATTTACTTCGGAGTAGACCATACAGAAATGATCACATTTATTATATTTCCATTTAAAAATTCTACAACTATCTGTAAATATGAAATCTCTTCATTAAAGATTTATAGAATTTGGCTTGCAAGAACTCTTTACAATTGTATCCTAAATGAAATGGTGCAACCAGGTAACAAGCTTACCACAGCATAACAACAATACCTCATCAAACCTGTAATTAAGGTAGAACCATGAAAGAGAGAACGTAGCTGCAGAAAATTGGTCAGAACATTATGCTTCCAACTAGACAGCTCAAATTTCAGAGATGTTCCAGCTCTAAGACCCGATCTTATCAGGTTTGGTTCAGAACAACATGAAACTTGTTTTCCTGGATCTAGTTTGGTTACTCTTCCACAGCACAGAAGGTAAAAGTAGCCTTAAAAGGTTTCTTTGCTATTCAGCACCAAGATTTTCAAGAGTTTGAGAGCTTTTCGGCATTCTGAAACCCTAAATATTCCCTATTTGAGTCAAATTGTAATGCCAAACTATATCCTAAACATACTACTCTTAAATCAGACGTGGTTTCTTAGCAGAATCATTGCCAACACATTGCTAAAAACAAGCAGGACAGTAAACATTTACTTTGGCATTAAATCCAACTGACCACTGTTACACAGATACAGAAAAAGTTGGGGTCTTTTTCAGTTTGAATCATTTTTCAAGAATTTAGAAGAATTTGAGCACACGTTCAGCAATTGATAAAATATATACATTATTACTGTCATCCATAGCAATTTTTATATGTTATATGCAAAAAGTGAAAAAAGCAGAGCAGGCTTTGCTTTTCAGCAGCTGGTGGGAAAGAACTGAGTATCAACCCAGTGATATTTCTTGTGATTGATTACTGAAAAGCCATGCCATAAGAGGTTAATTAAACTGTACTGCCATTTTAACTGTTGCTTGCAACTGGCATTCACAAAAACAGTAACTGGAAGATTTGCCAATAGTGTTCTTATCAATTCACATTTGGAATATTGTGTCCAAATATATCAAGAACGAGAGCACCAAAATAGAACAAAGAATATTCTGTCATCCCTTCATTCTTCAAGGGGAGGCTTTATTTGATCAAATCAGTGAGAGCATGGCTAAAAAAAAAAGAACAAAAAAAACCCAAACACCACAACAGTTTTAATTGAAATAATGATTTCTTTCTAGAAAATGGGGATTCAGAGCTATTATTTTAAGAGTAATTGGATCATTAAAAATTTATGATTCTCTCAAAACATACTTCCAACTGGACAGAACCTACAAGTTGCAGATGTGATCATTTCACTCACATATTCATTTCCATAGTCATATATATTTTTGACATAACATTTCTATTCTTTCAAAAAGCAATATTTCTACTAGATTACTGACATTAAAAATCGTTTAATATAATTATTCTCATCCTGTACAAATATCTACTCCATGACTTTCATCCATTAAGTAGTATATAAAGAGAATTATTGGTCAGCTACAAATTTAGATTGACTTCAATTCTGAACAACTTTGGTAGTTTCAGAATTATTTTTTTTTTAACCTAATGAGGAAACATACATCTGTAGTGAATCTCAATTATTTTTATTCCCAATTACTACAGAAATGAGATAGCAGTCATTAGGTTTAGTGCTAGGATATCGCTTCTAACATCACGCTGTCAAAAAACACAAACAGCATTTTCCAAAAGAAACAAGCACAAAAGCTCGTTCAAGATCAGTCATTCCACAACTTCAGTGTAAGTTTGTTACACCTTTTGACACCACCTTGTCAGCAAACACAGCCAGCTCTTTCGTACTTCAAGAGATTGATACAGCAAGTCGGCCTAACTGCAAGATGACAAACAAGATACTGTAAAGAATCTAGAAGAAACTACTTCTCTAACCTCAAACACAGTCTGTGGGAAATCCAGGTATGAGAAAGATGTACCCTTCCAGTGACTAGATTATCTTCCATCTCCTTTAAGCTGGCAACTGAAACAAGTCTCTACTTCAAAGAACATCTTTAGAACCAACTAGTGCTCTGCTAAGCAATAAAACTTCCTACAAAATTTAGAAAGACCTGAGGGAAAACTGTTCCTTAGGAAATGTTTATGGATAAAATCCAATTTTTGAAAATGCCCTTATTCCACCAGTATTTGCATGGCAATTCACTTTTTAAATAGAGCAGGAAATAAAAAAAAAATGGGTTATTAGCTTACTATAGTAAAATCCTGAACAAGTTTTTACCTTAATGCTCTCACGTGATAGGATATTCGTAAGCTAATGTGCTATTAAAAATCCTAAATTGGTCAAAATTTGGAATTCCTGCTCCATGGTAAATTCTGAAAAGTAAATTAATTCTTAATAGTGTTGGTGACAGTATAACTGAACACACATTTTGTAACGTATTTGGCTCTGCATATGCCCCATGACTGCCATTCATGCACTTTCATGCAGTGTTCACATTAAAAGGAAATTTCCCAAATTTTTGTGAAGATCAATTCTTATTGCTTGATAACTACTTTTAATCTAGTGTAATATAATGCAAAAAGCAAATACTATTCAGATGACCACTAAGCAAAACATCGATCTTATTTTGTTGATAGAAATGTACCTCATTTGAAGTTGCTTTGAAACAGTTTGACACTGGAAACAAGAAACAGTGATACTAATTAGAATATCAGCTTGTTCCAATACCTTTATGTGGCTCTCAAATTTCTTTTCTGGCATATTAAAAGCTGCTTCTACTCCAATTAATACTGATCAAAGTTTCAAACATTAAGTTTTCATTATGACATCAAACGCTGAAAAAGGGAACAAGAAAATAAAGCTGTTTCAATTACAGTAGTATCTGTTTTAATACTATTTAATCAAATATGTAGGTACCAAACAAATAATGATATAAAAATGCAAATTAAAGTAGAAAGAAAACCATGTAACCTGAGCTGTGCATCTCTAAACAGACTGACAAACAGCTGCGGTAACAGAGTAAGATTGCTTGACTCCTAGGGCTCCTGCTGTTCAAAATCTGAAAACCTGGGGATTCTGCATTCATATAAGGATGCATTGGTACCAGCCATGAAACTCTGGAAGCCAGTGCTTCCCCAAGCTAAGGGGCTGCCACAGATCCTCAGTGTTCGGAGTCCCAGAGAGCCCAGTGAGAATCTGAGGAGGAGAGAGCTGACAAAAAAACGTACAAGACCTAGCAGAAAAGAGAATCAAGCTAGTTTTAACAAAAATCAACATGCTTAATTTATGTTTGAATTTCCCACATAATCAGTGTTTTCTCCTAGAAAATTACTAACCCATCTAATCAACATCTTCTACAGAAAAATTGTTCCATCAAAATATTTTTGACCACCTCTACTCTTCTTATTATGTATTCTATTCCAATTCTGTGATAGTCTTTAGACACTACAGTGAGACTTCAATGCTAACTCAATACTAAATGACTTAATGAAGCAAGTACTAATAAAAGATACTGGCATAAAAAGCAAATATATTTATAGACAATGGAAAGAGCAGTCAGGATACAATTCTACAAAGACTTAACAACAATCCACACCAAAAAAAAAAAGACATTGAGGGGCTGGAGCAGGTCCAGAGAAGGCAATGAATCTGGTGAGGGATCTGGTCTTATGAGGAGAGGCTGAGGGAGCTGGGGGTGTTCAGCCTGGAGAAAAGGAGG
>JAOXJM010000063.1:28884666-28894687 GCA_026413425.1 Tringa solitaria
GAATTCTCATTTTTATTGCAATATTTTCAACTACATAAACACTATCACAAGAAATAATTGCAGTTGCAGCTCGCTCAACACTTTTATGTTGTAAGAGCAAGACCAGATGGAAATAGAATACAGGTTTTAAAAGAACGATACGGGCATACTACAAAGAAAAACACAGAATAAGTTAAAATAGGGTATCACTAACACTTTCATAAAACCAAGTTACATAGGAACAAGTACATAATTCATCACATAGGTGTCACTGCAAATTGATTATTCCACAAACAAGAGAATTCATTGTTAAAAAAACTTTTTTGCTTGTAAATTCCCGTTTTCATAATCTTTTTTGGTTGCACATACAGGAAAAAACAGATAATCCCTATTCTGGCAATCCTATTTAAAAAATGAAGAAAGAAATAGTACATGTAGTAACTCATAGCAAACACATAAACAAGGAAAGCTGAACTATGAAGAGTGTTACTGTGTATTTTATTTTGTGAGAGTGAACTTCATTTATTCAATTTTAAGGATCAAAAAAGATGACAGAGGCTTAAAATCATGAGGAAGTACAGAAGATTTTAAGGTTTACTGCTACAAGAGTAGGCAGCTCTCACTTACTCTCTCCACACTCACACTCTGCTGATCACCAACTCGTAACTAGACTGAGAAGAGCAGCACAAATTTATGAACTAGCAACATAAATTCTTTAGGTCTCTAGTTTTCTTGGGGACAGGTTGTTGGTGTGTTGACATGAAGTCATTGGTGAAACCGAGCATAATGTAACTTTAGATTAAGGTTGCAAAAAAACGACATGCTGATTTGCTGCATATTCTTGAAGAGTAACACTTCTCTGTGACAAAAAGCTTGCTACAATTTTATTACGTGAAACCACTGAAAACATTAGATTGGCTTTGTTATCTGTAAGAGAAACCGTATTAAACTACAGGAAAAAAAAAACATATATTTCAACATGGACACACATCTGTGGGAAGAAAGGAAGAGGTGGGAAGAAGAGAGATTCTGACAATTTCTTTGTCAAGTACCAGCCTCTTGGCAAAAAGCACACAACATTAAAATGCACTCCTGTGTATAGGTAGTACTAGTTCACATTTGATTGTCAGATCTGGCTAAGTGCCGCTCTTCAGCCTGATGTACAGACTAATACACACAGCTGGGTGGTATAACAGGCTGCTCATCTCTTATGCAAGAAGCTGTCACGCAGATGTCAAAAACATCAAGCTACTCACAAATACCTCCAAAAACTAAAAAAAAAAAAAAAAAAAAAAAAAAAAAGAAGAAAGAAAAACCGAAGATCTGGCTATACCAGCTGGCTGGTGTGTATATAAGCACTGCTTATAGGCTCTTCCAATAGGTAGACCCCAAAATACAAAAAAATGCGTTTCCATGAAGGTATCAGGCATCTTAAACAGAATTTTTCTAAATCTGTTTTTTAGATTGTAAAAATTATTAAGAGTGTAACAGTTAATTCAGGTACTAGTAATGCTTCTTGCACTTTAAATATAAATTAGCAATACCAATATGTGAAAAACAATCTTATGTGCACCATCCCTATAATGCCATCATGCACTGGGCGCTGCTCAAGTAACCTTGTTAAGTGTTGCATTTGGGTCTTCAGAAAGGAGAAAATATCCAAAAACATCTTATTTTGTAGGCTGCGGTGAGTGTTAATGAGTCTGTTATATCTAACTCTGATAACTGGAGTGAATACCAGAAGCACTAATGCCCAATTTCAAAGTCTCCAATGAACTTCCTCTGGACTTTTAACTATCTCTGCTCATTTTTTAGTAATAAACGGGTTTATTAATGAGATGGTTGGCTGTAAAATTCAGCAAGTGGATAGTAATAACTGGAATCTCTCAATCACTATACATACAATTTTTGTTTCTTCATGGCAATAGAAGTAATTCATCATATGCTACTGAGCAGAAGCAATGGAAACACAGCTAATGCACGTCAAAGTCACAGACTAAAATGCAGTTATGTTACACGCACGTGGTTTGTTATTTTCAAATTAAATGGTATACGGGAAAGAAAGATGGGACTTAATGACATTTTTTGGCCAAGGAGCATGACAGTATAAAAACTTTTGCAGCTGATATATTGCTCTGCAGGGTGTCAATATCACTATCAAAAGTTTCTCTCTTGGTTTCTCTCTTAATTGTAAGACAAAAGTTCACTATCCATGCTATAAAGGTTTGTGAAGGCCTCAGTGTTTCAAACATAGAACTTCCACTTCGTTTCACCATCAAACAAGTCAGAAGATAGTAGCCATTTTCCAGTTTTCAGATCATTGCCCTGGCTGAAACAATGTATTACAAAAAATTTATTGAAATCATATTGAAATATTATTGAAATTAGCTCTGACAACAAATTTAAGGCTGCAATTTCACAACAATTTCTAACACATCAAAACACTGAAAACATTAAGACACAAAAGTTTGGGGTTTTCTCCCAGTACTTCTCATAAAACACACAGAAGAATTTATTGAAGAAATTGTGTTTGTTCACACAAGGAGACTTAAGTCAATGCAAGCGATATTCACCTCTAAAAAGATAACCCTGTTTGCTGCCATGCATTTCTCCTGAATTTGTGGAAAGCGTCAACTTCACTATACTAAGTAATCCCTCTGGACCTGGAACAGCATACCATACAGGTGTAAAAAGTCAGTCACGAAAGACCAAGATACAAACAGTGCCTATGAAATGTTTAAGGATGTTAGTTTTCAGTTAAACAACAAGATGCTCACTGATGAGCAGCTAAAATATATACTTTATTCAAAATAGTAGACTGCCAAAACCCATGACTGTTAGTCACTATTCTGGAAAAACCCATCTCATTATTCCCAAAAAAAGATGTTTTTTTCAGAAAAGAGGGTACTTTGAAATGTCTGACATGCACATTCTCAACCTCTGAGGAGATGCAAGCAACCTTTTTTTCAGCTATTGATTACTTATTTTCACCTTACAAGCAGCATTACGCAGAAGGAAGCAAAAGATGCATCATGCTATGGAAAAGGTACATAAAAGATGACAATTCAAACAAAAACTGAGTATCTCATCATTGCATATAACTTCCTATTTTAACAATTCTCAGATTTTTATTATCTACAGACCCTTCATATGCACATCACACTAAGGAACAGTCATTTTTAATACTCTGCAAATGGCTGAGAACCGGCTGGACTCTTCAACCCACCCTTCAGGCCAGCTGGTGCTTGCCTGACGCAGAGAAAACACCACAACCAGTAAAACAGTTCCACGTACTCATACACGCTCTTCCCTGCAAAATAATTGAATTTTCTGATTCACTACCTGACTTATGTTACAGTGACCTAAAGTCCCAGCTGATGTTGCCTTAATTTCATCGGGTCAATGATTAATTTTTTTTTAATAAAGTAAAGACTGAAAATGGTCCTCATTTTTACTCCCCTCTGCCCCCAGCAACCTTACAGCAAAGAGAGGTAAAAGAAGGCTGAACATTTTATCTAGGCTGAATTTTAATTATATTATGTTTAAATCTGACAAATAAACTTATTGGGGCTAAAGGAGGGAACACCACACCACTGGAGGTGAGAGTGCAAAAGGAAGGCCTGTGGCTTTGAGACAGCATCTCCACTCACAGCCTACAAAAGCCCTTCTGCCTTAACTCTTCTCATTACAAGTTCTTAAAACATTCACCTTTTTTTTGGTCCTAAAATGTTTTGCTAACTCCCTGCAGCGGCTTTTACACTTTTGAGAATACTGACTCAGGGCCAGAACTAGTAAGACACAGACTCAAGTCTGGTTTTTTTTCAGTGTGTTTGCAGAAATTTCTGGGGCAGCTCCTAAAAAAAGGGCCTTGATTCAAAGCATAAGTATCATTTCCATCTCCAATACCGTTTTAGCTAATAGTCTTTTGTTTTTCAAAAGGTTATCAGGCTTAGCAAGGCACTCTGAGAATGCATACTGTCATGAGAGAAAGACCTGAATCACCAGTTCAGACGCAAACCTTTGGTTTTCCAAAAATCCCTCCTTTGTATTAGCTTTTCCCACATAAGAATGTGTATTAGGGCCTTTGTATCTCTTTTCGTCTTTTTTTTTTAATCAACTATAATAAAAAGTGGATTTCTTTCAAGTCATGCATGAAGAGGGCTAGTGCTGTGAAGTGAGAGCTCAATGCCTTTATAAAGGAAAAAGATTATATATTTTTTATAGTAAAAATTTTGTGACACAACACTAAGACCCCATCTAGAAGAAAGCCATCACTTTACAGGAACTTCCATAACCTTGCCTCCTAACATTCTTTCACAGGTTTTTAAAAATAAAATTAAAAAAAAAGTCACATGAAATTTGTGATTGTTTCTTAATGCAGGAACAGGATTTTGAAGTTGACATTTGTGTAAACTACAAGGCTTTCCAAGTGTTAGCTATTAAAACTTCATAGCAACCAAGATCATTCAAGTGGCTCACTAAAACCAGTTATGTCAGAAGTGAACCTAGAGTAATAAAAAATACATTCTAAATGCACTATTACAGTTTTTATTTCTCCATTATCACATATATTAGATTTCAGAATTTTTTTTCTTCAAATTATTTCTGTAAACTCCACTCATGAAAAGATCTTAAGGGACTAGCCAATTTTACAGCACCATTTACTCACAAGAAAATGGTATATTCCCAGTTTACCCTTCATTACACCCAAGTCTTACCAACAGCCTCATCTGTGCTACATTTTTGTATAATCCAGCATGTCAGAAATACCGGCACACATATGATCATACTCTACCATACTTTGCATACTACACCTTATCCCTCTACCCCCGCAATACTATACGCCAAAACAATTTTGATATTAAGGAAAAAAATATTGCATTATCTATTATACTCTTATAATAATATATAAAGTCATATTAAAATTATCTATGACTCTCTAACAATATTTAATACCTGATAAACCAATTTCCTAACAATACTTCAATAAAGTATGCTGGTTATTTGCTATAACCATTGTGCATCTTGCTCCCCCACTGAACAAATCAGTGCAGTTCCAGAAGTAGCAGGATGCAGTTCAAATGATCTGGTCATGAAAAAACTTAGATAATGACCAATCTACTGTAAAGCAAAGACCTCGGGTCTAACACCTGCATTTGTAACCTATCAGCTCTCTAAAGGACTGTTTGAGATTCCTTCCTGCAAAGCTACTGTTTGGCTGTGCTTACTAATTTCAACCTCTCTTACCCTTTCTCATAAATCAACAGCCCCAGATTTCGGTTCACACACACCGGCAGGCAGTCATGCATATGCACAACGTACTTGACTGATGTAACCAAACTAAGAGTTAATTTATGCATCAAAGCAGCTCAGCAATGTGTGAAAAATGTCTTTGCTACCAGTATCCCCCTCTCTCCCCACCTTGACATGTTAAGGGCCCCTTAATTGTTGTTTTAACCTACAGGAACGTTGTTCTTTTGGCCAGTGGCTGTTAATGCAACAGAACTGATAATTTTCTCACCCAGCTGAGTGCAGATTTGTCACACATGGATTAGCACTTTAAGTAATCAAAATAAAAATCTGAAATGATAAATTGTTCACACAGAGCCACTTTTTGCTTACAAAATGCCCCATAGCCTCTCAGTATACCTGCCAATAAATTTCTACCATCACCACAAGCATCTTGACACCATCATCCATTTCTTGTTCCCCCTATCATTTGTGTACGCTCTTCCAGCAGGTACCAGTTGGTAAATGGATTGGCTGTGTTAGGTGAGAAGTAAGAACATTCAAACTTTGCTTGAAAATAACAATTAAGCTTCGGTCAGATCTTCAGTTCTTCAGTTTCCTTCTCATACATACAGACACAAGCATACATGCACCTAAGAAAATGTTTAAAACAGTAGATACTTTTAGATCAACATGTTTGGCACAGATAAGGACACTGGGGCATTTCTGCATGCCACTCTTTGCATAGTTTCACTGAGAAAGAACCAATGGTTGCCAAGAAAACAGATTTCTTAATCCAGTAGTTCTTAACCAGGTCACCTCCAAAGAATCAGCAAACAGAAACCTTAGCGACTGTCATCAATAATCGATTCTGCATGAAGTAGCAAAAATACCCCTACTCGCTCAGTCACAAGACACCAAGTAGGTTTGACCAGTTGAGAAATACTAAGAGCCAATCCTTTAACAGAGAAAAGATTCAATAAAGATTTAAAAAAAAAAAAAGTAAAATAAAACAATAGATAACAAGGCTTAATGTTGAAGCAAGGACACATTTGGCATTGCTGTTTATACACCTCTCACGTTCTAATGACACTAAGAAGTTAGTGATGTTGCCTAACTTCTCCTGAAGTCTACTACAGAAGGTAGGGGACTAGAGCAGTACAGCCTTAGAAGCTGTGTACACAGGCTTATAATTTCTGTAGACATAGACAGTTTCCAAACACACACACAAGCAGGTCATACTAGCACTTTTCTCCAGAACCACCAGCAAGATCAAAGATGCAATTAGTTTTCTTGCAGCTTTTCATCATTTCCAGAAAATACTAGAGCAGGATTTCTGGTCTGTATGTTTTGATAGGTAATGGTAGAAGTATCCGATGTGTAATAAAGATACTTTAAAAAAAAAAAAAAACAACAACAAAACAAAAAACACAAAAAAGGGAGAGGTGGGGGACTTGAAGTGTTAAAACATCACCCAGAAGAAACAACAGTCAGAAGGGAAAATAAAATGGATACTTGAAAAAAATATAGCTATTTCCTAAAATACTTAGTTTCGCATCAAGTGTGGTTTCCAAAGTCCCCTTAATGACACTGCTGAAGACAGTGTTAATGTAGAAAGAGCAGGCGCTAAGTGCAAATGCTTGTGCCATGCAATCGGCTACAAGGAAGATCAATACGGAGCTAGAGCATTAAATTTCACATACTGTAACTGTCATGCCCATTACACAGTATTTGAACATCTTCCTATGCCATTACAAAATTGTTGACTCTTGATTTTTATTTTTTACAGAATTAAGTTATTTTCCAGAGATTTTATTAGCACAATAAGTACTACGGAAGTATAAAAGTACTTCCAAACTTGGTGAAATTTGAAGACATTTACAGCCTTCCAAGACATCATATTTGATTATTTAACTGTATTCTTCACTCCGGAACAAAAAGACAGTCAGACGGTTGAAAGCCTTACAGATAAAAGGAAACGTATCCCAGGAACACTTCTCTTTCGTGTTAGTCACATTTCACCAGCTACAGAGCTGATGTATTTTAAAGGAGGTATTTTTACAAGATAATTCTGAAGAGTATATGCCACAATTAACAACATCGCTGCGGAGAGAACACACAGAAGGAAGGGGTAGCCCAGGTCCCCTGAGGTTCAACTGCAGAAGCAGCACCTTGCTTCCTGCCTCTGCTCTTCAGTCTTTGCCATTTGTCCTTTTCAAGGACATGATAAACACAGATTTTCCTCCAAACACTTCTCACGCTAGAGGAGCCTTTGAGCAGAAGCTTTGTGCAATTCCTTCTCCTCTCCCCAAAACAATTCAACGGCAACTATCACTGATTTGTTATCATGGTTACAACACATTTGCTGTCATACAAATTGTCAACGTATTTCCATAACAGCACAGCCACTGAGATGGTATTTTTGAAGCTACACAGGAGTACAATGTTAATACAGTTGCATCATTTTTTCACAAACTATTTTGAAGGACATAATTACAGATCACATTATGTACATAAATTTAACATACGCATCAATATTTGTACAAGGCTATTCAGCAGCAAAAAGTGCAATTTGTAATATTTTACATATTTATAAGAGTAACATCTGTAATAAAGGCCCAGACATTATTTGTATTTCTAACAATTTCCAAATTGTCCTAATTCCTAAACTAAGCCATTGGTCAGATGATGATAACACTCACTTTGAAAAATCTATGAACTGAAGTTTTTGCCTCAACTTCATAATAAGAAAACTATTAATGCAACACTGTTGAATTTTGACACATAAATTCAAGAAGGATATTGCTATATGGGATTTGCTGAAAGGAAAAGGGCTTTTTTCTAACAAAAATTATTTAAAGAAAAAAGTTCATAGTGAACAATGCAGACGAAGTGAACAATTCAAATTTAGTTAATTTTGTTTGGCTTGAAGGCTTTGTTTTGTTCACAGCCTCTGGAATAAGCCACATGGAGAACAGAAAGCCAACATTTAAGTTGGCAGACAATGATTAGCAAAATTCAGGGTCTGAAAAAAGGTTAGGCAAGTTCAGGCCATAAAAAGGGAGCACAATTTAAAAGAAAGAATTATTAACCACTGGAGCAGATCACCACTGTGTCAGATTAATTCTCCATCATGGGAATTCTTTTTTACATCAAGTTTAGATGTTTTTCTAAATGATACATTTTAGTTCAGTGGTTCCCAAAGGGTTTAGACCAGCAGACCTACAATGAATCATCCGCATTTCCTTAAGAAGTTCTGCACATAGAGCCTAACCAAATAAACCCAAGGCAGTAGAGCCACCCTGATTGAAAGTCTGACGCATCTTATCCTCAGTTTGGTTTTGATTCATCATTTTGCCAGTCACCAGTGGTCAGGAGACACTAGTCAACTTCTGTAAGAATATATTTTAGTGAATCCCTAAAGCTGGTGTTAGAAATTCTCTTCAGCCTCACAACTCATACAAACTCAAGACACGAGTTTTTTGGGATCTGTATTTCCCAGTACTTGGAACATTTACAGTACTATCATACAGTTAAAGAACCACAGCTAAAGGAAGGACTACTCAATTTTCTTTTACCCACATTTTATTCTTAAACTGACTTTGCATAATTTAAAGAATAAGCTTAGGGTATGCTAAGAGGTAAAATACAAAGAGCACTGATCTGCTGTGAAAGAAACAGATCTCTTAAGCCATTTCCTTGTGCCAAACCAAGGCAAATTTCATAATGCAGATCAACTTTTTGCTTTAGAATACATTTGTTGAGCAAACTTAAGAACTGTTACTTTTTCAAATAATGCTGTTTAATAAAGCAATCCTAACTCTTGCAAAGGCTAATACTTATTTTCCAGTTTTCCTTTTCATTACTTGCATATACAGACCATATTTCTTGTTAACTTTTTGCAATGATCAGGTGTAGTTTTCCAGAGCAGCACTACTTAACTGAAATGGAAACATACATGCTATCACTCTCTGTACTTTGGAATGTGAAGTAGTACAGTAGTGACAAGCTTATTTAAAAATCATCTCTTCCCTTCTCCATGCTATTCTTTGGCTGGATTTCTGAAGATGAAAAAGAAAGTGGCCGGCAGAGAGAGGACCATTCCAGATTTCAACACAACTCTATTTGCTCCCTTCTGCTGAAAAAAAAATCCTAGATTTACAGTATTGCATATATCTACTGCCAAATTTAATAAACAAACAATTCCTAAAAAGCATACTAACTCATTCTAGAATGGTTTGGATTTGTTGTCTAAACAAACGCAAAGAGAGGCAGCCATACTGATCCGTAACTGATACTAAAGGTTTACCAGGCTGACAGGAAAATACAGACATATTTAATCAACTGGGTGGTAACATTCAAAATTGAATCCATGAAATGACCTCAGAAAGAAGCAGCACCAAGTAGCCTCTGACTGTATTTTAAAGTAAATATTTAAAATTTAAATATTTCTTATAAATAAGATCATCATCACAAAGCCCACAGGTAAGTTAGTACAAGGGCAGGAAGAGGGATGGCAAGGAGAAGTAAAAACCCTTTATAAAAGATTGATTCACACACATGCAAAATAATTTTAATATGGAAGTACAACTTGACAAAGAGATAGACTGTTCTGAAGTAACTTAAAGGTGTGTAGGTAAGTCTCTCTCCAAATGAAATATTGCAGACACCTTAAAACTCTAAACTCTCTTGCTTCCTTAGAGCATATGAGCGGGTCCAGAGGAGGGCCACAAAAATGATCAGGGGGGTTGGAGCACCTCTGCTGCGAGGACAGGCTGAGGGAGCTGGGGTTGTTCAGCCTGGAGAAGAGGAG
>JAOXJM010000063.1:28894787-28908021 GCA_026413425.1 Tringa solitaria
GGAGACATTCAAGGTGAGGCTCGACAAGGCCCTGGGCAACCTGGTCTAGTTGGGGATGTCCCTGCTGACTGCAGGGGGGTCAGACTAGGTGGCCTTTGAAGGTCCCTTCCAGCCCAGATGATTCTATGATATGTCAATAACAAGAAAAATAAGTTTATTTTCCTTCAGAATGTCTACAAGGACTTGAGTCAGCCATTTTATAAATTGATACAGTGGTTTTACACGTTGGGGTACTCTCAACCTGAAATTCAAAAATCTAGGCCACCCTTTATGACACATAGTATGCACGTCTGTGTTAAAATTATCTGAGTGACAGCAGCTCAGATGCATTAATAAGGGAGGCTGAGGGCAAGGAACTGACATTAAGAGAAAGCTGCCAGAGCCACCTTTGTTCTTATTTGCTGGCTTAACATGCTGTATTACTTCCCCTTCTACAATGGAATTGCTTCAGCAGTAACTAGAATTCAAGAAGGGCCGAGTGAAAAAAGAACGAACAACGTATGATAAAAAAAATTACCGGTAGGGAAGATTTTAAAATTAAATAATATCAGACAACTGCAAGAGCTTATGACCAGCATTTAACTCTACACATGCTGCAATTCCTATCTAAAATAGAAGTTTAAAGGTTTGATGGTCTCCATGTGGAGCTGAGCTTCCATATGACAAATGCTTCAAAACACTGTTATTTGAATTAATATATTAACTTCATTAGATTTTTACTTAGGAGTTTAAATTAAAAAAATGCCTACCTTTACCTAATAATTTTGGATACCCTTAACTCTATCTATACTTGTCACTGCATTTGGAAAGAAACCTGACAGGGAACCCTACCACAGCATTTATTCAATGACCTTTTCTTTTTATTTCCATCAGAACAATTTTCAACATACTCATTTCCAGCTAGCTAAGTGCAAAAAAAAAAAAAAAAAAGCAAGAGATGTTTAACACAGCCTTCCCAGCTCAATTTTCAAACTAAGCAGAGTAACTGTTTGAACATCATGACAGCAGAAAGATCACCTTTAACACGCACATGGGAATTGTTCCTCTAGAACAAAGTACAGCGATCTGTACCAAACTTCATCAAGCATTACAAGAGGCTTCTAAAGCATGCCGTGTTTAAAGACAGTGTTCTCTAATTTCTATAGCTCCTCCTTCAATTTCTTTTGTTCTTTAAGTTGACAAGTTAGCTGTTCTGTGCTTACAAGTTCTCAATAGCCTATTACAAAAAGGCTCAAATTTGTTCACATTACACACCACAGGGATTAAAAAGGAGTTAATATATATCTATTCAAAACTATTGTGCAGAAAATAGCTGTGTTGTACAGGGCTTAGTCTGTGACCCGCTTAACTTTATTCATAGAATGCACAATCCATCACGTACAAAAACAGAGGAAAATGTGAGGTGTTAGTAAGTACCACTGTTAGTGAGAAATTCTGCTAATTATTACACCAAATAAGCATAGTCAACAGGCCAGAGCTGTGAGAGGGCATGTTTCAGGGCATTAAATGGCTGCCTTGGATGGAGATGAATATATTACACTATGCCCTTTAACAATAAAACAATTTCCCTGACACTTACAAATCCAGGCAGCTCTAGTAACACAGATGAAGAGCTCAAGACTGTACTTGGCATACAACGATGCTTCAGTGCCACCTAGTGACGTGCACTTTTAACTTTATTGTCTCTTAAGATCTATAGTACATGAAAAGTTCAAAAGCTAATTCAGCTCAAGTGCGGAGTCCGCACAGTACGGAAGAGAAGCCTCACTCTCTGCCAGGAAAAGACAGACAAAGAGAGGTCATGATGAGACAAACTCCTCCCCTTTCTTTATAACGAAAACATACACTTCCTTAAATAGCTGATAAAGCATTACATACGTTTTTATTACAGCCTGCTCTTACAGTCAAAAAAAAAAAAAAAAGAGAAAAGCCTTGCAGGAAAGGACAAATCCTCATATATTTTAAAGCAGGGGTATACTACTATACACAAGAAGGTTTAGGCACCTTCGATATTTTATGAAATTGATTTTGGGAAAATATTTCATCAACTTAAGCATTTTTGAAAATGGTTTTTTTCTCCCCTTGTTTGAATGAACTTTATTTATTATTATTATTACCTGGAGTACTTTCACAGCTTAAGACAGTGTTTTAGAGACTGTAAACTTCGCTCATTCATTCCTTCTTTGCAGTTTCACACTTTGTTTACTTCTGTCACCGTATTTGTTATCACTCTAATGGAGATTATAGCCATTTCATATTTCCGTTATCCTGCTGGTTGGTACTGCAGATCAGTACTGCAGCTGAATTTTTAGGTTTGCAGTGTAACCTAGCCCAAGAAAAGCTGTGAAGAGGCTGAAATATATTTTATGCTGAATAGAAATTGATGTAGCTATTGAATACCAGCACAGTTGTCTACCAATTTTATTGAAATAAAACCTCTGTCACAAATTTTAAAGAAAGACTGCTTTAAAAATTATTTCCCCAAATTCTGAAGCAGCAAGGAAAAGTGTGAAAGGGAAGAAGGAAGAGGGGGAATAATGGCTTTTAAAACTTTGCTCATGAAAACATTATACAGGCTGCAACAGAACTACACTTGCAGAAAGAGTTTGTCTAAACTAACTTCCCTACCCCAAACTCAGTGAAATCAAAACATAAGATTTGTGCAAGGTTTTGCATGTGGTAACGTCATGACTATTACAGGGTTTGGACTTTGAAGATTATATGATGAACAAAGAATATTCTTATGTATCTGCATCAAAAAACCTACACTGAAATGATGTGCAATGAAAGAAGATTCTCAAATTAAAATTCTCACCTTGATGGTTAGATTAAGACAACACAACCTTTTGGATTAAATAGAAAATAAAAAAGGAAGATAATCTTGTTCCTTACATGTCATATGGAATTCTACTCATGGCTTCTCAGATTCCATTTCCAGCTTCAAAGAAAGTACCTGTACTTCCCGGAGTATTTTCACTGCTATCACAAGTTGGAAAGCTTCAAGGGGGAAACTGGAGGAAAGATGCGCTGATGCAAAGCAATGAACAATGGTATAACTGTTAGGGAACTGTAGAGTACACAAGGGAAGGAAGGCAGTACTAACAGCAAAACCCAACTGTAACTCGCCGATTACTGTAGTGATAAAAAAAGTCCCAAGTTTGATGATCACTGAGTTATATTATTATTTTCCAAGCTTTTACGAATGTCATATTTTATTGCTTTTACAAGAATACTTCATTTTATCTACCAGCAGTTGTGTTAAAAAGAAAGAGGATTTAACCTAGAGTAACTCATGATGTGTATGTTAGAAGTTTTCATCCAAAAAAGATCCCAAACTGCTAGTTAACTGCAGAAATACATGTAGATCTTGTACTCCAAAACAGGTATCTTTTCTTAAGGATCCTGACATATGCAGCCTTCTGAAAGCCAGTGGTATGCTAGATTCCAGGTGCAATCTCAAAGTTAAATGCTACCTAATTTCCAATCCTTGACATCCAAGAAGCAAACAAGGAATATGGGGCAAGTTTTAGACAGTGGAATGAACCCACACTTGGGCTCAGTCCCCATTCAAAACATCTCTATTCACATCCACTAGAATCCAGTTATCAACATTCTAGCTCTGCAGACCACAACAACTTTACAGCCACAGAACAGCTATCACCTGCAAACTTTTTACCTCAAAGTAAAACACATCCAAGAAAAGAACATGTCACTTTAAATTTGTCACATTCCTTTCATAAAAAATATCATACACATATTTACAGGAATATCACATTTTCACTCCTTGCAATATACCAACTATTTCCTCCACAGGATGAAGATTCTTTCTTAAAAGTTGGAAAAATGCATTTGCTCTTATACCTCAAGAAATGCTTGACTGATCAATGCTCAACTCGTCATATGCCTTAGATAGTCCACATTCACAATCAGTCATATTCTCAAGGATGCTGATTACTTACAAACACTGAATGGCTACCCGTGTTGAAGCCATCTCTAGGAAACTAATTGCTAAGCAACTTTCCAACAAAAGCAGTAAGCAGTAGAAGAATCCTAAGCAAAAAAACTAAAACAAAAGTTTCCAGTATCCACTTCCAAGTAATTATCTCGGCCACAAAATATTGAATCGAAACAAAAAACAACCTCAGAGAAGACTTAAAGCAACAAAATGTAAAATTGGAGTATATGTTTTCTTTTGCTATTACAAGAAAGTGAATATATGAGAAAGTGGCTTGATAGATCTCCATTTTACTTCATTTTCAATATTAATTTGTTTTAATTACATGACCTGACAGACTATTAAGTGCAAACAGGTCCATCATAGTAATATAAGCTTCACAGAGTATTTTAAAAAAATTCAATTTACTGTCACCTTTGTTTTATTTCTTTCCTATAACTGAAAGCTAATTGGTATGCATTAAAAAGGATAAGAACCTCAAACAAAATTCATCTAATATTCAGTGTAAAAATTAAGTCTGATACAGTAATTTCCTTTTAAAATTATCTGGAAAGTCAAGTGTGACCTATTTTTAAAAGTGCAGTGCAAGCAACATCAACTGTTCTAAAACTGTTATTTGCAGGCTCCCCCCAAAAAAGAAAACAAGGGCACGCAAACAAGTCTCATGCACTTAAAGGACTTTGAACACCAATAAAATGGATTTACTCCCATGAAACTGCTCAGCAGTGGAGAGGGCAGGAGGGAGAAGCATATTGCTTCTTGCTTTCGTGAATTCTGTGGAGCAGAGCCACAGTGCAACTTTCTTTTGGACAGAATTCTCAAGACAACTACTACGTTGGAAAATCCAATGTAAAACTGAGGTAAGCAAAGCAGAGCAATTCTGAGCTTCTAGTAACATACAGGTCAAAATGTACTTTTGGTTAATATTTTATTATTATCCAATTATTAAGTCTTATTCCTGAATTTAGTAATCTTTCTTACATCATAGTAGGTATGGAATGATATCAACACCAGGAGATTATACTGACAAAGTCTTGAAAATTGTCATGTATGACAGTAAAGATTCACAGATTTTAAAATGTTGTGTAAACAGGTAGACAAATACAGTACAGTAGTTGTGAGTCCCAAACAACTACTTTCATAATATGCATCTTACAGAGAAATGCTGCTAGTTATTAACAGAAAGTTGTCCTATAGAAAGGTATACTATATTACACCAGGTTTTATCCACCTTACTGCAGAGACAGTCTCTTTTCTGCTGTCAAGACGCTTTTGCTGTATGTAAATATTTAATGTTATTACCATCATTCACTCAGTGCTCATATTCTCTGTTCAGGCATCTATTACTGTCTGCTGGATACACTTGAGGATAACATTTATTCATGTCTACTGCTCAGTCACATGCAGGCCTTACTTCTCAAAGATTCTTCAAAGTTCAATAATTTATTAAACACTGTGTACAAAGGTCTGTATCATTTGCAGATATGGCTAACTGTAGAGTATGCAAAACTAGGATTTTACTTGTACTAGTGTATGCACTGAATGAATGGAACAGGCTATAGCAGTTTATATAATAGCAAGAACGTACTTTTACTCAGGGCTCTGTAAACCATTTAAACTACAGAAATAAATTCTATGTTACCAGAACTCCTAGGTAATAAATATACATTTTAACAGGAGTATACCAAGTGCATTTTAGTCAACATAATTCTGTGAAAACAAATCAAAACAAACATCAGCGGTCATTTTTACCCCTAGTCATAGCTGCATGCATCACAACATTTTTGTAGTTAACTAAATTTATAGCTGTGTATATAATAGATACATCATGCATGTAATACAAGATTTTATCATTAATATTATCACTTGATGCACCTTCCAATAAAATACCTTAGAAATCAGATTTCCAAAACACTGAAGTCCTGTTAAGGCAGACAAGACAAATTGCTAGAGTTCTCAAAAGGCTTGCCTAGGATTAAAAAGGTCTCTTCAAATCAAACTCTCAGTTTGCATGTAACAGGTAAATCTGGATATGAAATATATAAAATTAAGCATAATGTTTCGTAATCTATAGCCTAAATTTCACCTGCATACAAAACGTCAACTGAGGACAATACAGGAGTGATTGGGTTTTCAAGGTGCTTAAGGCCCGTCTGTCAGTTCAATCTCTTAAGACTTAAGTAGAAGCACCTAAGTAGGGAGAGCTTATAAAAGTCTCATTCAAAAGAACAAAAGAGAAGCCTTTAACAAGAAGATATTTGAAATATGACAGTCATCATTTTTAAGGAAAATGTTGTTCAAATAAAAAGAAAAATAATTAGCTATATGAGAAGCAGGAGGTATCTCTAATGGTCTGAAACAAGTTTGTGTTTCAAATCCCAGTTTTAGTTTAGACAAAAGGGATTTATTTTTTTTTAATTTTTTGGGAACATTAAGCATCACAAACAGACCATCCCAGAAATTGCAAGACAGAGCAATTATTCCTTCTATCCCAGTGGACCATCATCCTTTATGAACATATGACAAGATCCAGCTATTCATCAATGAGGCTAGAAAGAAATGAAAACGTTGAATTCAAAAGATCTGCCTTTCAGTTAACATCCTTAATGTAAATTAGGGTTAAATGTGAATAAAATTAATATTTAATCACTTGAAAAACTTCCATTCCTTTCTTCTCTTTAAACACTAAAACTTAATTATAAAATAATGTAAAACAAGTGTAAATTTAAAAGAATCATTTTGAAGATTTGCATTAATAGTTCAAGACCTATTGACACTGAAGAAAAGAAGGGGAATCCCAACATTATGTTGCTTTAAAGTAACGTGTGATTCTATTCCTTGCCAACAGACAGCAGGAGCCCAAAGACACGGGGGAGTGCTGCGGTAGGGAAGAAGGGAGAGCGCGGGATGGAATGGCATTGCAGGAGGAGAGCACGGCGAGGCTGACCGAGGGTAAAAAGGCAGGCAAGTACAACTGCAGGAGGGAGGGAGCGCTGGGGAGAAGACATCCAGGGTTCAAAGTGCTAGAACAGGGTCTCTGCACACTGCTTCACATATCATCACAAAATAAATAGTTCGGGTCACACAGGGGCGCAATGCACGATCTAATCGTGATGCAGCATGATACACAGAAGACAGGGCAAAATCAGGGGAGGAAAAAAAAAAAAGCATCTGACATCAGCACAATACCTCTCCAAAGTTTTGTGGTTCCTATGGAATCTAAACTGCTGCCCTCTCAAACTTTCTTTATGAAACCCCACATCAAGTGAATCCTATAATGCCTTATGGTTTGGCACACAGTGGTTAGGCATTCTACATTTACCATCAGTTACCATGCTGTCATATGGGAAAGCTAACAATTATTCTCTACTCTTCTTACATAGTGAAAAAAACCAACACAGAACTTTTTACATGGTAAAACCCCAACATATAAAAGCTCAGATTTTGATAGTTTGTATCTGCATATAGCAATTTGGCTGTAAATAACTAAAGGGGCACATTCCACAATTCTTCTCTGCAGAAACTTTGTTAGAAGTTGTTTCCACCAACAATAATGAAATTCAACAGATCTGAAGCGTTTCCCATTCCTTTCTGAATGTAACTGAAGCAATTTGTCACTTGCAAAAAGACATACACAAATGAAAGACAAGAATGAGCTCCCATGGGAAGCAGCAGTCACACAGGGTACGCACTAAATCCTGAAACCGCAAATCCAGGATCTTCTCTCAAATCAGCTTTTGACTACTCCGAGTTGAAATCTTTACCTTCCTCTCTTACACCCTAAAACTTCCCCCTGCACCTGCTAAACTTCTTTTGACTAAAATTCTCTGGACATCATAACCTACTTCAAAGAAATTTTGGCTTCTATGAGGAAGCAGCATGTTCTGTGAAAAACAGCTATGTAATGAATTCTAATTTATTATACGTAAAGTAGTGAATTCTAATATCATTCAACAAATAAAGCCAGCAGCATTGTCCAGCATTGAGGCATACCATTCTCAAAAGATCAGTTTTCCTAAGTGAACACAGCACTAATTGACACCGTTGCTCTGTCTCACAAACCGTATTTGAACATAAGGCTACTTTTCCTTCCAAAGGGAAAATTTGAGACCAGATGAGTATTATGGTTAACCCTTCCAAACAGGGACAAGCTCAGTTGCGCTATACAACGTATTTCTCTCTAGAACAAGCACAAGTGGCCATTTCATTTCTGCCTTGCTCAAGTCAAAGTTAAGATAGGATGGATAGATAGATACCCAGAGGTTTTTTTAGCTAATGGCATCAAAATAAGAAAGAAGAAATTGATTATCTGCAAAATATTTTTTTTGGTACCAAGACCAAACACTGCACTGAAAACTATAAAAGTTTGTTAGACTTGACCATCACAATGTTGCTATTTTGTTAAATGCTTTTTTCTAGTTATTTAACTTCTGCTAATTGAACTCTACTAATGCCTAGTAAAAATGAGAAATCTTATTTTCTGTGAAATACTAGCTTTTCCTGCCCCTTTCTGCAATGACTTTGTTTACACGGACTTTTTTGACTGTACTCAACCAAACAACATTTTAAAACCTGAATCCCAATCAGGGCTACCCTCATTAAAAATATGACCTTTCACCTCCTATGAAGCATTGCTAACATAAATTACATTTTGTTGTAGCCCAAAGGTGATAGAGATGAGAGTAGGATAAACAAAGTATAATACAGAAGCCAGTTGGGTCAGCCTTTCATTACAGCCCTTTCGAAAGCTATTAATCTCGCTTGTAGTCAGTAGGCTGAAAATAATTACTTCTTCTAACCTATGTTGTACTCAAAAGTAGCAATAAGGACAGGTCATGCAAGACGGAAATAATTCTTGGTCCTCATAAAACCACTTCAAATCGTATTAGGTAAACATCATGGCATGTTACTTCAGATCTCACTGACAGGAGGAATCTCAAAAGTATCAATTGTACTTTATGCTATGTCATATCAGATACGTTTGGCCATAACATACCACAAAGAATGGGTAAGAATCATGGCAAATTCAAAGCAACTCTAAAATAGTTCTTCAGCTTTTAGAATGTGAATAGAAAATGCTATTCATCAAGTTCATCTTAATTTATCTTTCAAATCAGGGTCCACATCTAAAACAGTAAAAGAAGAAAAGAACCTTACTTATCTTCAGTCTATTCAGTGTCTTGGTTGTCTTCTGCCTTCGAAGAATTAACAGTGACCTTTACCTCATTAAAAAAGAAAAAAGATTTTCATGTTGGTAGGGAACATGAGGATCCTGGGAATCACGCATTACTAGATAGCGGCTCAGTAAAACCATTAAACTTGATAACGATAGCAGTAAGTACTGTCTGAAAAATAGATAGTTCCTTCCAAATTACATGTTAAGAAAAGCTTGATGACAATGCCCAGGCTACTAACAAATTTGTGATTAACTGGATACGCAAAGAAATAAAATGTTTGCTTAAAAAGAATATTCCACTGAGCATAAGTCATGTGCAGATGGTTGTACAATAAAGGGAATTTAAATACTGCCTGTGAGTTCTGCCAACTAAGACCAACCTAGTGCTCATTTATCTGAACTAAATAGCTAAGTGACAACAAGGAATGGAAAAAAAACCCACAGAAATTTTGGGTTGTGTAACATGAACAAAAATTCTATGTCACATTTAATCACATCAGCATTTTACATGTAACGGGGAGAGATAACGTGCATAGTACATAGAACAACAGCTTTATAGCTCACTCATTGCCTCTAAGAGCTACCATAAGATGAAGAATACTGTGGGATGCTGAAACTTCAGTGCTTCTTTCTTTTTGATCTACTGCTCAAATAGTAAGCCAATTACACACTTAAAAGTTATAACCAATTCTTATCAAAGCCCATTACAAACCTTCCACTGACATCTCTGAAAAGACAACTAAACATTCAACATACTGGTAACAGATGGCTGGAGAGAAGGGGAAAAATAAAACCCAAAACAAACACCATTTTCCATTGTATTTTTGTCATGATAGCCTAGACTTCCTAGAGCTTTTTTTTGGGGGGGAGAGGGGTCATTGCTACTATTATTATAAAATATTAACCAGTAGGGTATGCTGTTAAAACAGACCTGGAATCAGAAGAACCTCTTACTCAATATCCAGTGCTAATTTTCTAATTTTGCTTTGAATATGACCAAATCAATCTGTTCTCCTAAGGCTTATTTCTCCAGTCCTCTATCTTCCTCCTAGATTGCTTCAAGACGTAAAAAACATCAAAAAACTCTCGCATTTCAAGAAACTCTCATATTTCAACCAAATACTCATTTTGTCCCTAACCTAGCATATAAACAAAAAGTGCAGTGTAAAATAATTACATGTGCAGGTGTAAGTAGAATTGATAACATCTGGTTAAATTTGGATCCAACCAAAGGAAGTACAACTCCAGCGACTTCAGCACAGCTACATCACCCCACATCAGACCTACCTTTAATGATGAAGAAAATCAAGCTGATGAAAGAAATAGTGCCCAGCAATACAACTATCAAACAGCTCAGGAATCTGCCCAAGGCCAAAAGTAGACATAAAAAAATAAAAAAAAAGGCAGATGACTGCAAAACAAATAGTAACTAATGTTCAAGAAAACAAAAGTAATTCTGAAGGAGATTAACGTAACTACAGGCATTTTCGATGTCTAGCCTCACTCAAGCAGTGTGAAAGGACACAGAGAAAGGTCCAATGCTTTGGAAATCTCTCCCTGCCCCCCTTCCAAAAGTAGGCATTCCTATATATCAAAGAACCAGGCACAAACCCAGGTACAAGCCAGTCCTTATGAAATACAATGACAGATTTTAGTAGTAGGCAACAATGATTTTGTCTACCTGCATCTCTCTTTTGGTACTCCATGGCCAATTACAGTAAAAGTTGCTCAACAGGATGCATAGATAAGAAAATTCCTGTCACAGAGCAGATGCAAATTTAATTACTCTAAGTTAAACCTTCCATCTTGTCTAGAGGTCCTTCAAAAATGCAACTGTAAACAAGCACTACATTGCAATCAGGTGTCAAGGGCTTATTTGATCTCTTACAAAATATGTCACAAATCACTGGCAGAAAGTGGGTCGAGAGGGAGAACAAAGGGAAAAACTGTCAATGGACTAGGTAGCTCATGTGAGCGTGCCTATTAGTGCACTGGATCTTTCTGCTCCTGTCTAATGCTGTCCATATAAAACCTTCTTAGTTTGACAGTATTCCGTTATCCTGCATTTGATGTATTTTTTCTGTAGTAAGCACACACAAAAAAATTAAAAAAAAATAATCCATGAAAAGAACGGATAGAGTAACCAGAGAAAACACTGAAGACACCAAAATTATTCTGCTAAATTATCAGTTTTGTGCTCTTCTTCTTCATTTGCTATAAGTTACATAACTTCTAAGAAGCTCTACATTTTTGAGAAAACAATCACATAAAAGCTGGAAGTAAATTAAGTTTACCTTGCAATAGAATTATAGATGCCCCCAAAAAGTAACAGGTAAGAAAGAAAGTGATAATATTGTACAACTGGGTGGAAGCAAAGCACGTGTATGTGACACGCACACTTCACCTTTCATTGAATTATCAGATACTTTTTGGGACTACATGTAAAATACCAGACAGCCCTCTGCACTCTTCAGGCGGTCCTAAATTCTACTAGATCACTGCTCATATTAATCCCTGGACTATGATTTGGCTCTGAAGGGACAGAGTTTAAAAGATGAAGTATCAGTAATGTTAAGAAATTCGTGAATACACAACTAAAAAGACGTACCTCTTGAGTGTACAGGCAGTTTCCTGTACACACTCGGTTAAACCAGAGTGAAAAATATAGTTTAAAAATTCATTAAAAATTCAAGACTGAACATGCCAAACATCTCTCAACAATTCTTTTGAGATCTGTGGAGTTAAACAAATAGATGAATTGTGCAACTTTAGCAACAAAGACCACCTGGTCTGCATAGCACAGCTTCTCTGTTATAAAGTACATGGGGTGGGGGGGGAAATAACCCAAAATACATTGTCCTACGGTCCCCATGATAGTTGGAGGCAAGGTAATAGCTGTAAGTATGTCTTTTATAAGATCACCCAGCATCACTAGGCACATAAGGCCTTTTCAGCCTTGTCTAACTTTCATAACCTTAAAATTAAATAATACACATTACCCCACCTATCAAACTTGTCTTAACACAGCAAGGAAAATATCAGAACTGCTATTCTTACATTACATACTTCAATACTGCTGTCAGAAACCTGAAGTTAATTTTCTCTGACACAAACAGCATAACTTGTACATAACAATTGGAGGTTGTCTGTTTAAGTGCCTATCTATTCTGAAAAAATCACCCTGAGTTGTGGCTATTTATTATGGTTCCTCTATGTACTCAATTAATATTCTAATGCATTTTCATGAAACCAAAGCATATCCTTACCACCTGTAATACAATGACATTTTCAAGAACAGTATCTTAAAGAGTCAAGTCAGAGAAGCCCTACTTAATCAGACAAAACACTTCTCCTTCATACTATCAGAATTACTCAAAACTAGAAAAGGAAAAAAAAAAAAAAAAAGATAATTTTCCTCCACGCCTTTCTGACCTGAAAGCTGAAAAAGGCGGATAAAGAACAAGAGCAGCTAGGAAGCCGACTGCCTAGAAATCCTTTCCACTTAGCCAAAATTTGATTAATGCCCACCTTCTGATGCATAAGACTAATCAGAGGCACAAGTAACTTGTGTGTCAATAAGACACAAATATTTTTTACTTTTAGAAAACAAAACAAAAAGTGAATCAAAGGCTGGAGGCAAACAGAGAAATCCTATATGTAAACAGTAGGAATCCCAAAACTGCTTATTTACCACCTTCCTCTAGTAATAATGGCAACTAGACAATCCAAGCATAAACCAGAATTTTACAATCTGATGTATTTCCCTGTGGAAATCCTCAGTTGCTGCTTCAGAAGGGAAGTCCAGTCTTTGGACAATCCTAGTACCATGAATTAGCAGTGGGGAAAAAAAAGCAAACAATTAGATTTAACAACATCAACTGCAAAAAAGAATCAGCACTGCTGTGCAAGCTCCTCAAATCTGTATACATATGAAGTGCAAAATGAGACAAAAGTAAGAAGGGACAGTACGTTGGACAAGGCCTTTTTGTGCTTCCTATATAGCCTGCTTTTTTTCCCATTTAAGAGCTGTATGTCATATCTACCAAAGCAGTAAATTTACTTTAGCTATGTTTAATATACAAGATGCATCTCGTGTACACTTT
>JAOXJM010000063.1:28921716-28935223 GCA_026413425.1 Tringa solitaria
TCAAGAGGAAAAAAAAAAAGTACCTGAAATAAACAACATTTCAGTCATTTTAAGTTCATACAACTGCTTTACAAATCACACAGCCTGACCTCCTTCTATAATATTACATTACAGCAAGATCCAAAATAACATTCCAGTTTGACAGCTAACCTCAGGCACCACTGGTCTAGTATCTCGCTGCTTATACTGCTGGCTGAAAATCTGATAGGATACGCAAGACAAGCTGAGAGTTTAACTGGCAGAGCTGTTCAAATCTAAATTGTGCTATTTGAAACTTAGACCACAGGAGACAACAGTTCACTTTTTACCATGGCAGCAGATTCAACCTCTTGGCCCTGTGAAAGTCATATGAATACATTTAGCACACACAAAAAATATCTCCCTATATTATGATCAAAGACGTATTCAACACACATTTTTTATGCACATTTGATGGTTCTGTTGACAGTCTTGGAAGTTAAGTAATATGGACTGCTGCACATAGGTTTCAAACCTTGATGGAGCCCAATGGCAGGCTACTTTTGACAGTCAAATAATGACAAGCACGTTGCAGGCCGATGCCCGTCATTCCTGAACATCTTGGCCTGCTCCAACCGTTGCGCAGCGACTAAGTGGACGGTCAAAGGTTAAGTTCGAAGAAGACAGCAATGAAGGGCAACTGTCATGCACCACTGAATACTGTGAGGCAGCAAGGAGTGGTTGTCTTCTGAAGAACATGCAAAATGTTCTCGTTCTGTCCAGGCAGACACATATTTGAAGGTCCTAAATGAGACCACTGCCAATTCATGAAGAGCCAAACTGACAGCATGCCATTCAAACTGTCTCTCTTAAATTTGACTTTTTTTTTTTTTATTTCAAATCACAAATGCATGTAAAGTACAGTGTTAAACAGAACTCCCAGCAGCTGTTTTAAGCAAGCCAGATTTGGCAGGGTAGGAAGGCTGAGGGGAGAGACATCTAAACTTTTTCCCTTGCTCTTTTTTTTTAATATTTAAAAGAAATTCAATTATTTCACAAGAAATTCTTCCATTTTCTTGTAATGGCATGCATTTATTTCCAAAATTACATCTGTTGGACCCCTTTTTCTAAATACTGGGGTTTCTTCCAGTATTAAAAAGCAGAGCCCAAAGCCTTATAATTAGGGCTAATACAATCACCTGGAATTTTAATTCTGCATTTGTATATTAATATTGCACTAGGAGCATACATTAAGGTATGCAAATAAATACTCTGCATCAGTCTCTAAATATCCTAAGCATTTCTGTTATAAATGGTACAATAACAGTATTTTCTATTTGTTTAAAAGCATTGTTTTGTGTGGAGTTATGGCTTGAACAGCATGATTAACAAGGAAATTGCATTATTTTGCATAAAACATATACATCTTACTTTTAACCCATTGCCAGTAAAGATGTATATTTTTTACTTACACATTTAAATTATGTGATCATATCCACGTTTGCCTCTATTAACATATAAAAGACTTCAGGAAAAATAGAAATACTTTTTCTTATTAGATAAACAGTGATGCCGCTCATCTTTCATATGAACGAATACTTGACACTAAATTTAATCAGGCTGACAAAGGATCACATGAGTTAGCTCTTTATGTCCTTTTCATGAACAGTCCATCTCTCCTGCACTTACAGGGCCAAATACTGCCCTCAAACAAAACAGATCAACATGCAAAGCACTTGTTTCTTTTTGCTGGGTCATTGGTATCATCCCGCTCATGACATTACTGCTTTGTACCAATTTCCGTCATGATATCAACACATTAAAGACCCTATTTACAAACTGTGCTTCACAAACTAAAAAGAGAATGAATTGTCATTAGTTACAAGGAATATGTTTGAATCATGAAGCAGAAAAACACTTGTCTGTCACGTACACAGGGACACACACACAGAGCACAAACTCTGTAAAGTAAGAACTATATTCATATGTTCTATTGCATAAGTCAAATAATATTTTAAAATCATAGATAATAACCATCCTACTGTCTTGATCACCACCAATGTCTTTCAGGAAGCCAGAAGCATAAAATCAAAATTCAACTTATTTTGGACTGAAGGACAAATGTCAAGGCTTTTCTACATAGGCAAGAGGGTCCTACCTATAGCAGAAATTATAAATTTGGGGAAAGGTCGTCAATGTATTTTACACTCTATGAGAGTGGGAGAAATTTAAAAAAAAAGTATACTGTAATTGTTAGAGGACTTGTTTGGTTACACATCCATTTTCCCCAGTTGCTGCGTCTTTTACTGTCTTATAATGAGGTTCAAATCGATTCAGTAGCACTTCTGTAGTTGTCTGAGATTTCCAAATTTTAAATTCGGGATGCCCTGACTTCATTCCTCATTGTTGAAGCATGTAATGCTACTGCGCAGGTACTGCACTTCGTGAGCCTTTCATCAAGAGCTGCACAGTGCGTGCGCACACACTCACTAGCTATTTCAGGTAGTCAAACCCTGTCCAAATGAACCAGGCTTGCTGCACACACAGCATTCAGTCACACAGAACATAAGCAGTGCATCTGACACCTATCACACACCACCAATTTATTTGTGATAAGAAGAAAGTTACCCTTTCTCTGCATTTGGATTTCCGTTTGTGAAAAGGGAAAAATAGGTCCCTACTACAGAAATATGTTGTGAAGATAAACTTCTGAAATAATATGAGATGAGAAGATACACTGAAGAGCCACAGGTAAGTACAATGTATAATAAAAACACTTCAGTAACATAAGACATTTTTAAAACAGTTCAGAGAAGGCTGGCCAATATCTACAGTCTATTACAAGAATTTAGGCTAGAATACCACTAAAAATGTTATGTACTGTTACCAAACACCACAACTTGCAATGGTCAAGCGATTATGAGAAGTTTTCTGAAGTATCAGTTCCTGGAGTCAGGAAATTTTCATATAAGTTTCAACTCTTATTTACAACAATACTGGAGAAAACCCGATGGAATGTAACTTGCAAATATGAATAATAATAATGCAAAGAAACTAAAAATAAACAACACCAAACATTTTTTTTTTAAATAAAAATAAAAATCTTTTTTTTCCTTTATCATTGGGAGGACACAATACTGCCAGAGGAAAGAGAAAAATAATACAGAGAATCAAACTGTGTGTTAGATCTCCTGCTACATTACCTATCGGTTACTGTTACATGAGTTGTGCACGGTATATTATATAGATAGATATAACGTAGAATACAAAATAGCTATATTCCCAAATATACAGAAGTTCCTCATGACACATTCAAGCAAAATTGGTTAAAGAGGAAGGCACTCAGGAATACACGTTTTTACAAACGCAAGTAAAAGACTTTTGAAGTCTTTTGAAGTTAAATACAAGGCTAGAAAATCAAAACATCGGTAGTATGTATAACCGGCTTTTATCTCATTTTTGCCTATATACAAATGCTTTCTATAAACACATTCCATTGAACCAAGAGTGATAGCATCCATATGACTGTATCACAGGACTATTTTTCAGACAGCAGTGACAGAGGTTCAAGAAATAAAGACAGCACATAGCAGAAGGCTTCCAAGCTTGACAACACAGAAGCTTAGTAGCTTCTCTTTCAAGGAACCTTGAAAGGAACCTTGCATAGGAAGCCTATGCAAACCAGCATTTGTCCCGGTACTTTTCCTTCTAAAAAGCTCAAGTACCACCACCCTCAGGAAGTTCAAATAGAAAGAAAACCACCGATATGGTACACTTTTTACATTTCAAATGCCAGAGGCAAAAGCCAGAGCACGGAAGACTCATAAAAGGTAACTGCCTACTGACCTAGTCAGCACAATAAAAAACCCAAAACAAAACAGCTTCTCCTCCCTATTACCAAAGATGCAAGAGGCCACACAACTGATTCAACCCATCTTATTGTAATGGACTGACAAGGGAATGGTTGGGAAGTAGGGAAACGGAACTGCCTTTTGATCTTACCTCCTGTCAGGTCAGTTCCACTAAACTCAGCAAATACGAAATTTGAAATATCAAATTCAGTAAAAATTACCTTTTGGCTCCTACATAGTAAGAAGACAAAAGTGAATTTTTGGATTTCATAATAGCTGCAGTACATTAAAAAAATAAAGTTATTCTACATTTCAGTAGAACTCCAGGCTTACAAAAACAGTTTCAAACTTATCAGAACTTTGGTATAAGTTTCAGTGTTTTTACATTGCATACTAAAACATGCCAGTTATGTGGTCTCAGAATAAACAATAGAAATACTCTAAATGTATCTCTTTGGAACTCCTTTACACAATTTTTCTGCCTAAATGTCTTGCAAAACTGTTATATTTTACAAAAGCTCATTTTCTTTAAAAGTTTTTTAGGATTTTTTATCTACACTCTGACTCTTAATAAGCTTTTCAACCCAGAAAGATGGTCATTTCACTGTTGTTTATATGCAATGTTCATTATGAAGGCCCCAAATAACTTTCTCCTACATAGTTTCTCTGGATTAAATGTTTTGTTCTATTTTCAATCTGCGCTTAGGTACAAACATATCTACCATATCGCATTGTTCAGTATTTCACCATCTGCAGTTGTTGGCCACCACAGGATTTAGATACAAGACAATGAAGTACTCCCTTTAAGCACGAGAGCATCGTTACCTTCTGCAATGACATAATCTATGTTAGAAGTAAATGTAGAAGAAAATCAGAAGAGAATATAGCCAAATACAAATTGTTTCCAGATCTACAAGTTGTTAATTAATTTGCATAAATCTATCCTTTTGTGTGCAACATCCAGTCAGTCCTTTCCAAATACAGATGTACATTTCAAGAGGCCTACCACTTTGAGACAACAGGCAGCTTTTTAAAAGCTTCTTGCCCAACTTGAGCACAAATTCAGTATCAATAGGATTGGGATTCCAAAGCCCTGTAAATGCTTGTGAAAATCCTACCTATTTCTGTTCAGAGTTTAAAAAAAAAAAAATCTATTAAATCTGTCTTTCAACCTGAATTTTACCAATTAAACTGTTAGATGTATATGTAAGGTGTACAATTCTACAGAGCAGTAATAGCAATGTTTTCTAATCCCAAAGTTGCTTAAACTTATGTTCGCTTTTTGGAGATGAAAACATCTGATCTTTACCTCCATTTTTCCCCTAAAAGCATGTGTAATGTAATATTCATGATCTTTCACTTGCAAGGTCCAGTGTGTGAAATTTTTGCTCTCAAAACAGAGGACACAGCATGGATTAGAAGTGGGAAGTTTTGCTTTAAGTATCTTTACTCTTTTGCCATTATAGACTGGAGTGTCTCTGGTGACTTACAGACAGAAGTTTCAGTAATTTTAGTACAGAAACATGCAAATCAGACCCTGATTTTAATATTATGATATGTCTGATTTCAATGCAATTTTAAACCTTAGAACAGAGTCAGCAACATACTTTAATCGGCTACCTTTTCAAGTATTCACTGCATGAAGTGCCAAATGCCTAGGGGTTATGAAATAATACTAAAAACTTTATAATCATTCATTGATTTAGTTTTGAGCATAGTATATCATTTGAATCCAATGGGAACATAAAGAGCTATTTGTGAGGTCAACCACAGTACAGACAGAGGCTGACATGATGTCGATGGCAAGGTGGAAAGAAATTGCCAAATACAGCAGATCAATACCTCGTTTCACTGTTACAGCCTTCTGGAGACATAAAATATATATCTTTACAGCTACGAAAATAATAATAATGAAAGTGGGAGATAAATGCTTCCCTCAAGGTAAACTATTTGATTAGCTGAGGGCAAAGGTGACAATAGCAGTTACACCAAAGTAACTTTACAGTCTTAAATAAAAATGGTGGGATGAGCAGCAAATAAAAGGGCAAAATGAAACTGAACAAGTTCTAGGAGATAAAGTCAAAAAAATGTTAAGCTAAGTATGGTAGAGCAGAGTTTCCTCATGTAGTAAGAGTCAATTAACTAAAAAAAAAAAAAAAGTGTTTTGAAATTTCAGAACTATCATTTTCTATCCAGAAGCCTTCAAATATATGGTTCATCTGCCCCATACTTTAAATTCCAATAAAGATTCATAACCATGTTTTGCAGTTCACTAGTGAACCTAAAAGAATACAGTAACACACTAGAGTGCTTTTTAGTCTCAACTGAATGGATGAGGACCATCTGATATTTTGGACACTCTTGGTCATTAAAGGTTAATCAAATAATTTAAGAAATGGATGAATTATTAAAAGCATGAGAGTCCCATTCTGCTTCAGGTCAAGGCTGCACAAGTTTCATCACTGATTGCACTGGGAACAGAAATAAGCTTTAGGCATTCACTGTTTGGCTGTCTAGCTCTCACTAACCTCCATCAGAAGGAACTGAATCCTACCTGCTGTAAAAGGGAAAAAGTATAATAATTATTCACTAAATGTTTTCCAAATCTACAAATAAAAGTGAAAATAGGGCCAGTACTGCACCTCCAGCAGGGACACTTCACTATAACTTCATTTCAAAAACATCAATTTCCATCTGAAACTTCTAAGATTATAAACTAAGTTCGGAATCAGAAGACAAGAGCATCTGGGTGATGTACATCTGAGACCATCTAGCTTTCTGAAATCAAATCACTTGCTAAAAACTTCCAAAAGATTTTTCTTCAGACAGATGTTCATTCAAAACCAAAAATTCAATCCACACGAAGTTTTATTTTCTATAGAAAACAGGAATAATTTCCACAATGTGCTTTCCCTTGGTTTTGGGAGTAAATTTAATTTTCCTGAATGCCACATTTTATAAAAATATTTGAAAAAGAATATAAACATCTATCATCATGCTTTCTGACACTGTAGGTCTAACACTGGATTTGTAAATGATCATTTTCTTTGTCTCAGTGTTGCTGTTTGAGAACATACTTCTGTTTAACAACAGTCTAGCCGCAAATTTACTGAGACAACAGAAAAATTTTGAGTTCATCTTAAATTCAGCAGAGTAGCTTTCAGCTGAATAAGTGAACTTCAGATCACACCATCATCACACCAGATGCTTTGCTGTATGCATTTCTAGTGTGCTGTCTTGACAATTATAGTAAAGAGGCTGTTCAATAGGGAAATTGGAATTAAGCAACGTATTCTCTGATCATACTCTTTCTTAGAAGGGAAAAAAAAATTTAGTGTTCCGAGGCAGACAAGGAATCAAAATCCCTGTAAAGGTATTGGTACTCCAACATACTCCAACATTTAGAGAGTACTCTCTAAATGACACAAGTTGGGCCTGTTAAATTATGACAAAAAAGAAAGCAGAGCAGTAATTAAGTAAATAAACATGCTGTTCATTTTGCCAGAACAAAAATCGGATTGATACTTCAACAACGAAAACTTCCTAAAATGCATGGAACACTACCAGATTCTTTGAAATAAGCAACCAATTCGCATCTTGACCAACTTCTAGGACACTTCTTGCCCCCATAAATTGGCAAGACACTAACGGCTGTCTTGTGGTAGGAGCCCAGATTAACAGGTCCATTGAAACTTCAGGGTTAATGGAACCATTTCATACAGCCATGTCCTAGGAGGTATTGTGTACCTGTAACAGCTATGTTACTTGTGGCATGCAACTGAGCCAAAATTTCACTTGGCTAGAGGCTATACAAGTAACAGACGTGAATTTACAATCTTAGCATACAAGACTATAAAAAAACAGATGAGGCAGAGGGGAGGAAAAAAAAAAAAGAAAACAACAAAAAAAAGGAGAAGCCTTTCCAAGAATGCATATTTGGATATGAATATACATAGCTCCATACCACTGTCTCATGTAGAGGATGACTAGTATTAAAGTAAGTAAACCTGAAGACCTTTAGATCCCTGGCATTTGCCTTCTCTTACATTACTCTCACACACAGCAGCCTTACAGGCCACAATCAACAAAACACGAATAATTGGTATCCATGCTCCTCATATCCTTAGCTCCAAGATCTTTGAGTCTAACATGTGAAGCATAGATCTGTTCTTATTTACAGCAAAAGCAAGAGACTGAATGTAAAACAATGTGTTTAATAAATCCACAGAGCCTAAAGTACCAATATAATTCAGAGCAGAAAGATAGACACGCACTTCTTAATTAAGTGGGTGATGTTCTAGTTAAAACAAGAAGACAACCCAGGGCCATAGCTAAGATTAAGCACGCGCTCTTGCAAAGGAAGCTCCTACTATTATCAATATAAAGGCTTTAAATCACAAAAAATAAACCCTCTAATAGTCTGTATTCAATAGTAAGTAGAAAGTCAGGACACAGACTGATTTGGATTAACACATTTTCAGTTATAACAAGTAATTTTACAGAGGATTAGTATCTTGATGGTCTGATCAATACTAGGCACTGCTGCTATTACAGATGAAGAGAAAATTACCCCTCCAGTAATAAAGTGTGTATGTCTTGGTTCTCCTTCATTTGCTGAGTCCATTACTGTAATGGTTCCAGCATTAGCAGCTGAGGCAATTTAAGCAGAAAGAATGTGATGAATTTAAAAGCAAGGAACATTTGCCACTCATTCTTTCTTGTATTTTATTCTGCATATGCAAGGCTTCTACCTGACCATTTCCAATATACAAATTATGTGTTATGTGACTATCAACACTATTTCTTAATTATTGTCTCATTAATAATGGGAAGGGCCAATAATGTGATTACCACAAAAATTGCTACTGGCATATTGGCTGCTGATTCTGCTAAAACCTGCACACCATTTACCTAAGCAGAAATATGACATGACAAGAAGCGTATTTAACTGCATCTAAGCTCCTTCAGTAACTTTAATTTTCGTAAATACAACTTCTAAAATAATCTATTTAATCTGTCAATTAGAAATTTTTATGGTTTTATATCTTAAGAGGCAGAACAATGACAGGTAACAAGAAGTTACATTTGAACACACTATGATAAGACAATGCTATAGTTTATATACTTCTTTGCATTGTAAGGGTGACATTTTTCAGCATCAATCCTAAAATCATCCCCCTGCTCTTCAGTGCTCTGAGAATACTTGCCTATTTTTCCCTGAGAATTAATATGTTGAAGCAACCTATTTTAACTCATAAATATATATTATTTTCCAGCCAGCAAAAATGAGGAAGATGCAGGAAATAAGACTTTTCATTGAAGTCTCAGCCAAAACATTGCATATTCCCTTTTCTTCCTTATAAATAAAATACATGCAAAGCTTTGTGTTATTTAAAGCTTTATATTTCCTTGCCACTTTGTCTAACATGTCTCACAAATGTGAAATTGCACATGAATATCTTTGTAAAAGCCCTTGTGAATATTCAGATATGTGCATATTGATGCATTTATTATTTGTATAGCAATAACTTTATTGGATTGAGGTCCCAGCTGTGCTGGGAGCTGTACAAACATAACAGTAATGTCTGTAGAATACATTCTCTGTAGTCAGTTCTGGTTTCACAGAAATGTAAATTAGCATAAACAGCTACATAAAGTAATTGTGAACTGGGGTTAGCTGTCTATTCCAAAGACCCATCAATGTAATCCTTTTAAAGTAAAAGAAAATAATACTCCAGTCTAGCTGAGCATCTTATCTTTCACACAGTAGTGACACAGGGTCTTAATATGCAAAGAGTGGCATGAGGAAGCATATAATGGTAGTTACTAGAACTTGGCATCTGTCACACTGAAACTTACTTAAAATAAACTTTGACTAAATAAGTCTTGAGAAGAGTCTTATATTAAAGATGAACTTTTTTTTAACTAACCTGTGAATATTAATCAAAGTAATAAAAATTCTAAATGCAAAATGGCTTTCTTCCCAAGTTCAAAAGGAAAAAATAGTCTAAGTAGACTACCAAATAAGAGGGGTTTGTTTGGTTTTATTTTATGTAGTATCTTTTCTTCACCCAGCAAAAGAATGTTTACTGCAAACTGACCAAAACTCTGACCAACAGTGTAGAGAAAAAAAAAAAATCAAAATAACTAGAAATCACACTGGTTCAAACCGAACTATAAGTTAAAACAAACAAACAAAACACACTCCCAATGAACTGTTTCATTAAAATGCCTTTCCAGCTAATGAGCAACATCTATTCTAACAGCTCTGTTTTTACACACAGAAGCAGTATTTGCTATAGGGAAGACTGATAGCATGCAACATCTCTATAGATGTCTTTAGAAACTTAAGAATTATCATGTTTTGCTTTTCCACTTAAGTCTCAAAGAATCCACAGGGCACTAGCATCCCCAACATGGTGTTTAAGACAGCTGAGTAATTAACTTCTGGCTACTGTTTCTCAACTTTTTTCAGACCCTCTTCCCAGGAATGAATTTGCGTCCTCCTCCTCTTGGGCTTGGAACACCAAATACTAGCATAAACAATTTCACTTCTGCTACACACTCAATCTTACTCAACCCAATTGAGTGATCCGCAAAGTGGAAATTACTGTATGACAGCACTGTACTCTGAAGAATTTCTACCACATGTACTTGGAACAGAAATGTTCTTCTTTAACAGCATAAATCAAAACTTGCTATACACATGAAAATTTGAGAGCTTATCACATACTGCATAATTACAAAGCAAAAGCCAATCACAGGCTTCTGATAGATAGCATTTAACTGCACACAATTATAGCAAAACAAGAACTTTTATTCAGGATTTAATTCTCCAGAACAGAGGCTTTGCCAGAAGATACATAATCCAAACCAGCTTCTCGATCCAACCACTTCCCTCTCATTAGTAGGCCTCATAAATCTTACTCTCCAGAAGAGGTTGGGTTAACCTCACTAATATTTGGTTTGCTATGAAATATTTTGATCGGGACCTAAATGGAAGTCTTGGCAGAACTACTACAATACACACTTCCTTTCCCTTCAGCATTTCTGAGCAACATGATGCTTAAACTTAGGGACTGAAGGGTGAACTGGCATAGTGCTGGAAGCCCAAATTAATTTCTAATTAAGTTGTATAAAATAATATCAGTACAAGGGTGCTCCCATGAAAAGAAAGCATACAATCCTTGTTTAACTGCCCCCTCCTCTTCCCATTGCTGCCTTCTCCTTTGGCATTATTTATTCTAAGACCTCCTATAGGCTGTTTTTGTTTCACTTTCAATATACTCAAAGCTTCTCTCAAGTAGTACCCAACTTAAAACATGCCCCTAAGGCATCCTATAAGTATTCACATCTCTAAATTCTCAATACAGATCTCGTCTTAATTTTCATTCTTCTCTATCTGTGCACCTACAACACCTAGGTATGTGTAAGGCAGTACGCTTTCACTGGAGCTTCCTTGAGTTTTTTCTTACGTATTGCTCCTCTGATACCTCTTCACAAGTGCCTTGTCCTCCTACAACCTTTGCTGGTGTACTTCACAGTTCCACCCTCTTAGTCCCTCACTGGCACCCTGGAATGATCTTATCAACGGCAATTATTCTCCTCATGCAAATGACTCCCAAATATGTTTGGGACATATTGCAAAGACAAAAGCTTTACTCAGCCTTGCATAGACAGCGTAAATGTACAGACTAAAAAAGGTATGGGCTGTTTTTTTCCTGCAACGTAATTACATTGGATTAGATAGGACAGCTTACACCTGCACGTGTTTTCACAAAAATAGAAAGAGCACAACAGAAATGAAACACTGAAGTTACTATCCTTCAGCAGCAAGGGACTGCTGAAAGACTAATTCCAAAATGACCAGGTAGGCCTTAAGGAGTTGTTAATACTGTGAGCAGGCTTTAAAGTTATTTTTCTATTAAAATATTTAGTTGCAAACTTAGGTGAGAGTTTTTCCCTGCCCCTGTAGCGAGATAACTTCAAATGTTAAATAGTACATTAATAGCAATACCAAACCGGTATGCCACTGTATGCAAAGACAGTTGAAGCAGGTTACCATCTTAGAAAGCTTTTACCAAGCCTATAACAGAATTAGCCTTCCTTTCATCAAGATGACTAAAATCAGCATTATGCTTTCAAACAATTAAGTTACTGCTTTTCTGTACCACTATTTTGTAAAGAAAGTCAGCAGAGGTGCAACTACCACCAAGAGCTGTAGTCAAGTGCTGTACATGGTAGAAACAAGCCCTTCAAAGGCACCTGAAACAGCGGAACATCCAGCAATGCTGTTTGCTTATGCAAACAGTGCAATTACATCGTCAATATAAGCATTTAACAGCATTGCATCTAAACACATTATCAAAAATGTTTAGAAAGGTTTGGGGTAAAGCAATAGTACTTTTAAATTTGAAGATAAAACTGTAGTTATGCATCATCTCACTGAGAATGCATTGACACATCAAAGATATTTATTCCTATAATTTTCTCATATATATCTATAGAACCGTCTTTTAAATTAAAATATCTAAGCCCAGGTAGCAGGAAAACTTTATTATCACCCACTGTACTACGTTACCGTCTTTAAAGGGAGAAGGGAACCTCAAGATTCCCAAGTTAAGGAGAGGACGCTCTGCTCGGCGTTCACCCCACAGTCTCCCCGCCCCGGGGATCACTGCACGCATGGGGCAGGCTGCACCACACACGCAGCCCCTTCAAGGGAAGGGCTGCACCCTGCGAGGGCTCCGGCCCGGGGAGGTGCTACCGTCGGCCTCTCAAAACCGCCGCAGGGACCGGCGGGCGAGGCAGCAGCAGGTACCTCAGTGCCGGGGCTGCGCCCCCCCCCCCCCAATTCACTTCACGGCGGCCTCGGAGCCCCCTTCACACGGGGCTCCCGCTCCAGCCCGGGCGGGCTCGCTCTGCGCAGCGGGAAAGAGTGGTGGCCACAGGCGAGCGCTGCCAGGGGCGGGCGGGGAGCGGGAAGCAAAGAGAAGGTACCTTCCATTCTTTCTCCCGCTCCCCCGCTCTCCTCTTCATGGCGCCGCCTCAGCCGCGCGCCCCCCTCAAACGGCACGGCGGCGGGAAGCGCCCTCCTCCGCGCGCAGCTCCCGCCGGCCGCACCAGCCCGCCACGCTGATCGCGAGGCGACTACAACTCCCAGCGTACACCACGGCGCGGGCGCCGGTATAAGGTGGAAGTGGCATGTATGTCCCTTCTGAACTACAACTCCCAGCAGGCAGCGGGGCCCGGCGGTCCCCGGAAGTCGAAGGGCTCAGTTAGCAACGGGGGCAGTTGCTAACCGAGCGCTGAGAGGAGTCATAGGGCTGGCAGGGAGCTGTGAGTATGGGTGGGAGGTTTCCTTCCTTTGGGGGTACCGCGGTGGGGGGGAGGACGGCCATCCCGGAGCCGCTCAGGGGGATGCGGTGCCGTGTCCCGCAGCGGGGGGTGTCTCTGAGGAGCGGGGCTGGCGGAGGTCGGGGCTCTCCCGCGCTGAGGGGTCAGCCCGGCCTGGGGCTGCGCTCCTGAAGCGGTTGCTTCACACCTGTGAGGCTTCCTCCCTCCCTCACAGCTCCTGGAAATAGCCAGGGTGCTCACCGTTTGTTTTAAAAGTAGCTTTCCTCAGCTGTGTGTGTAACACGGCTGCTGGCCTCGAGCGGCTGTTCCCGTGCCCGAGGGCGGGAAAAAGGGGGAGGGGG
>JAOXJM010000063.1:28948613-28959011 GCA_026413425.1 Tringa solitaria
AATTGGCAGCTTTTTATTGTGTTTTGTAAGAATGCACTTGGCTGTCATCTAGTTATGATACTACCCAACGACAATGAATATGTTGAAATTATTTAAGAACTGTGCCAAAAGGACATAGTAAATATGCTTCCATAAATGTTCATGTTGTGGTACCATTTCATCTCAGCCTGGCGTTAACAAAATTAGGTTACTTTCAACCTTTAAGAAAACATTCTTGGTTCTGCTACCTGATTAAGAAATTCTTGTGATTGAAATAACTGTAGTTTCCAAGTAGTGAAGCAGCCACAATTACTAATTATTGATCCAGGGAGGGAGATTCTAGTTATCCTGAGTCCTAAACCCACAAGAAATCCAGTTGTATTTTAAAGCTGCCTTTGCAGCTTCACTACGGTTTCTGTATAACGACACAAGAGCTGCATAACGGAGCTGAGTTCATATGCAGTGTACTCCTTGGCATGATTGCTGTAACATGGCTGCAATCACTGGTCTTCTCAATATTTCATTAGAAATTGTTTGGGGATTGTTTCAGGAATATATAATTCCAACTTAATTTTAATTTAAGGGAGAAACTTGGCCTGTGGGTTGTTACACTAAACACATTTTCTTAATCCCATAATTTAACTGCATTTAACTTGACTGTTTTTAATTTAAAGATGGCCAAAACCATAATAACCTCATGGTTTGATGTCTGTGATACACAGTGTGCAAGTTACAATATTAAGTCTAAACAATCACATTTTTCAAGTAACTGGCTTCAAATCTCTTAATTGCTCATCATACTTTCCAAAAACATTTTTAAAGCCACCCCCAAAATGCATTTGTGAAACAGGTACCTGTTTTTTTCGTGTGTCGGTTTTTGGTGTTTTGGTTGGTCTTTTAATGAAAAAGCTTGTTTGCCAGTCAGTTTTAATTCCTTTGGCATCTTTTTGCCATTTTGTTTATTTTGCCAGACAGGGGGTAAGTGATCCTGGAGATATGGTGGTGATGGTTTTTTACTTGCTTGTTTTTCTTGTTCTGAGTGTGAATAGGGAAAGTTTGTGAGCCATGGGTTCATCTGATGCAATAGTCTCCAAGTGTAGTCTCAATATTGTATTCGTGTCCTGCTCATATGGAAGCAAAGACAAGATGCAAGGGATGTGGTTTAATTAGACCTCAATTTTATTAGCTTAGCCATCTGGGATTTACTGGCATAAATTTGTACAGTGCAGGTCAGGATCCTTTCTTTAATCATTTCCTTCTGGTGTAGGTTGCTCTCAGTCCCCCATTCCCACACAGCTGGTCCCCAGCCTGTTATTGGGACCCCCCTATATATGCTTTTAATCCAAATGATAAGAGGTCTGGAGAAGAGATTGTCTCTTTGGTGTATTTCAGACACTAACTCCAAACCCAATTCTTAGTTTTTTGAAGAGTCACTTTCTCCTAACTTCATTTCCAATTTCAGGCTTCTTAATCCAGCTTTAAGAAGAGGTTTAGAGTGGAAGGATAGAGTTCGTGTTCCTTATTTCTGTATTTGTGGCAGAAGACTGCTAGAGCTAAATCAGAGTGCCCATTAATTCAGGTTACTGCCTCTAAAGGAGTATTAGTTCCATTTCTTTTTCTTACTTCTGCTGCAGGTTTACCTCCTTGTCTTCAGGTTCTGTGGCAGGATTTTTGGCTTTTTTGGCAATAGAGAAATATTGAATAAGCTACTTTGGTACAGCTTTATTCTTATGCATTATTTTGTTATTCTTTGAGCAAAATATTATCTATATAAGTGAAAGGCAGCATTGACTTTTGTATCAAATCTGCATATAACCCCTAGTGTATCTGAATACCTGGGCAAATGTTCTGGGAGCAGGATACATCAACTGCCTGGGAGGGGAAAAGCTGTGTAGATAATCAATTCCTATTGTAACTTTGTTTATGGAAAAATGAATCTTCCCAACAGAATCATCCTCAATTAACTTTGTCTTGCCCACAAAATCTTAAATTTTGTTCTTCAGCAATCTTCTTGTCATGCACATAGATGCATTGGATGTTTCTTAGACGTATTTTATTTAAATAAGTAAATAAAATATTGTAGAAGTACTATAGAGAAATTTTCTTGCTGTCGTATATGATGAGAGCTGAGATTGTGATCAATGTAATGCATTACTAAGAAATTCATGGCACATGCTTTCTGTTGCTAGAAACTTCATGAGATAAAGACTCTTAACATGGTAAGAGTTTAAATGATCCCAATAAAAAGTAATTTTTCACTTCCAAATTTGAATAATTTACTTCATAACATCAGTACCTCAAAACTGTTTAAATCAAATGCTGTTTCATTCGCTGTTGAAAAAATAGTTAATGTTGATTGTCAGGAGCCATGGGGTTTACATCTGTACATCATAAATTTCACTATCATCTGCTCCTTTTTCTACTTAAAAAGAAAAACAAAAAAAAAAATGGAAAAAGAGCCCTCTGCTTAAAAAAAAAAAAGGCAAGAGGGAAAAAAAAAGCCCCCTGCTTAAAAAAGAAGGGGGGGGGGGAGAAGAGAAAAAGCCTTTGAAGGCAATGGAGGCTTTTGTTTGATGTGTGGAACAAGATTAATAAAAACGTGCCACTACATTAGCTTTTAAATAGCTAGCATGAGACAGTGCTGCTGTCTATACTCACCACAACTTTAATTTATGTAGATAACATGTTTTAGGCACATGATAGTTTTAGCATTGCATTATGGTGCTTTCTTGCGGAAGAACTCAGGTTTGTGAGTGTGTTTATCTTCTGTGTAAAGACAATTAACTGGGCAATGCCAAAACACAATAGGCTTTGATATTTTACAGAATAAAAGGAAAGTATTTCACGTACTCAGCTGGTTTACAGATGTGTAAGCTTTGTAGTCCATTTTCTTGCTCCAGCATGGCATTATGACAATTCCTCCAATATGTCTAAAATAGATAAATATTGGAAGAGAAATTACCTTTTCAAATGCTAAAGATTTATTTGATTTTTATCATATTTAAATTTAATACAAATCAGAATTGGTTTCTCTTCCTGTACTTGAAGAAGCTGTGAAAATAATGGGGTTTAGTTTAACTGCTTGAAGCACGGGGAAACATCAGAAATTAGTATTTATTTAAATTTTGAATTCTTTTAAGCATCCTTTCTATTAAACAGTACGTTCTCAAATTAATCTTAGAATTGTAACAGTATGGAACATCTACATGGATATTAAGTGATTTTTGTGTAGTTAAGGCATGCTCCCAGCTTGTTTGAAGTCCAGCCAGCCTTAAGGTGTTACAGCATAAATTGCAAAGTCGCTTTTTCAGAGCAGTGCTGCACAGGTTTAAACTCTAAGAGGAAACTGCATAAAATGGTAATCTACTGGCCCCAAACACTTTGGAGGGTGGAAAATGAGTGTATGGAAAACAAATCATCTCTTTAGGTATAGGATTGTTTTCTCTTCCTGTCATATATAGTTTGATGCGATAAACAGAGATGTATCTGTATTGATTGGAGCTGCTGTGTCATCATGCAGTAGAATGTTTGTTTACCTAAATTCTGAAATGTGGATTATAGAAGAAGAAATTAATTTGGGTATTACACACTAACTCTTCTCCCAAATGTGTTGAAGAAAGCTGATTTGCAAAGGATTTCAACTTTTCAAGACAAAAATAATAAGAAGTTGTTTTGTATCTTTAAGCTCACAATGCATTTCTTTTCAATAAAATTTTGAAGGCTAAACATTCGGGACAATGTGGAAATGATCAAGGTCCGTAAACAGCTGGTTGAGAAAAGCAATGCTCTTTCAGCAATGGAAGCAAAATTTCACCACCTTCAAGAGGTAATTGCAATTTGGTCAGTAACATTCCTTTACTCTTGTCACATAAGCATGTGTAAATGGAAAATAAATATACAGAGTTCTTAATTCTGAGTAAATGCTGAGTACATGAAAATGAACCACATAATACATTGCACCTGAGGTACTCCAAATGTGTAGGGTGCTTTAGTCTTTACTCTGAAAATTTTTTTTTTCCAGAAATGTCTAGCAGGTCTTAAAGATTTTATCTGCAAACCCATCCTAGACAGATTGTGGAGAATGAACTGAGTTGTCTGGCTGTCTAAAGAGATTCCTGATAGTTTAAAAAGAGGGCTTTGACTTAAATATACTGACTTACTAGAGAAGGGATACCAGATCCCCCTCATTTTATCAGTCTTTGATAAAGCTGGGGAGGTTTGGCTGTTTAGAGTTCTGACATTAGGACTTAACTTGTGTTCATAAGTTCATGGAAATTATTTTAGAGGGCTACTGGAAGTAACAGATTTTTTTATATATATAAAAGGAGCAGTTTTATGAAAATATCGCCAGAACATGCAGCTGTATAGTAAATTCTCTATAGGTTTTAGTTATCCAGGATTTTTCTGCTTCTTCCCATATGTATTTGGAGAGTCACGTGTGTATACGGACAGTGGTAACGTGATAATAGCTTAGAAATGGGACAGTTCCTGTGAGTAGGAATTCTACGTGCAATAGAGCCTTATAAGGTGGAAGCACTAGATATCCTTGTAAACCCTTACTGCTGCCTGCTGTTTGATATTGGAGCACACTAAAGAACACTTGTGCCTTTAAATTTTTGTTCAGTTCCTTTATTCCTATGTTTTTCTGCCTCTACGCTTTGCTTTGCTTCCCTTCCCTCCCGCTGCCCTGCTGTAATGCCTGTATCTTCTCTGCCAAAGCAGGTCTTGTGTTAGTAGCTCAAATCTAATTTTTCATAGGGTGAACTATGTAGGATGTAAATTCCAGGGGAGACAGGTTTCACATGGCTTTTTGTGTTCTTAAATAGAAAGCGATAAGTAAACTGTTCCATTTTAAATCATATGCAACTTTTTGGTAATTTACAGCAAACGTCAAGTACTTATGCCTCTATCTTGGCAGCGGCTGAATGAAAACACATGCCTAGGATTCAAGCTGGTATTTGAAGACATTGTTTCTGATATTCACAGTGAAAGCTGCATTTTTGAAAAGGATGAGTGTGTTTTCTGTCTCATTCTTTTTTTTACAACTTAATGGATACAATGGTTTTTTCCCATTTCCAGTCATTTGAATGTTTGAAATGTGTCGACTAAATGTGAATAACTGTAAGATCCAAAATTTCTAGTTCAGATGGCACATAAAGTACTTATCAACAGAGCAGTTTTTTATATTTTCTATGTTTATCTTGATGATTTTTATGACTATTGAGTTCATTATCATCTACTTTCAGGTCCTACTGATTGAAACCCATAAAATTTCTCCATGTTCATCTTTGAACTTGAGTCAACCCAAAATGTGAAAGCACAGAACAATAAGAGCCTATAATCATGCTCCATCCAATGATATCGAAGTTTGCTAACAAACATTTACAGGACAATTTTGCTAATAAAAATTTTAATGTAGCCAGTTGAATGAAGGAGTTGTGTAATCTGCTTAGAAGAACAAAGGACCCTGAAACTGTTTGGATTTTTTTTTTAATGAGTTATTTGTAATTGACAACACTATTAAGGCATGTTTCCCAAAGAAGGAAAATTCCAGACTAGAAATATTAAACTAAAATCAACATCCCAGTTGTTGCCATGACCTGAGTCTTGGGATATTCCAGGGAGAGCAGGATAGAAAGCAGTTTGGGCATAATGGGAGAAAAAAAGTGCTGACGGAACACTCGGGTGTAGAAGAATATCCCGGTAAAGATTGCATTTTGGAAAAAGAAGGAATAAAAATAATGAGGGTGAAGTTACGGTCCCCTTAATGAGGAAAGTTAATCCAAAATGTTAAGAAGAGCAGAGATACTGAGGGACTAGGAGGAAGTTGAAGTGAGCAGATTTTTCGGGAGGATATTTTTAGTGCTTTTAATGAGATGGTTCAGTAGAATAAATATGATTGTTGAGATTTTTTTCAGCAATTTTTGAGATGAAGGAAAGAGATAAGGATGAAATGGTCTATGAAAGGCAGCTTTGCCAAGTTGGTGGTGGGGAATTTCTTCACGTATTGTGGGTTGAAGTGACACAAGTTATTGAAAGAACTGCAGGAAAAATTGAAGCTGAGAGATGGCAAAGAAAAGATAAGTCCAGTTGGACAGTTGGAAGGGTTAGAGACTGTAAGGATTCTGATTTTGAGAAGAAAAGAAACAAATTTGGAGAGAAATGAAAACTGTAAAAGTGATTTTTAAGGTGTCCTTTTTCGAAGTTGTTGAAATACAGTTCACAGATACAGGACGCAGCAAGAGGAGCACTAAAGAAAGGTTGTTTAAAATTGATGAGTAATATACTTCATTATCTCCCTGAAATAAGACTGACTCCTAATACTGTTTATTCTCCGTGATATTTTCCTTATGGAGAAATGAGATAAAAGAGGCTGAAGATCAGGTTGGTGATTGGCTTTTCTGGGTTTTTTTTGTTTGTTTCTAGGCTATTCAGGCTGCATGTGAACCTAAACTACTTGTAAAGGTTTCATTTTCAGCTTCTCCATTTAACTACTTTGTGGGAATATTATGTGGGATACACGAAGCTAATTTTTTTTTTCAGTCTAGAATCATTAAACATTATCTATACTCATACATGTATTTGACAAATTTTCATACAATCATTTTATTAAATAAGAGACTGGCTTTGGGGCTGTTTTGTTTTAAGTCGTACTTTGAATGTGATTTGCATGGACGTTCTTAATGAATGAGGTTTCGTTAAAGCATTGTGGAATGTAGGGAGTATAATAATAACTAATATTCTGGAAATAGAGGTTCTATCAGCATTGTCCATTTAATATTAAAATTGGTTAAATGTGCCTTAATATAATCCACTGAAGTAAATTAAAATGTAGAAGAAATCATAGGTCCCTTGTTAAATTACTGCTAGCGGGGAAATAAACTGAGTGCATTAGGATTATGAAACAATTATAGATTACAATTAAGGGTTAACAGAGCTGTGGCAAATTCTGTGATTAACATAACTGTGGTCAATGTTCATTTTTGCTTGCTACTGCAGTGTTTTTGGTCAGCATGTCTAACCACTGTAACCACAGCAAAATCTTTTAATTGCTTAAGAGATGTATTTCTTGGTTGTTTCCATCATGACTGAACTGAGGGTTTGATGTTCATGAGAGCAACAAGAATGCCACCTTTTCCTGGCCATGTGTAACGAAAGTTGCTTTCGTTACTTAGTTCAAGAGTGTCTCCTGTTGACCACATTGGGAATATCTATTAAAAACTCCCAGAAGAGACTGCTGGCTGAGTTGCAGTGCCCTAACATTTTACTGTGTCATTTATCGTAAGCTTTTTTTCTGGATTTTTCCTTCCTTCTTTTTCATAGAACCAAAAGAACTTGAAGATGAGCCATGAGGCTTTAATAGCAAAAGGTGATGAACTGAATCTACAGCTTAAAGAAGAGCGGTTAAAGTGCCTCCATCTTGAAAAAGAATTGCAGTCAGTGACTATTTCAAACCGAAGGACAGAGGAGGTGAGACTGTGTTCAAGAAAGCTAGAGTCTCCTTTCTCCTTTAGGTAGTACACATAGATAAGGGAAAAGTTAAGGATGGGATAGCTTTTAACTGTAAATGTGAATAGACCTTTCAAACATATTTAGAAGACTGTCCCGGTGATATATGCACTTTTATCCCATTACAAAGAAAATCTTGTGACTGCTGCTTGCTTTTCATAGTACCATACCTGTCTCCATGCCCCATAATCACTGCATCAGTGTTTAGTCAATATTTAAGGTTAAAGCATAGGATTTCATGTCAATTCTGATACTGAACAAGTGGTTTGTTAACCAGAAAAAAACATAGTGCTTGATTTATTGATCACATATTGCTAGTTTTTCAGTGTTATTTCAACCATGATTTGATTACAGTACAGTGCAGTATTACACCTCACTCAGCAGTTCAAATCAGTCACTTTATATCTTTGCCTAGTGGCTCTCAGAGACAAGTATCATCATGAAGAGTCACCCACATACAGGGCTAAAAATCAAGTGGTTTATTCCTCATTCTCTTCAATATATGACAAGTAAGAGTCTATAAATGTACGTGGTTTTTCTTTCATTTTGTAGCAACTTAAGTTTAATTTTACTGCCTGGTTTACCTGTTTTGAATATATTTTACATGAACCAAGTTTATGAAGATTACCTCATTGATATTTCTCCCAAACCTTTAAACTATTGTAATGCATGTAGGGTGTATGTTCAGGGTTGAAGCGTCTCGTATCTTTAAAGCCATATCCTGTTTTAGTACATATTTTAAAAGCAAGCACTTTTTGTTTCTTTAAGGTTGATAAAAAATATTTTCAGGAGCCATTAACTGGCTAATACTAATACCAAAACAGCAATAAAAGCTTTTAATGCTATAGACTTTTTTGGTTGGTTGATTTTCAGTTTGGTTTTACCTGGGTTTTTTGTTTGTTTTCAGAAGGCAGAATGTGATTAGATACTGTTGTTCAACCACTACATCTTAGTCTCAGCTTCATCTAAACAACATGAAAAAGGCTGTCTGGGCCAAATGTAAATCCACGTGGTGAAAAAAAGATTTATTCTGAAACTTCTAAGAGACTGTTGTATAAACAGAACAAATAAAAGCCTGACAATGCCTACAAATAGTTATCTAATTGTCTTTACACATTCATTGTCATTTCCCTTTGTGCTGTGCATTTCTTGAAACTTCCTTCTTCATTTTAGTTACATGAAAGAATAAATGATCTAGAAAAAGAGAAGGAACTCTTGAAGGAAAACTATGATAAACTGTATAACAGGTAAGTTATGGTTTCCGTATATAAAAAGCCTCAGTCCTGTCCTGTTTAATAGGTTTTTATATATTTTGTGCTTGAATGTGCATATCCATACTGTGTGCACACATGTGAATATATTTGTGCTACAGTTCATCATATCAGTAAGTGTGTATGGAAACTTTTATTGTGTTCCACCTGTATTTCATCTGTTGTGTTGAAACAGAGCAGTTTCCATACTTGTTCTAATACTCTTGAAATAGTAGATTACTTCTTTTGAAAAATCTAATTAAAACACAAGTAGAAGTCACTTTGTTTTGAATATCAATGCAAAAAGTTCTTATTTGAATTTCTAGTAATTTTTTAGGGGTTTTCTTCAAAGAAGAGTACACCTAGTTAGACGTATATTCCTTTGGGTTTATTTTATTTGGGGAAAGATGGTGTTTGAACTTTTTGTACCAATTCTTCCAGCACTTCTCACTGGGTGAGAGTCTTGTATTTGTCTTGTACATAAAGTCTTGTATTTGACAGCTTCTCCAGTCTTTATTTTTGAGGGGTGGTTTGTTTATTTTGGTAATAGCTACTATTTCACTTGTACTGGTTCTGCTTGAAGTTTTTGTATATGCTTATCTAAGTTTTTTTACAAAGGTCCCTATGCATAATAAGTTGTATAAATTGTATCAGCAGTGCTACAATGAAAATCCATTGCAGATATGATTCAGGAATTCCCTGGTACAGAAAAAGAAGTAATTCTAGTCAATTGACACGATGGTATTAAAGGAAAAAATGACCTTCAATTGAACTTTTCCTTTGCTGTGAAACCATGTGGTCTTTTACACTGAAGAGGATTAGAAAATAAGAGCAATTTCTTAGAGCTAATAAATGCCTGAGGAAGTAGGTAAAATGCCTGAAGTTTTTTCTCAGATCAAAATTACTTATCCTCTTAAAGTTTGTTTGGTTTGTCAGTGGTGACGTCTGTCAAAAAAATACCAATGAGTAAACACAATACAATGTGAGTGATGTCAGATAGTGTTTATAGTGTTCGTATAATATTTATTATAGTTTTTGTACTATGATGAAATTAAAAATTGTAGTAGTAAAAGAGCTGTGAGTACAAATAAGTTAAAACACTTTTTTACATATGAGATGTAACAGCTATATAATCACAGTATTTAGAGTTTTGTGTCAGGGTAGTTGGTCAGTTGTCTCTCAGTTAAGTACATTGTAGGTTCCTCCAAAGTCTGATCGTGTTATAAATATTTCTGAGTATGATTTTTTTTTTCTCTTTATGGAGAGAAATAGCTCTTACTAACAAATCAACTTATAAACTTGGCTTGAAATATTCTGCTCTATTTAAGTCATAGTGGGGTAACCTGAAATGATGTTTAACAATATAAATATAAACATGGTTCTCTCATAACCCAGAAATCTACAATATGGCTTTTCTTTTCCCTAAAATGATCCTTTTTTTTCATAGTCTCCCACTTAAACTTTGATTCCTGTTTCATCATTCCATGTTACTATATAGGTATCAAGAAACTAGAAAGAGAAATGGATCATTTTAACTACTGTTTAATGGCCAACTTCTTCTGTTGCCCATTTGAACAATACAACTTCACTACAGCTTACCTCTTGCCTAGGGGTGAATAGGCCAGTGTCCACAGACTCCAGATAATTAATAAATGTTTCT
>JAOXJM010000063.1:28992243-29027187 GCA_026413425.1 Tringa solitaria
TCTTTGTAGCCCTCTGCTGTACCCTCTCCAGCAGTTCCCTGTCCTTCTGGAACTGAGGAGCCCAGAACTGGACATGGTACTCTAGATGGGGCAAATGAAGAACACAAGTTAAAGCATACTGAATATGATATTTAAATATTGTCTAAAATGAAAGGATTTGTGATATTTTTTTAAAAATACAAATGTCAAAGTGATTGTGGTACCATTCTTGCAGTCTATTATTGGAGTATTCCCATGGGATACAGAGTTCAAATCTCCTCCTTCCTGATCAGCAGCAAAGATTTAATCCAATATTATGATTATTTAGGCGTATTGGAATTGTGTTAGATGTGTGGTTCTTCTGTTGAGTTGAAGCTTGCTCTGTTCATGGAAAATACTTGAGTAGGATCTGAACCAGAAAGTGGATCAGTATGAACAACTCTCCACTTTGGCTTAAACGTACTGTCCCAGATGGCTTAAGGTTCTGCTTTTAGTTTATGCCTTAGTGAAAGTTCCAGTAGTAGCTGGTACCCTTAAGTGATAAAAATTAAACCAGTACTAATCCCCTCCTCTTCTGTCGCTGTCGTTAACTGCTAAGCTGGTTTCTCCAATTGACTTGATTTAACATTGACACTGAATCATAACAAAACAGATCTATTCCCAACACCCAACAGTTTTATTAGTTACTTACAATTTTTAATTTGTTTTTATTTCATTCAATATTTATCTTAAACATCTAATTATTTCTTTCTTTTTGATTGAGTTCTGGCAGTTCTGCTGCTGCTTAGCTCTGTGCCAAAATCTTAAAATAGATCTCTTATACTCAGTCAAGCCACCTGCTGTTGGAAATAGCCATGGTATTTTTCCTTTTTTGGCCCTCAGATTTTTTTTAAAGACACTTATTTTCAATTATGTCTGATTTTACTGACAAACAAATATTTATATATATTTTTCTATAATAAATATTTGCTAGTAAGAGCCAAGCACAAAAATAAACTACTATAAAAGCATTTTGCAGTTGTTACTGTGTTTAAAGTCTTTTAGGAAGATTTGATTATATTTTGTGTGATATCCTTTCCAGTAGACTTGGCTTTTACCCAGCTTGATTGTTACTCATTTGGAATCATGCTTATTGTAACATTTTGAGGCTGTAAAGCTCACAAGCATTCGCAGTTGAAACATTGTTGCCAAGACATACCAAAAAAAAAAAAAAAAGAATAGTTAGCTCTGAATTCCTGTCATTTTGTCAGTCTCAGTGTTTTTGGCCCCAACACAAGCCACTAACTCAAGTCAGCTCCAGCACAATACTGGAATTATGTGTTTAAAAGAAAAGCCATACTTGGATGCAATGAGTGTAATTTAAGTTCACAGAAGAAATGCAAATATTTTGTATAGTTGTTGGACTTAAATGATTGGGATGGACCAACAGGCTGTGTTTAGAAAGCACCATTAATTCTCAAAGCCCTTTGCATCCAGGCTCTACTCACAGGTAGGTTTTTATGTGTAAAACAGGAACAGGATAATGAAGATAAAATATGAGAGGAATTGATCAGAGGGAACAAGCATAGGATAAATTACTGTATAAGGTCCAACTTTAAATAATGAATACACAAGACAGCATTAGAAAGATACTATTTTGAGAGAACTGACTTTAGGTTCCTGTTATTTTTGTGGAATGTGTTTCTTGGCTAGAACATGCTCTCCAAGTATCTAAATGAGGTGTGAAAATTCTCAATAACTTTCAGCTAAATATTTTACACTTGGTGCTTGGAAATACTTGATTCATTGAATATGGCTAGTATTTCTGATATCAGGAAAACATTCGATACGGTTTGTCTTCCTCAATTATTTATCTTGTGTCTCCGACACCACTCAGTGTAAAGCCAAGAAATGCATTGGCTTAAAACATACCAATTTAGATCTAAATTATCAAGTGGTGCAAACCAGAGAATCTCTAAATCTCTAGCACACTGCAGCTGTGGCTAATGGTCTGATAGTCACAGGATGTAGATTTTTAGGATGATTTTGAGAATTCGAATACTAGTCAGTCCCACTGACAATGTCTGTTGCAGTGGAATGCAAATAATTTGCATGGTGTGGTCAACACAGTAAGAATGTAAATAAATAAGTAAATAAAAACAAAAAACCTAGCAGAAAACCCTAACTGTATTTTTAATATTTTATAGAAATGACTTTTGCTATAAAAGTCTCAAAGTACGTATATACGATCTTGATTTTTAGCTGTGGGCAGTAAATATAAAGAAAATTAGTGACTTCAACAGTCAATTCAGCAGTTGAACTAAACAAGCTTATAAGTTTCAAATGTTTCAAAAGCCTTTAATCCTTAAGATGATTCTGCCTGTCACTGCTATATGAACAAGAATTGTGCCGCAGTGGGGTGGCGGGTGAGATAAATGAAACAATTCTACAAGCCTACAGATCTGTGGCTGCAACTTCTGTCCTCCTAGTACTGCTAAATAATGCTGAAGGAGGAGGGAGGATATATATAGAAGAAAGGGTCTCAGACTATTCTTGTCATGGAAAATGTTGAATATAATTGATAAAGAGTTCTGGTTTATGCTTAACTGGTAATGTAAGAGTGTGGGGTTTGCCTTTTTTCTGTTTTTTTTAGTTAATTTTCAACCCTTTTTGAAGGTATTTATTTATTTATTTATTTATTTATTATGTTTAGCCTACGATTTACAGTGGTCAGTGATCCCCTAGAAGATGAACAGGATCTTGAATGCGAAGACATGGGTTTTGCATACGTCAGTTTGAGAGAGATATTCCAGAAGCAAAGAGATATCATTGAGCAAGATATTGATGGTAACTTTTTAGAGGCTGTTTTCTTGTCACCATTTGTAACCCAAAAATTATTTGTTGAATTTCTGCTTTTCTCTGCAAGCTTTACTGTGCAAGTAGTTGTTTGATATAGTTTCAATACGAAATTATTTGATATTAACTCACGCTTTCCACATTTGTTTGCAAAAGCAAAAACTGTGTACTATTGTTATTCCTTAAAATCTGTTTTAAAAAAGCCAAAACCAAACAGCATTCCCAGCTCATAGTAATCATTTCATAAAACATAAGAACTTTCAGGACGTGGGCCCTTACTATAATTCTCTATTTTGTACAGCATACTTCATGCTAGTAAGACTGAAAATATATATTGTGTTACTAAAATTAATGTCTAAAATAACTCTGTATTGCTAAAGTCTGTATCTTATTTGAAGTTATATTATAACCCCCAGAGTACCCTGGGCTTGTGTCCTCCCTATGAAACCCGTATGTGAGACAGTATGAAATACCGGTGGCATTGGTTAGGTGTCAGTTTAGAGTGAGCATCCTTCTGTCACAGACTGTGGCTCATTAAAGCGAGGTGAGTAGGAGGTTGTGGGATCTCCCGTTTCCTGGGTCTTAGGACAGCATTTTTATAACACTGATAAGAAGGCTCAAGAAGGATTCTCAGTCCTTTCACAGGCAGCAAAGGAAAATATTCTCCTTGCTTAGACTTTCCTGTTCCCCAGGGCAGCAGGGACACAGTTATCAATGGTGCCTTCCCTGTTCCTCTCCAGCCTCTTTGCCCATTGTGGTGAAGCTGAGGGTGTATCTGTTCTAGAACCATTCACTTTCCTGTAATGGTAAATGAACCAGTGTGATTTTGGGCACAGTGGCCCCATGTTCACAAGGTACTCTTTGCAATAGGAAGAATTCTCCGTAGCTCTATCGGAATGCTAAGCTAATGGGACTTTGTTACTTCTGCTGCCGTGTCTAATGACCGTACCTTGAGTGGCGGGGAGCAGAGTAGTAAGGGAAAAAAAACAGGCTTTCTTATCCATTTCCATTTTCATGCATGATTTGCATCCATGCTGTAGCTAAAATACTCCAAGTATGCATCAAAGTTCCAGGAACACGATAAGGAAAATTCTAAGAAGAATCAAATTTCCATACCCTGGAAAAATAATATACAGATTTGATGCACTTTTTACTGTGGCTGAACTATTTAATCTTTCTTCACCAATGATTTTTTTTTCCAAGTAGTTGTGTGAGAGCACATCTCCTCCAAAAAGGTATTTCAGAGTCTCTCATTGGGAATTTGTTTTTGTTCTGGATTTTATGGCCATAATTCTCATTAGATAACATTGATTAGCAATATAAATGTAATTTTGTACCCTTGACAGTCACCTTTCACAAAACTCTTAAAACTACAAATAGTCACCTCTGATAATAATTATGACAGGAAGGGACTGGGTTCTGTTACTAGTTGTTGTTCTGTCAAAAGGTAGTCATTTCTATGTAATGACAATTATTTCAGTATTGTGAGGAGCATTTCTTCCCCTAATCATAGAACTATTATAACATAATATAACATAAAACATAAAATATAACAAAAAACATAAAAAAACATAAGAACTAATTCTTACCTTATGTACATTGTATCTATGAAATTGATAGTAATAGATAGAAATACTTCTATTCTTATTCCTTTCCACACTTCTCTTCCCTGCAGATGCTGTACAGTTTTGATTTATATTTTTTATTGCATCCATTACTATATTTTCTGAAAACTTAGAACTTTCAGAGAATTGAAATGAATTTTATATTAATATATGTCAGATCATGGCAGAAGTAGAATATATCCGTATAGTTTCTTGTAAATTGTCATTGTAAAAAGATCTGTTCTTAAGATCTAGACACAAACTCCAATTAAATGTAAGGGCACAATAAATAGAATTCCTAAATAATATTGTACACCTTCTCAGAGGTGGGTATCGGTTTGAGGGAAAAAGAATAAACCTAGACACAGGGAAGTTCAGAGGATGCTGCCCCATGAAGATCTAATAATTCTTAAGTCAGATACAAAAAAGATTTATGCTTCCAGTCCTCAAAAAGAATGAAGTTTATGGTATCTTGTGCCTTTCATTGGTGATTGTGGGAAAGTGGCCTGCATGAAATTTGAAGCAATTAAGTGAATGGCTAAGCAAGAGGCTGGATGAAAAAGAGTTCAGACAAGACGTATAACAATATTTCTCAGAGGTAACAAAGATGATAAAACTGAGAAAACAGAATTAATGTTGTCTTCTGATAGCATTCGCTACAGTTATCCCATCGCTATTAGAAGCAGAAAGAATAAAGTCCCCTGAGTTCTGCTCTTTAAGTTGACAGTTCATGGAGTGATGTGTTCAAGGATAGACAGAATGGTTTGGATCTCTAAGAATAGCATCAAATCTGTCCTTCATAGCTCTATCAACAAAGTAAATGATGGAGGGTTTGTCCCGTGATTTTCCTTCTCCAAACCTCTTCTGAGCTGTCCCAGCAGCCTGGAAGTTGTAGCACACAGTATCTTTGCATGTCCCAGAGCACTTATCCCAGTTTATGCAGTAAATACACAAACTTGCCATTTGTCTGCTGTATAATTTGCTTTGAAAAGACGTGCTGTCAAGAGTATTTGGTTTTATTCCAATTCCTTCTGGAGTCATGTTAGGCAGCCTCACTGCTTTTCATGGTTTTAATCACAGCAGCAGAGATGTGGCCCTCTGGGCTTACTTAGGTATTGGTAAAGAGTGCAATTTTAAATTATGTTAGGTAATTTCTGTAAAATAGAAATTTTAAATACTACTTTAAAACCCACATACACAAAGATGAAGGTAATTAAATAGTTTAGTCTAGGGGAACTACCATCTTTGACTACACTTCCCTATTTTACAACACATAGAAGCTTGGAATTATTTTGCGTGCACATAGAATTTTGCATTGCACCACTGTAAAAACCATTTTACTATTTAAATACTAATAACTGTCCAGGCTGATTTGGACCTGTAGAAAGTGCACTACTTGGTATATTTTTTACTTAAAACTCTTTGTAACTATGCATATATGTCTTTAATAGAGTTTGGAACACCTATCTTTACATATTGTGAAAAATAATTAATATTGGCAATTATCACACAGATAATCATCTTTATTTCAAAGTTAATTCCAACACTAATAGTTTTATTGATGTACATTCTAGTTCTTGGAGTGCTTAGTTTCCAGTAGGCTGCGTTCGTTTTTCTTTTTTTTCATTTTCATCCTTTTTTTTTAAGCATATGCTAGGTGCCTTTTAATCTGTCCAAATGCTAAGGAAAATTACCAGAACAAAAGCAAACCCTTAAATGAAACTGCTAATGCTGTTTTCTGATGTTTCCTTTCTAGTTTTCGATGCAGAAGACGATAGTGCGGTAATTGGAAAGCTCAAAGTATCAGTGGAAGCCCTCCACGCGCTGCGCTCGGTCTACCAGGAATGCCAAGATGACTAGGAGGCATGAAAGGGAAGTTTGCCTACAGAAGTTCCTTCTCCCAGTGTAAATACATGCTTGATAGTGCTTCAAAGATGAGATCTTTGTAATTCTTACAGTATATTTAATGTATAATTTATATGAAAAGGACACTTGATTTGTAGTTGTAAAGTTTTGTATACTTTTCAGTCTGTTTGTTTTTATATTTCCCCCCTAAGGCTAAGAATCTCTCCACAATGGACAACGTCTTGTAAATAATTAATACCTACATGATTGAATGATGTGCTTTATTTGCATTTTCAAGATTTTTTCCTACATAAAACAGTAATAAAAATGCAAGTCAAATTTTTAATTTTTAATAAAAAAACCATAAGCCTTAGAAAACTGATTAAAAATACTTTTATGTTATCCCTAATCACCCCACTAAATGGAATGCCTGTGATTAGCCTCATTAAGAATTTTATACTGTGAAGATTTTATTAAAAGCAATATATGAAAATTACTTGGATTAATGTGTTAATCTGCCTCTTTAAAATGCTAATATCCATTTTATGCACATTAAATCTCAGTATGTGTTTTCTTTGATGCATGCAGTTCTTATCAATTAAATATAAAAAATGAGGCTAGTTGCAGGACTTATTAAATTACTGCAACCTTTTTTTAAATAACTTTTACCCTTCTACTAACATTATAATCAGCTGTTTATGATTATCAGGATTTGAAGTAGGGGGGAGGGCAGGCATAATCATTTTTCTGTACAGTAAAAGATTTACTTTCAGCCAACATCTGTCAAAGCAGAAAAAGAAGCCATAGAGTATCAGATTTTGCTTCACCTAGTTTGAGCTGTAGGGACAGGCAACTCTGTTCTCATTTGTTTTTTGTCACTTAGAACTTGCATCAAACATCTACAGTGAATGGTTGTATCTGAAAAACCAGTGTCTAGCTTGGAAAGTTAATTTTCCAGCTTTTAACCAATCTCAGTGAAGGATTTAATTGATATTTTTAATGGAGCTGTGAATCAATGCTGCAAAAGGATTGTCTCTTGAGAACAGGGATATAATACATTTCATTTTTTAATTTACTTTTTTATTTGTCATTTTCTTCAAAGGATTTTATAGGCTGCGGATTTCTACTGTTTGCAAACAGGCTATGTTTCTTCATAAGCATATGTAAAGTATTCAGAGAGATAAGTAATTTATTAAAATCTACCTAATTTGCCGTGATATATTAAATCTCTGCTTCAGTGATCACAGACCATTTCATTTAGAGAATTAGGCATTCCCTCTTTGTGTGATTAAAGCTCTGGAAAATGAGTTCTTTGCTCCTATTTGTGAACATTCAAAGCCTGCTAATGGCAAGAAGATGGAATAGATTATGAGACAATTCATTACAGTTCAACAGGAAAAAAAAAGCAGCTATAATGCAGAAATGCAAGTATGAATATCTGCATATAGTTTGAACCATCTGTGCTCTAATGGCTTCAATAATGGCTCTTCGTCTTCAGTAGGCTTTGAAATGACATCCATACAATATTAATTTGTTGATGTACATTATGAGGCCAATGGAATGAATATATTCTGACCACAGAAATTTCTGAATTCCAACGTGAACCTATGGTTGACTCCATTTTAGGACCTACCATCTTCAGCAGTGCTTCTTCTCCAGCCTTTGCCAATCCTCGCAACGTTTCATTCCTCTGGAACTTCTCGGAGACCACAGACAGCTGCATTCCTAAACCCCTCTGTTCTTCAGTTAATGGCCATATGTTTGTTGTCATTTGGGCTGGCGCTTAGTTCATCATTTTGGCCACTCTTTCTAGCTTTTTTTGGCTCTGTGCATCTATATTGTCAATAAGGCTGTTATTATACATTACAATAATTCGAAACAGCTAGATTCAACACTGAGATTAACTGAGTGGCTTTTTAGAAATTTAGTTGCGGTATTCTGTCAGGAGGTTCTTATTATTCTTCTAATACTTTGCAAACCAAACTAAATATCCTGCGCATAAACAAAGAAGCAAATTGTATTGAGTTTTGGTGTGTGTCTGTTTACTGACTTGCAGGAGAACTATGTAACTGGGGCTTGTTTTCTTCTGAAATAAACCATGTGGTAAAATTAGAAAATCGGTGATGTTCATCTCGCTTAAACATTTACAGTAACACCCTTAGCGCTTAATCTTCGCCATCTGAAGCTGGAAAGTTAGAAACCAAGCATTCATATATTCATTAAACACAGAGCTGTTCGGTAAGTCACAGCAAAACCTTTCAGTTGACATTAGCTTACATTGTGTTAACTGTTCTCAGTGACTCCATCATTAACATGTATAATTGGCCTCAAGTCCCGACACAGATTTCTTTGGAAGGCTTGCTATTACTCTGTTTGGGATCTAACAAAAAATAATCTTGATTTCTGTTCATGTTTATTACTAAGACAGATATAATATTCGGTGAGGATTTTTCCAACAGATGGACTGTATTATCTTATGCAACATAAACATATGAACATACTAGAAAGTTTTGTTCTTGTATTAACTAGTTTCCAACACGCTCTTAAATCTTAAGTCTAAACACTTCACTGTGCAGGAAAGTGGAAAATGCAATCTAGTACTATTTTTGTCCAGATTTTAGCTCTGAATAGATAGAAGGAAACTTACATCTCTGTACTCTCTAGCCTGAGGCAACAAGTATCCTTTTTTGTGTGTGTGCAATATGTAGGAAAGCACATCCTTTTTCCATTTTAAAAAAGGAGCTTTATTAATGCGGAGTACTACCATACTTTGAAATGTTACTTCATTGACATAAATTGTTGTGGAATAGATAAATTTTTTCTATAGTGTAACTTGGATGCAACAGTGGTCCTGCATAAGACGAATTGCGCAGGGTCAGATGATCAGTTTTGTTATTTTATATCTTTTCCCATTGATTGATACAGCTTGTAGCTTTGTTGTGATATCTTCTTATGTGATATAAGAGCTGCTGTTCCCCGAGTCTCCCAGGTATGTTTATCACGATTGAAACTTAAATTTAGCTCAAAATACTTTTTTTTTTTTTTCTTGTAATGTTGCTTTTAACCTGTTATAACCTTAACCTTAACCTAGGGATGGAAGTTACAAGGGCAAATACATCATGAGCCAAGGTAATACCTGTGTGAACTTGATCATTTTTGCTGTACAGTAAGTCTCAGCTTATGTCATTATACGCTTATAAGAGTAGGTATAGCATGATAAAAAATTATAATAACTTGCTTCACAGGACTTTTACAACTAAAGATCAGTATTTTTGTTAATAGTAATATTGTTTTAAAATGCTTTTTATTATTTCAATGTGTAGTAAGACAACTCAAGGAGTCATGAAAGATATCAACATTAAATATTAGCTGCTAAATTTCATTTTCTTTTTCATATTAGACCTGAGAAGTAAATTCAAATCTAGACTTCAGATTGCAGAACAAACTTTGTTGCATGTTTCAGAGCCAGAGAAATATTATGTATTGCAGTTAGGTATTTTTTTTGCAGATGATGGATGATAATGATTTATCCATCAGTTTTTCCAGATACTCCACAATTGAATAATTTTTTTTTTAATAAGACTTCTTTAACATTACTGTTTATGATACAGGTCTCAGTAATTGGACTAGATCCCAATCCTGCAACAAATACTGAATTGAATGCATTATGTTGCCTGTATGAAATTGATTGCAGAATATAAGTTCAAGTTGATACTTCTGTATGCATGGGATAAAAATTCGCTTTTGGCACAGCATGCTACAGGTATTCAGCTCTGTCCTTTCTTGGTGTTGCTGACAAATCTTAATTCTTTTTGTATCTTTTAAAATGGAATGAGGTAACTTTTGAAGAATTCATTAGAATAATTTCTCAAGGGAAGAATTTGACTTACGTTTTGTTTCTTATTATAGCGTAATCTTGGCACTCACAGGACATGACCTTGGAAGTCACATATAACATAAAGACTGTTCTTAATTCGTTAAGCACAAACTCCTGAATCATGTATCTGTTGGCTTTTTAGAGGTATTTAAAAGCTTTTCTTATTTCTAAGGTCCTTGCTGAATCAGTCTTCAAGTTCTCAACACATCATGGCATCAAGGTCATTTCAAACGGGAGCTGCTTGTAAATTATCAGATACCAGTTCAGAATATTTTGTCAAAGAAAATTAGCAACTACAAACCTTCAAACAGAAATGCTTATAGGTTATTAATGGTAGTAGCTCTACCATGACCCTGTACCAGGATAGGATCCTTCAGGTCAGAAGGGAGCTCAGGTGGTCTCTAGTTCACCCCGCTGCAGGAGCAGCTATAATGTTGGAGCACATTGCTCTGGGCTGTATCTGATCTGGTCTTGAAAACCTCCAAGGATGGAGACTGTGTAACTTCTGAGCAACCTGTTCCAATGCCGAACTGTCCTCGTGGTGAAAAAAGGAGATACATTTCTAAACAAAACTGCAAATTGAAGCCAAATCTAGATCTAAGCATGTGGAAACAGCTTTTGCACTTAATAGACCATCTGATACCTAATTTTTATTTTTGTTTAGCTCTATGGATGGCATAAGTATGACCTTGTTTGGTATTTGTTTCAGCCATTTAATGTTTTGCAGAGAAATACAAAGAACTAGGCATTTTAATACTGACTTTATTCCTCCTGCCCTGCAGCTTGCCATCAAACTTCCATCCAGTTTTGCGAAGCAATTGACAAAAAAATAGCTGTTATTGTTAACAGTGTGGTTGGCTCAGATAATTTTTCTGTAGATTTCAGTAGTAAAATGTTTTCCAATTTACTGTGGTTTATTCCTGGTTTTGTTATGTTATGCTTAGATTATTTTAAGAGTAAGAAAACAAATAGATAAATGAAACAAGACCAGGCTCACATTGAAATTATGCTCTTTGTGACCTTCATTCGTGAATTCTTAACACATTTTAGATTTACAAAGAAACTGTGCTCTTGAGCTGTGAGAAACGGGTATAAACCTGGAACTTCTGTTCGCACCCGTTCTCTGTATCAAAACACATCTTACTCCAGTACTCCAACACTGATAGCTGCAACAGTGCAAGACAGGTCTAGCACATGATCTAGCAATGATTTGTTTAACATTTTTGTGGATTTGGAAAATAATCTATTTTCTATTTAGACAAACTGTCATTCTTGTTGAATACAAAATTATTTCCTTATGCATTAAAGCTGTGAAAACTGAACTTTCCTTGCAAAAAAGAAAATTGGAAAAATGTGGTCCTCTTTCTACTACAAAAAAAAATTTACAAAAATCAAGTGAAGTTTCTTTTGCTTCAAGAACTGTCATGCATTATTACCTACTCAAAAATATAAATAGCTACAATAGCTGATAGCCCTTGACTTCAATGATAATGAAAACCTGATAATGCGTTACCCTATATAGGGCAATTTTTCCAGAGAAATTAAAGGAGGAAACACCAATCACCATCTGACTCCACACACGCGGTACAAGAATACTAACTAAAACAAAGCAAACTTAAGAAGAGAACATACAGAAAATCTTTCTACATTTTGAAAACATTTTTTAACTTTCTTTCCTCTGTAATAAGCAGTTGTTGCAATATACCAAAACCAGACCCAAATGGAAACTTTCCAGTAGGTTGGTAATGTCAGTAGTATCATTTACATCTTAGATGAAATACACAAAAATGGAACTATTATAAAGCAGTATCAGTTGTGTATCAGCCTACAGTAAATATGACCTGAGCAAGAATATATGGGGGGTTTTTTGTAGCCTATCTATATGAAAGTCAAACAAGTTAGCGTAACCTGTAATTTATTTTAGAATGGAATTTCCAGTTATCTACTCGAAGTCTTTACTAACAGAGCCTTTCGCAGGAGTTTGTGACAGGGGTTACGTTTCCACTCACACCACCAGACAAATAGGATAGGGGTCTGTAACATAGCCCCTGTACAGCTGGATCCCACAACCGCATACGTGTTGTGGAAAGCACTGATTACTGCAGCTTTCTTAGATCTCTCTTCAGTATATTCTCTTTTTGAGTTGGCTTGTTCAGGGAAAGCACAGAAGTTGATGCCTGTCTGTAGCATTTGAGACATGCTATTTCTCCCTCTCGTCACTCTCTAGGGGACAGTCTCCTTCAGCAGGTAAGCAGAAGAATGGCTTTTCTACTAAAGGTGAGGTTGGTGGGTTTTTTAAAAAAATCAAGATATAGAAAAGCTTTGGGGAAAATTGACAAGAAATCCTTAGATGCTATAAACCAAAATACTTTTCCTGTTGCGCTTGCACTTCAGTAAGTGGAAAATCCAATCCTATCAGGCCCATAACCTTAACTCTTGCACTTGTTTGGTTGTAATTTTTACGAACTTTCAGCAAGTTGCAATAGTGACAGAAAAAAAAATAGAGCACAGAAAGATGTAGAGCAAAGAGATGATTAAGACCTTTGGGGAATAGAATTGGTTTATGGTTAAAAGGGCAACAGATTTAGAGACTTCCATGTTCTAACTGTGGATATTGTCTATTAGAATTTCTTTCCCGTTGTTCTCAACGGACTTCAGGTATCTTTTTTTGTAACCAGAGAGCACTGCCTCAAAAATCACAAGATCACAGAAAGGTTGAGGCTGGAGAGGACCTCTGGAGGTTACTTTGTCCAACCCCACCATTGCCCCAAAAGTTTCTTTCTGTCCCAAGAGAAGGAATCCTTGAAAAGGTGCCAAGTAACAGCATTTGGGATATAGGTGAAACGGAGGCCTTTATTCAAATGAAAGATGAAATTAATTAGCCATTTTCTGGAAGCTTCCCTCCTATCTTTATGCTTACCATGTGAGGAAAAGAGGCTTTGCAATTAATGAGAGGAGAAACACAACCACTTGTGACTGTTCTGTTCCATTTAAGCTAATTCTACACATCAGTATCTGTTATCTGGGAGAAACAAGAATGGAGGAGCAACCTTTCATAACCTTTACAGGTTCCACCTCAGGCTGTTTGAGGAGAAACCCTGTGACTGTGGTCCTCCTCGAACAGAGGAGCTGCCATGTCTCCTGCTCCTGCCCTGCCCAGGCCTTGAGACAGCAGCCTGACTGACAGGGAAGATGCAAGTGGAGGTAGGACCTGTGAGATTTAAGAGTTATGTCTACCTAGAGTACGTGAAGTGGCTGCAAAGGATGGGGTAACTTTTGAATGCCTGAGGAATGTGGGCTCCTTGGGACTGGTATATGTGGGTGAGGAAATGGAGGGAAAAGGTGGGCCTGAGGGAGGGGAGGTCGCTCAGGGGATATCCTGGGAGACAAGGAGAAAAAGTAAGATGGGGAGATTAAAGAGAAAATGGAGAGATAAGTAAACACTGTAAAGAAGTTGGTATCCTTCAAGGTACAAAGTGAGCTGTCGTACTGAGTTTCTCCTCAGGACGTGTGACCAGGGCTGGTCTCGGGTGCCAGGAGAGGGAGGCCACAGGTCTTCATGCTGGCAGGGCAGCAGGGCTGGGTTTGTCTTTGTTCATTTGCCTTCTGTAGTATTGAGCCTGTTTTCCTGAAGCTTTTACATGAGGAAAAAGGATGTTTCCATAAACCTCGATGGCTTTTTTGCCTTTAGGGCACACTCACCAGGGATTTAACAGGAAAAAGTCTGTCACATATAGGTTATTTTGTGCCAAGGGAAGGGAAAGGATGTGACTGAACTTCACAGTCTGTTTCTGAACAGCCTGAGGAACCACATCTACTGTCCATTTGAAACCAAAATCCAGACACAGGTGAGAAGGCAAATGAACTGGTAGCTGAGTCCTGGTATGTCAGCTCATGAAAGGGTACTCAGAGAGAAAATCCTCAGGGGGAGAAAAAGGGAGTGGAAGTCAATGGTTCGGTTTCACCTGGAGTTTAGTCCTGTCAAAACACAGTAATAAAACAGTGTGATGCTCCTCAGCCATAGGTTAAAAGAACAGCCAAACAACAAAAAAAACTCCACCCAGTGATTTTTAGAACAGCACAAATTATGGGATCATGAGGTAATCTCAAGAAATCTCTAAAAATATCTGCTCTGCCTTTTTTTTTTTAACTGTGCTTTTTATGATTACTTTTGCTTGTAAAGTAGTACCATTGATACCAGTTACACACATGCTCTTTGAGTATTAACATGAAAATGTAAGTTCATTTCAGGAGCTACTGGAGGGTGGGTGTTTTTCACATCTTGTAATCCTCGTTTATGTTATGCTCTGCCTACTAAGTAAAATACAGTTTAAGTGCACAAACTGAAACAGGAGACTTATATTTTAAGGTGGGGTTGTGTTTAGAGAAAAATTATTAGCTTCATCACTGAGAAAAACAAATACATAGAGCATTTTCTTTGGGTTTAAAGCCAGACAAGACATTCATAATAAGCTATTTGGAGTCCCTCACAAAGGCTGTTGCATTTAGTTACCGATCTTGAGATACCTAAGGATCTCAGGACACTTCAGGAGAAAGATCTGCAGTCAGATTCTCACTTTGCTGCTGTTTGACATGCAGTGTATTTCACTCAAGTTTGGAGCTGCAATTAAACGGAGCATGAAGTTTTGTATGATTTGATTCCCAGTATTTGACATCCTTCACTTGAAATCATGGTTCTGCCCAAATTTGCTAAAAACTCCCCCTAAGCCTAATCACGTGATTCTGTGAACCCTATAGCAAGACTAGCCCTAGTTTTGTGGGTTTATTACAAGTGTTATTGTTCTACTTGACTAGGTTTGGTGTGAAAATATGGTCAGGTCTACCCGACTTCTTTGATTTCACCAATCTGATAATTTAAAAAATGAAATATAAATTTCAAAGGGAAATCAGTCAGTTGTATATTAACTTCCATAAATTAGATAATCTTTTAATCCACAAATCATACTTGCATAATATAGTAATATAGTTAAGTATACTTGGAAAAAATACTACTTTATGTTGGACTCTTTATCCTTTGATGCCATGCCTGTTTTAGCATTTGCTGTTGGGGAAATTCATGGCAAAACTCATTTTCAAGTGATACACAATATATAAAACATAAATTTATTATTAAATATGGACTTATTGTTAAACATAGTCTAATTATGCATGTTAATAAAATTAAGGAATATTTTGCTATTTATATCAACTTTTATACTAGTCCCTGCTGTGATTTTTAGGGTGTTAAATTACTGCTTTTATAAATTGCTTATTCAAGGAAGAATTGTTTATCAAAATGTAGCTGTGGAAAAATAATCTTTTTGGGATTGGTTTCTCACGAATCATATGACAACAAACTACAGGAATATAATTCTCCTCTCATTTCTCAACAGCTTTGAAATTGTAGTTTGTTATTTTATCTTGTAGCATTTTTCTAATATATATACCAGATATTTCTTCAGCACAATGCCTGGAGAACAAAATGGGAGTTCAAAAATTAAACCCTCCACTTTACAAAATTGATATAGACCACACGATAAACTTAGGTAAGTGCTGAAAGTACCCACTTCATGTCATTATTTTATATCTCAAAACGCAAAAGTACAACTTGTGGGTGAAAGTTGCCCCCTACTGTCTGATGTGACATTTGCATACAGAATAGTAATTCTCAAAATCTGAGATTAATTTGTCTACTGTTTCTTTAAAGATCGTATTTTAACTCTGAATTTTAGACTTTTGTATGGACATATGGTACGTACCAGATCAGATGTTACAGGAAGAAAATGACCCCACAGAGTGCACCAGTGAAAGTCAACAGGTAGTGATCAGTAGATTAAATACTGAAATTAAGTGATCTGTTTAGTTTTATTTAGGCCTGTACATGAGTGTGAAGCAGATTTGGTATTTAATATATCTATCTATACAAAATTGGAGAAATTAAATTGAAATTACCTTATTGTTTTTCCACCTTGTTTATTGCAATGGAAATTTCTTTGGTTTCTACACAGTGTGACTCTATCATTCAATGTATATAATGTTAGATAAAAGGTGAAAAGCCAGGGAAAGCAGATATTACAGACACAAGGAAATATGTAACTAACAAAAATAGTATTGAGATACTGATCAGTGTTTCATTCCCTATACATAAGACTTGGAGTTTAAAAAAAAAAGGGGGGGGGGATTTTGAGGGAATCTGTACCTGTGCTGGATATTACAAACCTTTAGTTTAAAATACTCATGTTCAGTGCCTCGTTAGTTGCTGCAGATTACCCATTTCTGACCTCTTAGTTCAATTATACAATAATCGTAGAGAACCTTTCTATGATATACCAGCATCACGTGGTTAATTTGAGTAATTTTTTTGTTTGTTCAAATCGTTGTGGACATTAAGAAACAAACACAGCTTTTCAGAATACTGTAAATTAACCTTTTGTTTATCCCTTAAATAGCAGTAGTTAGCATCCATAGGTAGTTTAAGCTGAACTTATTGAGAATTTGCCAGCAAAGCGAGCTAGCAGTTCAAAATCATTACATGCATAAATAATTTAAAGACTGAGGAGAAATTAATCACAAATGCCAAACCTCTGGGAAGCTTGTACAGCATTGTCCTACTCACAATGCCAGTATGTGTTCTTATTTATACTGCACAAATGGTACTTGAAAATAGCTACAGTGGTAACAAAACAATTGCCAATGCTTGTGCTTTCAAATTATGTCTGTCAGAACAATCTGCATGTAAGGATCTTAAATGATTCAGTAATAAATGCCAAACAACACTGTAGCAGATGACAACTGATATCACATTGGTATTATTAAGATTTATTACGTTGTTGTTATTAAGATTTAGATACTGTTTCTGTTGGATATTTTTATGAAATAAGGGTATTTTCAAATCCAATCTTTGATTTACAGTTTCCAACAAGAAATCCTTAAAGCCTTTTAAAAACTATGTAGCACACAGAAATTATTTTGAAAAGAGAAAAAGTAAGGGGGAAAAAATTGCCTGGAGGCTGTTGGTGTGAGTTGAGGATACATCAATGGCAAAGTGGCAACACAGCTAGACAAGGACTGAGACTGAAGGGATAATGGTGTATTTTTAAGGGCAACACAAGTTCTTTTCCTCTCAGTCCTAGTACCTGTTGCCTCCTGTCTGTACTATTTCGTTTCTGTAAAAGATCTGTTTCTCTTTCTGAGGATTCTTTGCCACTGTGGGGAAATACCAACCAGGAGTGGCAGCTTCTCCTTGGATGTTGCTCTAACTGTTAAGCTTTGCATACCTACAGGAGATAAAGGGACAAGTTTAAGGATCAGAAATCCATGAAGACTTACTAAATGCTTAGAAATCACTTGTGGCTCAGAAATTCCCTGCACTGAAAATAGTTAGAGGGTGAGAGAGTGTTAGGAGAATGTGTTATATAGTCCTTTCTCTGTTGTTGTTATTATTTAGGCACTCTTAGCCATCACAGCAATACAGGATAATCTGTGAGATGGACCTTTGATCTGATTCCACAAAATAAATTCCAAGTCATTTATCTCAGAACATGAAATTAAGCCTTATATGTCAGCTTCTTGGTTGTTAGGCTTTCTACTTTCAGCATAGTCCCACTTGGGACAACGGTATAGCAGATCCTTTTAAACTGGAACAAAAAAGCAGTCGGGAACTGACATTATGAAAGCTGAATCACAATATAGGCCATGTATTCTAATTGCTTAGGTTCTTTTTTCTTGAATTCCGTACATGCTAGAGGTCATAAGCTGTGCACAGTTTTAAATTTGGGGTCACAGTGGAACTTAACTATCCTGTAACCCAGTAATCAAATTATCACTCTGTGGTTTGCTGACTTGCCACTATCTCTGTTCTTCCAGCCACTATTATCATTTCAAGAATTTCGGGTTTAGTGCATGTGCTTTGAAGTCATTAGTATATGTGAAAATACATACTTGAACAAGCAACCACTGTGTTGTGCAAGTTTGAACTTCCTTTCCTCTGAACTGTGATGTGGTCCCAAAATGTTGAGTTTAACAAGGTTTCACTGTAACCCAAACGTACACTGTACATTTATCTGCATTAAATTAAAAGAAAAACATAACAATCATATTTGTCAGCATTCTCAAACAGGGTCAGACCAAGTAACAGATCTGATTCAGTATTTCTGAAAGGATGTAGAATGATCAACCTAAAAAGCAGGCATCTGGCAATATTACAGATGTCTTTCTCAGAAAAAGAAAAAAAAATTTTAATCCTAGAAACTTAAAGAAAAGTTGACTAGATAGTTGAAGAGGATATTTTTTTTCCAAAGTTCCAGGGGTTTGCTTTTTGACACGTACCATTGTACTGCAGATTTTATCATACGTATGTATGTTGAGTCACTCCTTAATTTCACTTTTATATTGTCACCTTTACTTCAAATGTTGAGTTCATTGCTCTTCTTGTGGCACAAGCATCATTACCAGCATGTTTTATCTTGTCTATATCTACCATATGATCGAAGTGACCAGAAATGAAACCCTACCATCAGTTGTGTATACAGCTGTGTATATTTGAGACTATATGCTGCCTAAATTTAAAAGCATGTACTAATATGCAGTATAAATGCAAAGGTGATATAGAATATTGACTTTTTGTATTTTCCTCTATATTTTCACCCTGTAGATTATCAATCTTAACATATTCCTTAGCTGATACAGCACAGCAGCTGACTAAATTCTTCTATTGATTGTGCCTTGGATCAGCATAAAAGCAGCAACAAAGAGCGATATTGCACTGGGCAATCTGAAGCATCCCAGGGCAAAAGCTGGGTTTTATGTTGTTTTCAAATGTGTAGCAAAGCAAAATCCATCTGTCAAATTAATAGCAAGGTCCCATTTAAAGAAACAAATTCCTACTTGTGTCAATACATTTACTGTAGTTTCCCATTAAACCTTTTTGCAATTTATTTCCTTCTTCACTAGATGCAAAGTATTTGACTGAAAAGTAGTTGCAATAATGTGAAGTTTTCTGGAAAGTCATGAATACCTTATGTGAGTGGAAATATGTTCAGTTGCCTGTTGCTCCACAGCCATTAATCTGATGAATAAAGAGTTTGCACATGGGTTCACTCAGAGAGTTAACATCTGATTTTACATGGAAATATTTGAAAGAAAAAGTACAGCATAGCCTGAAGCCTGTTAGAAAGATTTTTGAGAGATTTATTTAATGTAGTTTCTTGCCTTGGATCCTATTGTCTACTTAGAAAAGAATGTTGTTTGGAAATGTAAAATGAAATAAGGGGAAACAATTCAAACAACGTTTCTACTGGACACAAAAAAAAATAAATCCCTTACCTCAAACACATACAAAACCTGTCGGTTTTCATTACTCATCTGTTGTTCTACTATTTCATTATCATCTACATTAAATCAGATGATTCCCCACCTCTGCACTGGTGCTTTGGAGATAAAATAAAGGGGCAGGAGCTACCTTCATTTATCAACATGAAATAACATCAGCATTTGTACTGGGATAGTATTTATGTCAATAATTCATTTTTAGAACAAAGAATGAAAAAAATTAGTAGTTATTGTTTCTCTCTGTGGAGATAAATGCTTGATGTTGGGAGCTACTAGTCTGTTGAACATCTTCAGTTCCAGGGCAAAACTATATCTCAGCTTGATCTTAATGTGGGTTCTAGTTTCCTGGTAAATTCAGGAAATTTTCAAAAGTAAGTTGTGTTCCTGTTTGCTGCTTCTGTTATTACTTTTGAATTTATCGACTCTGGGATGTTGTTACTTAGAGTTGGAGAAAATGTGAAATAGGTGTCTTAATTAGCTGAATGTATTGAATGACCCGTTATTAGTAAGTAGTGAGCTTAATATGGTGCACTAGATGTGGATGATTGGAATAATACTTGATTGGAATTTCCCTTGCTGCTTCCTATAATGTTTTTTAATGACATTGAAGAGACTTAAGACTTGAAGCTGACTCTCACGCAATCAGAAACCGCATTTCTTTGACAAAGAATATTTCACGTTGTCTTCATATTGTGTACTTGGCTTTAAAAGCAAGAGTAGATGCACCACTTGTAAATATTTCTCCAAATTGCTATTCAAGATGCTCTTTGCCTACATTTTTTAAAATCTAATTTTAGAATCTTTTCTGACCTAAATTGGTAAATTGTCTTAAACAAGCTTGTTTTGATACGAAAGACTGCGTCTAATGTCTTTGGTCTAAAATCCGATTTCTGAGTGAATTCAATTCCTTAATATATTGTATGTTGATGTACAGTTGTGTTGGGTTTTTCTTGTTTGCTTGTTTTTTAGAGTTAAATCTGCTGACTTCTACAGATTTTATAATTACAGGTAGCTGTGAGCTATACTCAAATTGCAGTTGAGTGTCCTTAGATTGTAAACGTATAGCGTTCATATTCTGATCTGTGCTCTATTGCATATGTGGGGTGGCCCGAAGAGACCAGCTGGCCCCTATGCCTGCAAGATAAGCCAGGACTGTTTAGATAGTTCATGCCCAAATACAGAGAGCCAAAGGCAAGAAAATGAAAGCTGCTTTCTTTACTTTTAGCTGCTCCTATAGATAGCAAACATTGACTACGCACAAAAGCCTCAGATCCTTCAGACACCCCTTGGAATGTTTGGCTGTGACTTGTCTTCTAAGAAGCTTCCATAGGAAGGCTTGCCAAATCTGCATGTATTGGAACAAAGCTTGTTTCAGAGCAGGCTTTGCCTTCATTTAGCTTGGTTATTAACTTAGGAAGATTATAAAAAGATACAGGCTGTGCAAAAAAGGGGCTTTGTTGGCCTGCTCAAGGGTGAAAAATAAAGCCATGAACTGAATAAGACGGGAGAGTAAAATAATGCTGTGAAATGAAATGCTGGTGGGAGAAAGGTCTTTAACTCTGAGCTGCAGTCACCACGTTACAGTGACGATCTTTGATGAGATGATGTCTCCAGAAGCAAGTTATTCCAAGTGGGCCATCGATGAATTGAGATGAGGTTGCTCCTGTTCTATTTCTTTACCTGGTGTCTGAGAGATATAACAATAGTTACATATGCTCAGTGTGTGTTTTTAAAATGGGATATCGACACCTATCAGCTTCTTGTGAAAACTTCCATCTATGCTCCCTTGATTGATAAGAAAATATGCTGTTCACAGATTGTATCCTGTTCTATTATGAAATTGAACTGACTCCAATTTGCCTTGCCAGAAATGCTCTTGAATGGGTAAAACCACTGTATTTAAAGAGCAGTTTGAGTCCATAAATTCTTTAACATCTCAATATATATTGTCCAGAACAATAGAGGCATGTATGCCCTGGAGTTAATACATGGATGTGTGTGGCAGATGCAAGGCCTGCATATGGATGTTCAAATCCACATCAAGGCTTGTATCAACTCAGCATGATACAGCAATTGAGAATGGCTGTTTTTAGAGCTCTGGCCAGCATTAGCCAAAAAATAATAATAAAAAAAAAGCAGGGTTTGCATTCCACAGTGGTGTTGTAAGTCAGCCTCTGTAAAGCCTCCTTCATGTGGGTGCACATCATTCTTCAGGCACATCCCTGGTTTAGACTAACTGTGACTCACATGGATAATGTGTTAATCTGACAGCTAATCTTGCTAAAAAATGGATTAACTACTATGTACACGTGACAGAATATCTAGCAAGAGGCAGGATTTTGCTTTTCAAATACTCTATTTTCTTCCAGTGAATTCCTCCTTTTGTTCAAGGAAACCATCTGCTCATCTTTTGATGGGCTAGACCTGCTTCTACTTCTTGAAGAGAGCTGGCTCCTTATTGCCATTTAACCTCAGAAAACTTTTGAGTTTTTTCTCCCTGATAACTCTTCTTGACATTTTCATATCATCAAAGTTAACTAACTTGCCCGTAAAGCTATCGAGGACACAAAACCATCTGTGAACCATGCCCTGCAGTTAAATACTTCCCAAATCAGGATTAGCGGTCACTGTGTTGTTTTGTTGGGTTTTTTTCCCGAGAAAGCAAAATGCATGAGTCTTTAAAAAGAGGATGGATTTCTGATTAACTGAAATGACACCTTCTGATTATTAGCTTTGCCTGTAATAAAATGTGAAAATAATTAAATCCCACTTTTAGAAGACACTAGCTTCTTCAGTATATTGTTCCTAATAGGCTCTGAAATAACTTGACAAGAGTCTCACAAAACACATGGTAAAATAGGAACAGGTCCTTCCACCTGCTGCAGCAATACTAAAACTAGCCTTGTTGGCCTAACAGAAGTTCACAGAAAAAGCAGTTTAGGACAGAAAGTTGAAAACAATACCGAGGGAGAGTATTCATGTTTTATTCTCGGAAATAGCACTGTGGAAAACTGTAAACTGTCACCCAAAAGAATGAATGGAATTAAAAACATTTAATCAATAAGCAAAGATTCATCTTCATGACTTCTTCAAAACTGCCATCTTATAGAGTGACTAAAAATAAGAAAAAGTTCCCATTTGTTTTGGTATAGACAAATTATTAAACTCAAAACCTATTATGCAAAGTATCAGAAAGAGATACTGCAATATCTTTATTTGACTCTATTGCAGTTGTTTCAGTTGCAATAGTTTCTGAAGTGAAAATAAATCCCAATTTAAATTCTCCATTACCTTTTCCCAGTAAATGCTGCAGTGTATTGGTTTGTATTTTGACTACCAGAGGCTTTCTTTCAAAAGGCTACACACATCCATGTGTTTGGAAATTTGCTTATGTATTCACTGCCAAGCAGTGTTTTGCTTCTTCAATAGTGATCAGATATTAGTTTGACTGTGTGTGGAAATGTGCAGTAAATCAGTGATGAATTTTTCCATATGTCTGGCAGAAAATCCAAAAATGGTTATCTAATGTAAGCCAGAACACGAGAAAACAAATTCTACTGTCATATATTAAAAAAGGCCTTTAACAGAGTTATGAAATAAATAATATAACACATTGATCTTAATAATATGAATTGCTACAACTGTTTTAGCTAAAGGATTCTTTTATTTGGCTAATGAATTTCTTGAAACGTGAGATTATCTTGTTACACCTAATTAAGTAATATATTTGCCCCAGGTTTTAGAAGCTGCAGATACACGGTTCAGTCTGTGGATCAACAGGTACCCCAAGATGCTGCAGGTAAATCCAGTTTCTTTAACTTTTCAGATGTGATCCAAGTCATGCTCAAATAATTGCTTGCAAACCCTGGGGCTCTAAGGAGAGTTCTCTGAACTATGTTGTGTGGGTTTAAATACATTGATTCTGTCACCATAGGACAGAAGTGACCTATTTTCTTTCTTTTCTCTCTGCTCATTTCTTTATTTCTCTCTGCTCATCTCTTTGTTTATCTTTATAAAGAGAGATAAATAGATCTCTTGATATTATACAATATCTACATCTATTCAACAGTATTGTATAAGTGATTACAGATTAAAACAATAAATAGCTCACATCAGGCATCTTTTGGACAGGTTAGCTTTTAAAAGCAACTTAATTTTATTGTAATTAGGTAGAATCTGAAAAATTGTATTTAAATAGAACACACAAACATCTATGATATTTCATACAATATAACTTGCAGCACATTTCAGCATCTGGATAGACTAAATTTAATGTCATTCATCTGTACAGACTGCTTTTCCTTGCATTAAAATCATATGTAAAAATTACCAGATATCTCTGTCTTATGACTGAATAAAGAAATTAAAGTAGCTGAAGAAGGTCATTATCAGTCATTTAGGAGAGTTTTCTGAGTGATGAGAAAGTAACTGTTAGCTCATTGATTTAAAAAAATTTATCTCCTTATGGACAATTTTGTATTTCAGTAATGACTACAAAATAATTGATTCCAAAATGAGGTAAATTAACAAAATCAAGCTGCAAATCAGTATAGTATATTCTTAACCTTAAGTACCTTTATAGCCCCAGTCCAACTGAAAGAAACAATTTATGATAAATATGATCTATCATCTTTCTCTTCTAAGAATTCATTACCATGCAATAAACCTAGATATTCTCAAGCGCTTTTATTATTAACATAACATGTTAATTAATCAGCAAGTAATTTTCAATCTGAAAATCATCTTCATGGCAATTACTGACATTAAATATACAATTGATATGAAATGCATAGGGTGTGTAGTTGACCCAACTCAGCAGTAGTTTGAATTCTAGTTTATTTTCAGCTGCTGTGTCTATATTCAATGTAAATATATTGAACCTGGAGGTACTGGCTAGTTCCAATTGTGATATTTGTCCCATCATTAAGTAATGTAACACAAACTGATAATTGTACAACTTTACAAGCAGAAATTTACTTTCAAGAACATGTGCTAAAAAATAGTATTTTTTGACAATTAGTCCATGTAAAACTGAGCTTCACAGATGTTTACCAGAAGTTAGCCTAGGTCTTAAAATAAACTCATGTACCTGTTCGTTTCACATAAATTAAGGGATGTAAAGCATTTCGCTTGATTGCTATCTTTTAAATCACCTGTGGCTCATATGTATTTGAGTGTTGGTCAAGAAGCTGTGTCATGTGAACACAGAAGGCAATACATGGGCTTGTAATTACCTTAAACTGTGGACTTTAAGAGGGAGTGAAATGACCCAATCCCATCCCACTGGGGGGATTACATCCCTGTTTCTACATTCTACCTGTAAGCCCTGCTCTTCCTTCCCTTTTATCACTCTGTCTCTCTTGAGTGACCTTAGGCCATGTGAACTTTTTGGTATGCTGCTTTTAGAACCAGAGATTTGCCAACCATGATATAAAATTAGGGGTTTTGTTAATTATGTAACTACTACTAGTAGCATTCTAAAAGCATTTCTGGTTGTTACAGCTCTCCATGTTCAAACCTGATTCCAAACACCAATCCAATACCAATAGTCCCTGCATATATGTTTTGACTTCCAGAACATCAGTGATACCAGTTGTTTCTTAGCGTTTGAAACAGACAAAATAACTTCAAAAGTATGAAATAGTGTATTATTTTGATACTTCTGCTTATTAGTTTTGTGGAGGTTTGTGTTTGTTTCAATGTGAGGAATCATGAAATACTTTGCTTTTTGACCAAGTGGGGTATAGGATGGAAAGGATTAATTATACTCATGAACCCTGTATTGTTAGCCACAGTGATAACTGTAGACATATTTTATTCCTATAAATAGCTCCTCTTTTATCTAACATCTTTCAGTCAGATGGTGCTAAGACCCCTCCTTCCTCACTAGGATTCCTACAGTCCATATTTCAGCAGTATGTTTTATATGTAATACAATAAAATCCACAAAAAGAGCTGTTGCCTTGCCTCTTCGTACGGTAGCATAAAATTATGAAAAGGAATAATGGGTGTAGGGGATGAATAAGAATAGTCAGGTTTGGGTTTCATTTTCGAAATGAATTCAGCTGGACTGACAGCCCTAGAGGTGCCCTTAAGCAGAGATATTGATTGAGAAGTTTAGATTAGGTGATAATTGCAGGACAAAATAAAAGTTGAGCAACTGTTGTTTTGTTTTCTTTCTGGATTTTTGAGGAGCACTGAATCAGCTCGGCAACCAGGCAGTCAGTGGGCTTCTCACATTGTTTGTCCTGAAAATTAAAACCTCAATAATGTAGAAATGCTGAAAAGCCTCTAAATATGTTCTACCAAATTCGAAGTTGTATTGCCAAGAGGGTATTTACTGATGTTAGGGCTCCATCTACAGTCACGAGGAAGAAAATATTACCGTTGATGGCAGCTATCTCTGCTGGGACTTCACTGATTCACCATGTTTAACACAGTAAACTCTCTCCTTTTATTTGGGTGGGCATACCTCTGCAGCCACAGTTAAAGTATCTGATCTCTAATTATTTCCAGTAAAGTAGAAAATAAGTTTATATTGACTTCTTTATATGCCAGTATTCTAGTAGGGTTGGCTTAAATTTCAAGTAGTTTTATTATCAAGAGGCTTGCAGGCACAGAGAATCTTATCATATAATCTCACTCACACATTGATCAAATTCCATTTAAAAAATTGTTAGAATTTTTGCCCCCTCACTGTTTCAGTTTGAGAGGCTCTTCAAGAACATTGTTCCTTAGATGATGAGCACCATTCCTGTACTTTCAATCTAAGCGTATTGATGGGCTTCTTGTATCTTGATTTTAAGCCACTATTGACCTTGAGTTAAAATAGATTTGATGTAATCCTCACCCTCAATTTAGGACAACATTTAGAAACAGTTATAGTACTTAACATAACTGAATTAACTGAAATAGTACTCTTTTATTTAGTACTCTTGGCCATCCATGTAGGGATTTGGAATTTGACTTAGGTCTTCCATGTCTTTGGAACAGTCAACCAACCAGAAGAGAATACAGCTGCTTCTGAGGAAAATAGAATCTCAGCACTATGTAAGTGTGAGTACATTTATTTCTCTGCTACTGTCTGTATATTGATCTATTGAATAATTAATCTTATATAAGTAAAAACGAGGAAACAAAAAATACCCAAATCTTGTCCTTCACTTACAAAACAAGTAGAAGTAGGTAGTAACTTAGGGGAAATAGTTCAATATCAAAAATGGCAATAAAAAGGAGGGCTAAACATGGGACAATCCAAAGCATTGACATGGTTTACTGAAAGTCTCCCACTTAAGCAAATAGACACATGAAGTTGATTGGCTGAAGCCTGGAGGATGAGTCTCACAGTTTTTGTATATGAACAGTTAATCTGCATTAAGTAGAGTTTAGCTACTGACTGCATAATAGTGGCTAAGAAATGCACAGAATAGTGGGCATCTGCTTGAGCATGACCAAGCATGTTAAAAAGTTGTAAGAATCTAAAAAGAGTGCTATTAAAGAAAGTGACAACTGTCTACTAGCTAAGGTTGAACATTGGACTTTCTAAGTAGAAAGGAAGGCTGAGTTATTGCAATCATGGATAAACAAAGAATTATTTAGGGTGTGGATTTTCTAAGTAGTTAATAACTTTTTAATAAATTGCACACACAAAAAAAAAATCCGGCTCTCAGTTTTCTTCTAAAATTAAGCTCACACAAAGTGAATGCTTTCTCTGTATCCATTTGCAGCAGTCCCACGTGCAGTTGCAAAAGTGTTGGCAATAGCTGTCCACTGAGGGGGAACTGAAGTTGCTTCCTACTGGTACCTCAGGAGCAGTGAGGCACCTTGTCTTCCCATTTACAGCCTGCAGCAAGAGAAGGCACACGGGATTACTGCCCAGCGGGTGGTGATACCCTCTGGTAACCCGTGTATCATAGAATCATTCAGTTTGGAAAAGACCCTAAAGACAAGTAGTTGTCAAAACTACCATTTGCTAATGTTCTTGTGGATCTGAAAATGGAATGGATGTGTGTCCATTTCCTGAGTGTTTGTGACAAATAAGAACTGTTAAGGGAGGACATGAGTTGCAAAATGAGAATAAGCAGCTCTAGCAGATGCTGCTATAGGAAAATATTATAAAGAAAAGAGAGGTGGATGTGGACACAAAAAGTATCTCTCTGGACTACTTTCATTGCAGTGCTCCCCCCTTGAACGAGAAAAAGAAACTATCCAGTTAAAAATCGGGAGTAGTGCTCCAAATCAACAAGACTGAGCTAATGCAAGCTTGAAAATTTTGGAAAAAGGGTCTTTAGTGCAGTTATCTCACCATTTTCCAGTAGGGGGAAGGGAAATTTCTTTACAGTTCTTAGGCATAAGAAGTGCTTACAGCCCAACTAAAGAAAAAACTTGCAATACTAGGTATTTGGCAAACTATAGGAAATTCAGTGAAGTAATTTTGAAGAGTTTGTGTGCTGGCTTTGGGGTTGTTTTTCTTTTGAGGGGGGGTGTTGTTTGCCTGTTTGTTTGTTTTAAAATAATGAGTAGATAATATCCTTACTGTGATATGTTTCTGCCGTTCTTCTACAGTGGATTGTAAAAAAGATGTCAGCAAGTAGAAGAAAATGTCCAAGACAAGCAAGAACCTACTTACAGAGAAGGACAAGGTCTGTGGTCATTTAAAGTGCTGGCTTTTTTCTTGTGTTGTTTTAAGTGCTACCATGTTTTACAAACTTCCAGAACATTGCTGCACTTCTTTTGTTTCAGCCTTCCTAAACTGTATTTTGATTCATGCAAAATTTTGATGAGCAGGAACCAATACATTTATAAACACAGTAACTTTGCAGTATGAATTTAATATTTGTTCCAAACAAATGTGAATAGTTTTAAAACAAGTAAATTATTTTGACTATACAGTCAGTGAGGAGAAATTTTCACAATGAAAAGAAAGCTGAGGCTGTCCAAAACTTGCCAATGTTTTGGATGCTTACATATGTTCAGAGTTTTTAGGCCTCTTATTACAAAAAGTTCATTTGTAGGTTGGCCAGAACAGCAAAACCACTACATAAGCTGGGTAAAGAAAGGAAACCATTTCAGTGATCAGCAGTGTGTGATTTAGCATTTTGAGAGTCAAAGAGGCTCTTGTGATTGCTCCTGTTTTAGTCTCCCTGTGTTTCAAAAACCCTTTCATATTGTGCACAGCTGCTAACACTTACAGTTTGGGGATAGTGTTGACACAGGAGCACAAAGGGTTTGAGATATTGTGAGCTTATTACCAGGGTGGGAGGTCAGTGGGAGGACGTGTGGGGGTAGGAGTTTTCCAAAGACAAATTATTGCAGAAGTAACTCATGACTATGGCTAACGACTGTTTTCTTGGTTGGAAATTTATGACGAGGACAGACCGTGCATCCCATTCAATGATTCTGTAGGTTCAGGTATTCTGAGGGAAACTTGCCAAGCAGTTGCAGATCTACCTCGCTGTGCTGCAGACTTTAACACAGTCATGGCAATGCTACTGTTGCGTTCATATGGCATTTCCATTGCTAGTTGGAAGTATTTCCATAAACAGGAATAAGTGAACTTGATAAAAAAATAAAAAAGAAGCCTTTTCTTTTCTAAACCCATGAGTTGCTGAAGCTGAAAGTAGAATCTTGAAATTTGTGCAAATAAACGAACAAGCAACTGATGAACTGCTTACTTGAGAAAGTATCTTTTTCAGCTATCACAATAAAAGCTTATTGTTAACAACATGAAATAAGGAGTGTTCTACAGATGAAAGACAGTTGATGATGGCAAGAACAGGGCATTGCTGGTGCACTGGTGAGTGTGGTTGGTATGTCAGATCACAGGGCATACTGAAAGATGGACAGAATCTGGCCCCTCTGTGGGCTTGTTTTAATTATGCCAGTTGGGCCTCTCCAGTGACAGGTAGCTGTAACATCAGGCTGTGCTTAATTTTTTGAGAAAAAGGAGATAATGTCATGATTTTTAAACTGCTGAGCTGCAGGAACATTGGCATTTTGAACATTATGCTTGGACCTGAGTGAGGTTCTTGCAGTCTAGCAGCTCTCGACATTTTTACAAACTGGTCTGTAAGAAGCCAAGGAGAAGTTGGTCGCACTTGGGCTGAGATTAAAGACTTAAATTTTTTAAGCAAGTTCATCAAGCTCTCTAGTCTGTAGAGGAAGACAAGTTGTTTGCAGGGTGACTCAGATCAGGAATGTAACCAAACCTTCTGTCTTTTGGACAGAATCATTTCTTGCCAAAGAGAAGATCTCAGGAGAGCTTAGACCACTGGGTTAAACAGAACCTTTGTAAATACCCTCAAGAGATTTCATACAGTGTTTGGTAGCTAACTGAAGAAAATACTATTCTCATGGATGAAGTTCCTAAAAAGGAAAAAAAAAAAAATATTAATTTGGATGACGTAGAAAACCTGTAGATAAAAATCATGTTTATTTCTACAGAAATTAAAACACTCTAGCAGGTAAGGACACTTAGCTATACTTTTTATAATGTCTCCAAGCATGATTTTACAATCCTAGGAGAAAAAAAAGCAGGACTCCTTTGAGGAATCCAATAAAATACTGACACATATATGAATGGGATACATTGGGCCCCAAGACTTTATTCAGAGTTGTTAATAAGGAATAGATGATGTGATAACAAGGATTTCAGTAAAATTGCCTCAATATAATGATTGTATGATGTGCTGACTAACAAAGACTTTGAAGCAAGAAGCAAAGAAACAATTTCCATCTGTTCAAAAATGTTGTGCATTCTTTATAAATGCACAGGATTAAAGGAAAAAGCCACCTGATTGCAGCATCTGTTTCTTTTCAAATGGAAACAAATGAAGGTTAGTGAGCTTTTGGCTGTTGGAGTGGTTTTGGTGGGGTTTTTTTGCTTGTTTGTTTCTTCAAAACTCAGGTTAAAAAAAAAACGCGGTAATAACACGTCCAATAGTAACAACTAGGTGTTGGGTTCATAGAGAAAGAATTTGGATTCCTATCCGAAACATATGTTTTTCTGTAAAAGTCAGAAGGGTGAAAAAAAACCCTCAAAACTTGGAAGCTAAAGAAATTTTGTACAAAATGAACATGTCAGTATGCTTCAACTGGCAAAGAGTGAGTTGCCTGTAACCTCCAGGCTGTTCTTGCACTGTATGACAAGCGCTGCATAGAGCTGCAATTTCACCTGATCACTGTGATACAGCTGAGATCTTCACAATTCCTTTCTCCTCCAGCTACACACCCTAAACTGTTTTTAATATTCTGTTTGTGGTTACTCTGATTTTAAGGCTAAACTATGCCACCAAATTAGTTAAACTAATGCTTGCTGAAAATGGAGAGGTTGGAGTTGAAAAAGTAGGAGAAATGCTATTCCTTGAGGTATCTTGCTGATTTTAATCAGTGTCAAAATTCACCCTTTAACCAGCATAATTCAAATCAATCTCCCTTGTCACCATGGGAATGCAAAGCATCCGAGGAGAATGCTTAGGGCTTTGAGGTGTGAGGTGTTTGACTGGACCTTCTCTGTAAAGCATCCAGCCAACTACCGCTGTGCAAATGGATTCACAGAGCTCTCAGGAGCAAGGGCAGTCCTCCACTTTGTCTCTTTTGGCTGCTCTTGTGACCCACTGCCTTAAGGTGCTAACACATCACCCTCATTTACAGCTGTTGGCAGCCTTCTAGATGTTTACTAGCTAAGTTGTATTTGCCCTCATTGGCTTTTGTCCTCGGCAAGGATACAAAACGCTCCAAAACTGATAATAACTGATGGGGGGAACATACATAGCTTTAAAATATGACAGGGGAGAGGGCGGGGGGAAAGTGTTGTGATGTACAGACTTCACTGGGAATGAAAGCAGTTGCATGTTTGTGCTTGATATATTTACTTTGAATTTCTATTGATACCATAGTGGAAGCATAATTTTAGCATGCGTATGTAATTATCAGTCTTTTCCAGTCAAATGTATTACAAACAGAAGTTTAATTGCAATTTAACTTTTCTGGTTAAATATGTATACAGAAACTAAAGAGGACAAACCACGGGTTTATTATTACTGAAACTATGAGACATTTCTATCCGTGGCAGATATTCCATGTAAAATATGAATGTTTTCAACCCTGCTTATCAGCAAGCCAAAGTGCCACATCCTCAAACCAGGATGAGAAGAAAGTTATGCTTTTAAGAACAGGTATTCTACCTGGTTTGTTTTGTGGTTGGTTTTTGGTTGAGCATATTGGCCAGCATAACTTGCCAAAACGATAGCTATAAAAGGAGCTAATATTTGAATCATGTAAACATCAATGATGATGTTTATTTACGTCACTAAGAAGTGATGACACAGAGAAAGCAAATCATGCTTATGAAAGAGAAGAAACTTTGTAATGGTGAGATGTCTGAAGTTATAAATTAATTTCACAAATGAAATTAGGGAATCCCCACCGCTTAAGAGTTTTTAAAATTATTCCAAATGTGATGCCTCTTCTCAAGCGTAATCTGGGACAGACAAAAAGGCTGAACTATGAATGACAAAGGCTCCTACCCCATCTCAGTACTTAACATTTTGCAGTAATAATCAGGGATATTAACAATTATACTAGTGATAATTACTTTTTTAAAGTCTGTGTTGTGATGCGAACTATATGATTTAGTTGCTTCTTACGCTGGAAGAATCAACAGGAATTGTTGTAATATTCCCTTAACTTTCTAAAGGTTCACCTGTGATCTCTGAAAAAACATCGGTATTAAGCGAGTTGGTTTAGGTTGTGGCCACGTGAATAGGTGCTGCTCTACACAAATAAACTCTTAGTTCTTGGGAAATGGAAGGGATTTACTACTTATCACAGGACATTTAAGCTACCCCACACCTATAGATGTGTCAGTCAGGTTCCTTTGCAGCTCATGTCACTGCGTAGCAGCACTGCTGCCTTTCTGCTTTAAACTCCCTGGGCCAGATGTAAAAGGCCATTTGCCCCCCACTGATAAGGGAGAGCCGGCCGAGGGGCCAGGGCTACCAGCGAGGTTACAGATATGAGTCTGCATCATTCAGAGGAGTCCTTCATAAACACCTGCATCGCAGTTGCTGATTAACACCACTCAATGTGTTATCTTTAGAGTGTAGCACAAGTATTTGTGCAGGGAGCCAGGTCCAGACCCAGTTCACCTGAGATCCGGAGGAGCCACTGTCTCCATGGATTTTCCAGCCTAGGGAGACTGTAGTGCCCCGCTGGGGCCCGGGTGAGATGTGGTAAGTACTTACTCCTTTGGAAGTTCATACCCAAGTTTATGAAGTAGTGATTTTCTTGTGCAACAGATCTAATCTGCCTTCTTGTAGTCCATCTAAGTAGATGATTAGTTGTGATAAATAGTTATTTGTGTCAATTGTTATTTTTCAACTTGGAATAACTTGATTATTTTTTTTAAAGTACAAATATTTTGCTTAGTAGAAAAATTGTACATATGCTATAAGATTTGTTAGTTTTGGCATACGTTTTAAAAATTACATTGCATGCTGTCAAGCACTTATATTGCCATTGAGTAGAATGATAGTTTTATAAGTATTTGACTTTTTCTGTACTCTTACAGTTGCATGTTTAATGAGGTGTGATATTATCTCTCTGAAACTGTTACATCTTCATTTTGATAATCATAGTATAATAAATAAGGTCCCATGATAAACCCAATAAAGTTGTACTGAAGTTGTACTAAGCTATAACTGCCATGTGACTCGTGAAAGCTTAGCTATAAATTGCCTGAAACCACACAGCAAATCTTTTCGAAAGCCAAAGTGGGTCTGAATTTATTCTTTCTATCTTTTGTTTTAAATATAAGATATATTTCTTCTTCCAAATAAGGTAAGACATGCAGGGAGAAATTATCATGGTTGTATGCCCCAGAAAAGAAATAGATTATGCGGTAGTGCACATTAGCATATATGTTTGCACTTGCAAGTTAAGATCAGTCATCAAAAATTTCATCTTAAATGAAAATTTTAATAAGTATGTGCATTTGAACAACTATGCAGCTTTATTATCTGAACTGTGGCTTTCGCTAAAAATGCATAAATATGCATCTACTTGAAAGATTTCTAATATTGCTATATTAAAATTCTTATTATCAATAAAAAAAAAGCAAGTTGTGGAATAACAAATGATTTTTCCATATGCAAAATTCTTTAGAACTGTGTGGTCTAAAAATGAGACATTTCCAAATAAAATTGAGCTATGTGGAAGAAATTGAGGGAAAAGTCCTTAAGGTGACTTTTAAATGAAAATGAAATGTCTTTTAGTAAGTTTCAGAGGTACAATATTACAGACTAGTAGAATTGTATCTCATTAATTTCAAACATAGATTTTATGTGAGGCTATTTGATTATAATTTGATTATCTGACCCTGTAATTAAAGTTTATTGACAATTTCAAAGCTTATGTGTAAAATGAACTGGTTTTCTTCAAAGCAATATACAATCCATTGGACTCATTGACTTCTAGTTTTGCATTTAAATCGAAAAGTCTGTTATAACATGACAAACAGGTTCAGTTTTTGATCATTAATCCTGCTAAGCAATATTCATAAATTCAATTTTGAATCAGTTGGAATACTTTTCTTTTATTAGTTTCTGTGTTATTAAATGAGATTGTTTCTGACTAATATATTTCTGGACTCAAACTGTAGCTCCAAGCTGTTATTCAAATCAAATAACATGCCCCTTACTTGTGCCTAGCACTAATAAATGCCAACTTGTGATACATTTGCTGGAGACTGTCACGAATATTAAAGGAGGCAATAATGCCACTAATGTCTCATAAGTAAGCTTATTTTTCTAAAGGGCTGAAATCAGTCATCCTACTGAGGGGGGCAAAGGGGGAAGAACCTTTAAGACTTAAAGCCTAAAGCATTATTTTACTCAGCTAAACATTATTATTGAGGAGGTAAATGACCAAGAAATTACCACTGGAGAGAATGAAAAATATAGCGTGTAACTTCTGATGCCACCCTGAGCAACGGAAATGCATCCAGTGGCTAAGCATATGCTGGGTTTAGTAGAATTGCATGTTCCTTGGTTTGGAGGCATGTTTTTCTCCCTCTGAGTGTTTGAATTAAAGGAAGAAAAAAAAAATCCCTTTTACTGTTATTGTCAACCACCTACTTCAGTTTTTTTGAGATATTGCTGGTAATAGTTAGGGGGTTTCAGTACAGAACACAAGTTTAACATATTGACATGAAATTATCTAAACAAGATTAACTTGTTTAAGTCATCATCCTGCAATCTGGACAACTTGGGAAGGAATGTATCAGGTGGGCAGGGGGTATGACGGGGACTGAGAGATTTACCATGGACCCTACCTGTGTCCCAGCTGGATACAAGGGCAATGCTGAGATTGAGACACGATCATCTTTTACCTACTTTGCTTTCTCCTATCTCAGAATATTCACCCTTTATTATTGGAGGTAGAATATTGATAATGAATGTCCATTCTATGACTACT
>JAOXJM010000063.1:29030728-29042705 GCA_026413425.1 Tringa solitaria
TAAAAATTAATTTCATTGTAGAATTTCAGAATTTCTCCTAGACAAACATTAATTTTTGTTTTAGAATGAGATGGTTTGGACTTCAATTTACTTATTTAGATATTTATTTAGCTGCTTTCTGGTAACAAATGCTGCATATCAGTAATTAAGTTTTGAAGATGATCAAAATCTGGTAACCAGAGTATTTATTTTTATATTTAATGACCAGAGGTCATGAACTTGGATACACTTGAAGAATATTAGGTGCTCTAAAAATGTCTAGGTTGTACTATTTCTTAAGCCTGTTTACCAAAAAAAAAGAAAAAAAAAAGTTAAAAATTTTATTTAAAGTATTAAAAATGAAACTCCAAACCCACAAACAACAATATTAAAACACAAGAAATATTTATGCTGTCAATTTTTCTCCTGATGTGTAGATAGCACTGTCCATACTTTTGCTACATTTTACTCCAAAATAATGGAAAAACCTGCATCTGTGTGAAATTTCATTTTGATTTTCATGTAAACAATGCTTTACTAATTAATTTTCAGCAACTGGACTAGGTTAGTACAGTAACTTATTTTATTGACTAATTTAGTTCCTTTCTGTGGAATTAATGTCTTCTCATGTTTTTAAATGATAAATTATAACCTTTGTGTAAGTACAGGTTTTATAGTAGCAAATGAATTATACAACAAATTATAATAAATGGTATAACAAATGGACTTTGTACTAAAGATTTTATTCTATTGGTGATTTCTTTTTCTTAGTTCATACCCCTTGGACTGCTCGTTAGAGTTCGGAGAGCTCACGTTGTGGAAAATATATCCATGACAGCTTTCATGTAAGTAAGTTATAGAGGGACTACGTGTTTTTTATCAAATCTCAATTAATTATTAATTATTGTGAGCATGTCAGCTCTCAAATGCCTCTGTTGAAGTTCACTTGCGTAGTTAAAGTTAAGCACAAACTTTGTAGGAATCAGCTCAGAGTATGCAGAACCTTGCAGAGCTGGTCTCTTTGAAATGTGTCCAAACAGATATTCCAATCAGTATTACAGCATAAATCAGAAATGCTTTCCACATTTTACAGTGTGCTTCATATGACAGGAACGTTTCTTCTCAGGTATAATTCTTTTTCAAAGAGTGAAAATCTTCAACTTGAGGGTACTTGATGGCAAAAGAATGTTAACTGAAGTGTGGCATAATGCAGTAGCTTGTTCACATTCAAATTTAAAATAATAACAAAAATACGAAGGCATGGAGGAAAGAGAACTATTTATCACATGGTTTATCCACTAGAACGATTTCAACTCATAAGCCCAAATTTATTCATGATGTCAGTGCCGTTGCTGCACAGGTGATTTTACACCCGCTGCTCTTCTTCCACGGGCGTTGCTGTCAAAGCTTCCCAGTCACCTTGGCTAATTCATTCCATGTGCCACAAGTAATTATCCAAAGTTCCACGCCGACTGCAGTGATGTGAAACTTTGGAATCTGTGCAGCTATGATGTCATTAGGGAGTCATTAATGTAAGAGTGGCTTCTATGGAGGCCTGAAGGCCCCTGCCAATTAATCACGCTCCCATACGAAAGGTACCGGTTTAACCATTTCTGCCAGAAATGTACTGGGAGTACAAATGTGTAAACAGACATCCTGGCAAAAGGCAGCACTCTTTCAAAGTAACATTTTTTACATTATTCAGATCATTCCGCTTGTTTTCCTCCTCCTCGTGCCCCCAGCCTGAGTCTGTTATTGATATAAAGGTTGAAGCTCAGGCAGCTTAACTGTTATGTGGAATGACCTTTACTTTTAATATTAATATATTATTGTAAAGTCTGTGAGACTCATAAATGCAATTTTAGAATTCATATGAAATGCCACGTGCTGAACCTATTGCAACTTTTCCTCTAGTCCTGTGGCAGGTTGCAAACTACGCGAATTAATATGCATCATATTCTTTCCCCTTTATTTACTTAGAGAGGTTTGCCGAGCAACTTTATCAAGAGTAACATTATCAAGAGCTTTCCTGCAAGCTTCTTTATCATATTCACATCCGTGTCTGCTCGACACTTGTCACTGTCAATCAAATCGCAATAATACGCAGATGATTTGCTCATTTGGTTTAATAAAATCTCTCTGCTTATTTGCACTGCAGTCATTATGCCACATAATTGCTCTGCCGCTGAGGTGAAAGGCAGCCAGTTGCCTGGGGGATAAGAAGAGACTATTGCTATATGAAGGATTTGTTTCTTTGCCTCTGTCTCTCCCTAGTCACTCATATCCCTAAAATTAATATTGTATTTGAATCCAGTCCTGCTATTCTTATGCAGGCTAACATTGTTATTACTTATTATTTGGATGTGAAGTCATTTATTTTTAGTTTTGATGTCCAAGCTGTCAAGCTAAATTTCATTGTGTACTGCCACATACGATTTTTAACTGCCACTTAAACTCGATTCAAAATCCAAATTATGAAGAGAACATGTTCAAAGGAATGGGCTGACAGGAAGTATGGCTACAATTTTTATTTCCCAGGAAATCAAAGTATAGATCTTGTTATTGTTCTGTGGTGGAGATATGTGCAGTTTTCATACTTCATAATCTTTTTTGTATTGGCTGGACACTGTGATTCAGAAACAGAAAAAAAAAGGGCTATTTATGCATATGAGCAGCCCTGAGGGTGCAAAACAAAGGCATTCACTTCCAGAAATGATATAGTACAGAACTAGCCCAACTTACTGCTGTAAATTCGTGAATGATTTGTACTCCCGTTTTCCAGTAGATTCTACTCTGATGGATGGCAGAAGTAAAAATGAGGAATCTATCCGTGTAACACAAACCTGAGCTCCTTCCCTGCACACTTAATAGAGCAGTAACTGCCATGTGATAATAATCATGATCCCATATTTTGGGGGCGATTCCATCTCAGCAGCAGCCTAAAATACTTATATTTTTAAATGTATTCCAAACAGCAAGCACTTAGAGTTTATTTTAAAGAAAATGAAAAACTGGACTAAAATTGCCTATGAGAGAATATGTCTGTGTTCAGCTTCCCTCTTTTCAGTCAAAGTCCTGGGCTGACCTTAACTGGGAGTGAGTGGGTCAGAGGAAGCACTAGTATTTTTAAGGCAGTGGAACTTGAGGACATCTATTTGTATAAGCTCGACCTGATAGCATTCAGATGTAGAAAGAGAGAGCGATTAGTCCTAATATTAACATGGGGATGGTTTCTTGCGCTGCCTGAATTGAGAAAGTCCGCATTTAAGTATAAGAGCCTGTTAACTCACAGAAGTCCAAAAAAAGGACTAATAAGTCACCTCCAGCCTTTGTGGTAGGCCATTACACTTCATCCAGTCGATGTGATATTGAACCCAGTGGCTAGATAAAACAAATTTATACCGTGAGATTTTCAAACTCACTTTGAAGAAACCAAGAGATATAAAACAATTCCTTTCAGTCTTTAGATTAAGTGGTTAATCATTCTCACTATTAAAATATTTACTGAATGTCTTGTTTGAAATTGGTTCTTGTTATGGCTTTCCACACTAGATTAAAAAGATATTTATCTCCCAGCATTTTCTCTCTGTTTTCTTTTGTCTTGTAATTGAGTGCTTTCTCAGTAGTTTTTAGCAAAATTAACATATCCCTGAACATGGCATTTCACCAGCTTTTTATGTGTACATGGCTCTTTGTTTTTATCACAAGTAAGTAATGACATCAGGTATCTGAACAATGCTTGGTGTAACATTAATATTTATTTTGGGGGGCAGGAAGGCATAGCAGTTGTAATGGGATGCTAATACTGAGCTTTTTTAGTTCTATATTGTTTTAGAAACGTAAGAAAGAACTGCTTTTCCTTTTTACCCCTCTGCACCTTTAGTATTTAGTTTGCATTTTTGTTTGAATGAGTGTACCTACGAAGCAGTTGTGGTCACACTTTGACTACATATCTTCATCGTTATTTATCACTGTGGAATGGACTCAACATTTGCGTTATCCAAGTACGCTTGGAACTTTTATTTCCTAGGGAAAAATGTATTAGGTCTGTTTTCAACCCAGCACTGGGATCTCTCCTACTGAGATAGGTTGTGATACAAAGCATTCTAAATGTGATGGTCTGGACCATACTCTGCAGTGTAGTCTAGAGATATACCCAACCATGAACTGGGGGGGGGTAGGTATCAGAAGCACTGTCTTGCTAGATGCTACAACTTACTTGTCGAGGCTGCTTCTACTTCATGAAGATCTTGGGTACTCGTCTTCTACATTACACATCGCAGTATAGATTTATCCTAACTCAGAACTCTCATTATCCTTACTGAATTATAAAATGTTCATCAAGGGAAATTGGTAACATTTCCTTCAGGTATTTAAACACCTGGATGTTTAATTAGATGTCTCCATCACTAGATGGAAAGATCTAGTGAGTAGAAAAGGGAGACAAGAGGTTTTTCTCTTAAATTAGAGACTGCTAAAGACCTTTTCACCACTCTGCATGGCTGTTAGAGTTTACATGGCATTTTTTTCTGTAGAGTACAGCTGCTCATCCCATCTTCTTCCATAACGTACATTTGCTTTCACATTGTGTTCTGACCCAAATAGCTGTTCATTACAGACCAGCTGTTGCTACTACTACACAGTAGCCCGTATAGATCACAAAAACTGAAGATCTTGTGAGGGTGATCAAGTAGTGGAATGGGTTGGTCAGAAAAGTTGTGGTGTCTCCCCATCTTTGGAGATATTTGAAACGCAGCTGAATGTGGTCCAAGCAATCTGCTTCAGCTAATGCTGCTCTGATCCAGGGAGGTTGGACCAGACCATCTCCAGAGGACCCTTCCCACTTCGTTCTTGCTGTAATTCAAGGATGCAGAAGTGCCACATGACTTGTAAAAGTTCTTGATATAAAGATACAATATTATTTATCATCATAGTTTGGTAAGGAATGATTTGATAGTGAGAAGGAAATTTTTATCTTTTAATTTTAATCAATTACCAGTTGTAAAGAACTTTATTTTGCCTCGTTTGGTTATTGTTTGGTTGGTTTCTTCCTGGGTTTGAGGTATTTGTTTTATGGTGTTGTGCTTTTTGTTGCTTTTTATTGGTTTTTAGAGGGAGGAGTGTGTTGTTTTTAAAAAATACAGATCTACCTAGCTAATTCTAAGCTGGACCATTTCCATGCCATTTTAGTCAACAGGAGCAATTCAAAGTATTTTCTGCTAATTAAATGGTAGGTAGGTTTTAAATCAGGTTTCTAAAGACAACAGCCACAGAAAATGTCAACTCCAAGCCCTAAAGATTGTTTTGAAACAAAATCTTTACTTCAGATTAATCACAAAAACACCCAGAGAGGAAGGAAGGAGAGTTGCATTTTCCTGTCCTTACAGTAGTTCTTGATCCTTTCTAATCCCTCATATTAAAAAGATCTTAATTCTAAATATGTTTACTTTGTCATGGTGGATGATGTGGCTTTATGAAATGTAATGAGTGTTTGGAAGGAACGTTAACTATTGTGCGCTTAATAGTTTTCTCACATGGAAGTACAGTTGTTGTGTTACCATTGTTTCAATGTTGGCTCACTTTCTCCTTTCGGCATACAACCCATTGCACGTTCTTTTTCAGGAGCAAGCTCATGCAGTTTACAGCAGGAACAGGCAACAGGCTGAAAAAGAAATCATTGCCTATGTTTTTTTGTAGAGATACCTTAGTTTCAGACAAGTTTTGAGAAGTTGATATGCTATTGAATCGTCTATTATGGAAAACAATACGAGTTTTTTCTAAAAATGTCATGTTTAGCTTGGTGTGTAGTTCCCATAATTCCATAAATAAGGTATTGGTGTGTTTGGATTAGTGCTCTATGCATTTGTGTACACAGACTGAGGTAGTCACAAAGTGAAGAAGATGGGGAATTTCCCCCCAGCCCAAACACCCAGAGCACCTGCCTGTGTTCAAAACCTTGATGGGCAGGACTTTCAGAAGTACTGAAAAGAAAAGTTAACTTATAGTTACATAGTCTGTACTGAAATAATGAAAAGTAATCCAATTGTGACAGTAGCTCTTTGCTTGGCTATTGAATAAGTTACTTGACATTTTTCAGCCACACGTTCTGCTATAAATTGGAACCAATATATAAAACAGCACAGAAAATACCACATCAGGGAACATTCTATCCAGGATTTTCATAAGGGAGAGAAATCTAATATTATACCCTGCTATTAATTAACATTAGATTTACTATCTGAAAGAAGGTGCTTAAAATTCTGCAAAACGAGACATGATTATCTTTGCATAGTCTCTTGCTCATAATCTTCATTTTCCAGAGGCATTAAGGGGCCTTATATTTGCAAAGTGGAAATTATTAAGGATAATTAAGATGAAAGTTCTATTTGATAGAGGATTTCTCATGATATTTGGAAATACTCAGTTTAAATCTAATCTCAGTTCACACTTTTGCTTTTTAGGATGAGATGCTATGTAATAAAGGGAAACCACAAACAGCCAAGCCACCTTTTGAAACTGAAGAAGAAAAATTAAACTTTCCAACACCTTGTGGTTTGCTAAGCATCAAAAGGATAGAAGATAGGACAGAATGAAATGAGAGTTAGAGTACCTTGAGAAAACAGAAAGAACTGAATGGGAGGTACAAGCTTACACTGACCTACAAAGAAAAAGTTACAGGTGGCATTAAAAAGCTACCAAAATTCAGCTAAAAAATAAAATACTTGAAAAAGATGTGGATGTTCCATTGAAGATTTTTTTTGCCAACATAAGTTCTTATTCATAGATGAAATATCACAACTGGAATCTTGTTGAAATTAACAGGAATTTTGTCAATACTTTTAATTAGTCTGCAATGTCCCTTAAATGTTAATTTGGCTAGTAAAATCAGCTGTGAATAGTCAGGATTGGGAGGCATACAGAGGCTCCTATATCTTGGTCATGATGCAGTAGAAGCTAACAATTACTTTATTTGACTTCAGATCTCTTCCTGCTAGGCAGATACTTGATTATCCATCTATGTTTTTATGAGGCTCTTCAGCTGTAACTGAAGACAACCAGATCCCGAATCCAACTGCGTTTCCAAGACAGACGATCATCTGAGTCAGTGTTCTCCTGGCTTCTCTCTTGCTCATTGCAACGGATCCATTTGCAGTCGAACCGAAATATGTTAATCTATTTCCCCACATACCCCATCAGCTCAGCTTGTGCTGGCTAAAAATTTGAGAACAAATCTGAGACGTAACCAGCTCCTACATGCCTGCTTCCAGTGGAAGAATTACTGCACCAGGATGCGTGGGCTGTGGGAAGATGCTGGGCTGATAGTCTTCCATTTCTGCTGGTGTTCAGTCTAGGCTTAGAAAGAGCTAAATGTAGTAATTGTTTTCTTTATATACTGTCTCTAGTATTTCTGCTCGGTTTAAGCCAGAAATATATAGAAAAAATATAGAAGAGAAAAAAATCTGGGGGATGAGAGGGGTGTTTCTGAGTTTTCACTCAGTTCTTTATGTATGCAAACGTAGCTTCTCTCTCCTGAGTTATAAACTCTGAGTACACACCACTGGCTATAGTTAGCATTGGGAGGGATGGAGGAAAGAGAAACAGTCTTTCTCATAAACTTCTCATTTATTGGAATACTGAGGTCACCAACCTGGCGTGTTAGACTGCGTGACAAGGCAGCCAGTACTCGGGACTGGCTCACCCAGGGGTTGGATGAGCCCAAAGGAGACAGGACTGGATGGCATGGATTGGAAGCATGGGCTGTAAGGTGCTGCCCAGTGTCATGCTGTTCATTTAAAGATGTTTCTTTCTGCCTGAGGGTTTACAAGATGACATGTTCTTTTCCTGCTTTTTCTTTCTGCCTTTGAAGCAAGGACCCCAGCGCTGTTTCATATGGTTGAGGTGTCCTTGGGTTTTTTCAGCTGAAGAGAGATAGAGGGTATAAACTTTGAAAGTCTCATATTTAAGCTGTGAGGTTTAACTGCTCTGATGTGATACTCTTTCTCACATAGAGAGGGCATTCTGCATTATTTCTCTAAGTATCAGATCTTGCTAATTGTTACTGACGTGTTCTGGAGCAGAGAGCCCTAAATCAGCTCTATTTGGAACTGTATCGGTTGAGCGAGGCAGACAGAATCTTTGGTGCCTTTTCGTAGCTGTTTCCCATTGAACGTGATGCCTTCCTTTGCATATTCACCCCCTCTCTCCAGCCTTTACTCTTCATATTCCGTTCTTTGATCAGTCACACACTAAGTTTTTTAAATATGCAGCTTTTTAAAATTACCAACCACTTACATACCTGCTTAATATGTCACTTTACCTGGAAAGTAATAAGAAGATGAAAGGAGAAAACTGACTTTTGTGTAAAAATCTGGCTCAAGGCATGAGTGGAGGAAAAAAATAGTCCTACTTTATTATGTCTTATCATCTCTGAAATTATGTAGGTATTTTTCAGTCAACAAATTAATTTTCAGATGGAAAATCACAGTTATGAATTGGTTTTGGTCTGTCTTTCACTCATCATATCATACCGGTACAGCAAAAACTGGAGTTCGTAATGATATTGTGGAAACTGCTGATCAAAGGTTGTTTACACGGACTGTGTTCACTGATTTGCCACAGTTGTCTCCTACTGATGCACTTTAATGACTATTCTCTGCAAAACTGATTTTTTCAAAAAGATTCTTTAATCTGATTACTCCGTAATCTTAGTTATTCTTGAGAGTGTGAGATTACGTATGCATTTGTTTGAAAGTATGGTTTGCATGACCATGATTCAAGATATTCCCTGAAAGGAAGGTATTAGGAAAAAAAAAGAAAAATCTTATTCATAAGGAAATAGTAACTACAGTTGTAAGTCTAATTAATGCCTTATGAAAAATCATCAAAGAATGGCTGTAAAAAATATAAAAAGAGGAATTTTAATTAATCAGTAGACATACATAGGTGAGAATTAAATGAAAATGTCTTTATGTAAGTTGTGTGGATTTGTAGTTCTTAGATTAATTTTATGTCTTAGCGTTTACAAGGCAGAGGATTCATGTGATTTCGATATGGAAACATCTTTCCAAAACGTGTGACAAACAAATGGTGTTCCTCTCAACCACTTATCTTTTCTGGGATATTTTACCCTATAAGCAAGTGTGCCCATAAGTAGAAAACCAGTGCAATTGGGTTCTAAGACTTTGTTCATGGGACTTCTTCTGATGTCATAAGCCTCTAGTCAGATGAAAGTATCCAAACTTTTTTTTTTTTTTAATTTATTGATAAAATAGTCCTTCTTCTCAAAATGGGGAATTACTTCCAAAATCATACTGTGCGGAATCAAAATTCATCTTAGAACGGTAATTCTCACCATTCAAATAGGAACTACTAAGTAAGCAAATAAGAAAGGAATTTTAAAAAAATGTATTTTAAGTCAGTTTTAGAAGTTTCATGGTTTTGAATTAATTCTGCACAGCTGGACTCACAATACTTAAGGCTTATAGCTCATAAATTAAAGAATCTAAAGAATCTAAAATACATTCATATTTAAATGATTAATGTAGTTTTTCTGCAATGTGAGAGGAAGCATAGTTTGAAGGCTATGACGTAATCCTTAATTAGTCATTGAGAGCTTCTGTAGTCAGGAACCATTAATACGGCCAAGCCCTCATGTTGTTAAACACATTGACAGGCGTGCAAATATAAAAGTGTCCAAATATTATATACATATGTATTCTTGTTTTTTATGAAGTGAGTCTAGAAAGATAGGAGGCTTCCTATGGGCAATAAATAAATTTAGTATTTCTGACCCTCTGTTATAACAGTGAGTTTGCAGTTGGAGATTTACCCTTTTGCTGCTGACTGAGCACAGACCAACAGTAGATCCTGCGGTTCTACCCTAAGAACTACCTAACAAATGTTGATGCTGCAGTTAGCCCTGTTTCATCTTATCTCTTCCGCAGGGAAGAGAAATGTGCATTCCAAAGCATTTTTGTGCTGGTGCATCTATAACTGCATCCATTCTAGCAATTTCATTGTAATAAACACATTAGGCAAATAACCACAACCTTTTAAACTGACAGTACTGTAAGGAAAAAGTTTCCCGCTTATGCTTGGTTTTAAGAAACTAGAGAAATATTTTACTATTAAGAGTAAGCTGGGGGTGTGTGTGTGTTATATTTGATTTGCTGCTTGTTTCCAATCTTGCTCTTAAAAAAATCGAACTTCTAATTAATCCTTTCTAATTTTGATCTTTTCTTTCTTGTATTTTGTTAACAGGCTTGTCTTGTGCTGAGGTAAATCTGGGTGAAACTGAGAAAAACGGTGCTGGCTTTCAAACCCAAAAGGAGCGGGGTGCCAGGGCAGCTTGAGAGACACCCCACCCCAGGAACCACGGGTCCAGACAGTGTTTTCTCTCGAGCTCTGAGGGCTTGTATGGGAACTGGTGTTTCAGGTAATGAGTTTCGGGGAGGCCTTCCCAAATCAAACACCTTTCTGGCACGTGCCTGGCATCACCTAGAGAGAAGGGCCAGGGCAATAGCTCTTGCCTTACCAGAAAATAGCCATTCCAAGCAGTTTGCTCAGGTATGGTTTGTACTGCTGTCCCCCAGAACGAGGAAGGAACTGTGACATGACGTGTTCCTCCTTATGGATAACTTCCATGTTGTGCACTGGGAAATAACCTCCTTCCATTCGCTGCCTCATAGGTGTCTTTGAAACGAAAACACCCACTTAATAATATTCTTGTATGTTTATCAACGTATTTTAGGGATCTGGCAATTTCTCTCTCTTGGTTTACTGAAAGGATATGTCCTGTTATCAGCAACTCCGCATTCACCATTTGGTAATTATGCAAACAGGCACCAGCATGGAGAAATTTAAAATAATCCCTGCATCAGAGAGTATACCGTTTACACGAAAGTAAAAAAACCATAAATAAATCTAAATTGACTCCTTGACTGCTTTTACTTTTACTTAGATTGTTCTCTAAAGTGTTGATAGTATGTTCTTCTAGTATACAAATCACAAAGGAATTCCACTTAAAACTACAAAAAAGATGTTGAGGAGCTCAGGTTTTTAACCACATTTGTAATTCTGCTTTTCAGCTTCGAAAAAGAGAAAATAGCGTCTTTCACCTTTGCATTTTGAGAGACAAAAATTCACGTTAATATCAGTAGTTATCAAGTAAGGTCATGTTTTGCTAGTTATCTAGGTTATTTTTCAAAATTATTTTCTTAGTCTCCCTATAGAGCTACTGGGGACTTCGGTGGGAGATAAGCCATACATATTTGTTTGCAGCCAGGAGCACCAGGCCTGATCATTTCTTTTTGTCACACAGCATACATCGTGTTTCAGTCTATAAAGTGTTTTTGCCATTTGTCTGCCTATGGGTGACAATACGCGACTAGAACAGCTGCAGAACACCACCTAGTGGTGCCCAGCGGTCCCTCAAACTCCTCAAAAACAGTTATCCTCTCTCTTTGGTTCAGGTTACTTCACGGAACTGCTGCCTCCACAAGGTGAAATTCTGGCCCAGGTGAAGTCAGTCAGAACTATCCAGCCTCTTTGTGCGCTAAACAATTAAACACAATATGGAATATGCCTTAAACAGTATGGCCATCGCACTCTTCCATCTTCCACAGAGATACAGGTGGGTCCTTGGGAATGTTGGGGCTTGGATTATGAGTATATATGGCTTTGGGGTGTGAAAAATCTTGGCCAACAGTTTTTCCTGTGCTAACCTAAAAACATTGTTTTCAATTAAATGCTAGATGGCCAAGAAGGCCAACAGCATCCTGGGCTGCATCAGGAACAGCGTGGTGAGTAGGATTAGGGAAGACACCGTTTCCCTGTACTTGGCACTGGTGAGGCCCCACCTCAAGTGCTGGTATCCAGTTTTGGGTCACTCACCAGAAGACAGACACTGAGGTGCTGGAAGTGGGTCCAGAGAAGGGCAATGATGCTGGTGAGGGGTCTGGAGAATAAGTCTTATGAGGAGAGGCTGAGGGAGCTGGGG
>JAOXJM010000063.1:29046626-29064091 GCA_026413425.1 Tringa solitaria
GGACCGGCCCTCCCCGCGGGGCGGCAGCGCCCGCCGGCGCGGGAGGGAGGCGGAGGGCCCTGGCCGCACGGAGGGGCGGCGGCGGCGGGCTGTCAGCCTGCGCCCCGCCGGGCCCTCACCTGTCGCCGGGAGGGGCTTGGGGCAGCGCCCGCCCTCTCGCCCCCTTGAGGAGCGTCCTCCGGTCCCCTGTGTGAGGCGCCCCGCGGCCGCCGGGGGCCCTGGGGCGGCTGCCGGCGGGGCGGGGGCCCGGCGGGGCCTCCCTCCGAGCCCTTCCGAACGGCCGCAGCGTGAAACGCCGGCGGGGATGACAGGGGGGAGACCGCTCCGCTCGGGTCTGGGGGATTCCCAGAACTGGTGTGTTTTCCCTGCTGTCACCCACCCGTCCTCCGGCTGACGGCCCCCTCTGCAAACCCGGCCGTCCCGTGAGTCATAGAAGGGTTCGAGTTGGAAGGGACCTTAAACATCATCCAGTGCCACCCCCTGCCCTGGGCAGGGACACCTCCCACCAGACCAGGTTGCTCCAAGCCCCGTCCAGCCTGGCCTTGAACCTCTCCAGGGATGGGGCAGCCACAGCTTCCCTGGGCATGTGAAACTCGGCCGGCTGGCCCCCTGTGTCCTTAAACTGTCAGAGCCTGTACAAGAGCTGGCTGGGCTGGCGCGGATTATGGTTTCGTTGAGAGGTGTGTGAGGGGATTGGCAGCACAGCAGCAGGTGTCGATGTGGAAGGTGTGATTCGTCTGCAGAGGAAGAGTTGGCAAACAGGCTCGACTGGCCGGTATTCCTCTTGGCTGCCGGCATTCCTTCAGCGGCATCCGCCTTGTCCAGTGGGTTCAGGTGTGGGCTAGTGAAGTCCTGGGCTCCTAAGAAAATCTGGAGAGGGTGTCCTGAGAAGTGAGTTCTGGTGTAAACTGACAGTTACAGTTGCTGGACAAAGGTGTAATAGTGTTGTGATTAACAGGTATTGTTCTCCTCTAGTGCCCTGCCTCATCAGCTCTGTTTTTTTCTGAGGTGTAGGATTGACACCCTTCCCTTTTCAGTAGGAAATAAAATGCATAAAAAGACATATACATATATATAAAAATTTATACTATATGTTTGTCTATATTTCTTCTGCTTGAAGCATTGTTTCTGTTTCCAGAAAATATTTAGAAAAGTGCTCAGTTCCAGGCAGATGAAGTTTTTGTCAAATTGTTTTAGTGTTGTGTTTAATCTAATGACCCAGCTGATGACAGGGCGGGAAATATGGCACACAATATGACAGTAGGTTTAAATAATAGAAGTAATCTTTAATGAGAATACCTGGTGTAGAGAAGGAGAAGGTACAAAAGCAAAGTACTTGAAATCTTGGTTTTCATTAACGTTAACTTTTGAAGTATGATGAAGTACTGCCTGAGTAAACACTTGCTCTGACAGCTCTCATTTGTACCTCACTGCTGGTGAACGTCAACATAAAGTTGTTCTTGGTGGCAGGTGACTTTCTTGGTCTTGGTGTGGCAGGACCTTAGTAAGCAGTGCTGTATAGAAGTTAGAAGGCCTTTCCAAGAAGCAGTGTTTGAAATACTGTTTCTTCATGAGTTTGTGTTACGTCTTTTTTTTAACTGGTGTTGTATTAGAAGGAAAACATTACAGAAAAAGATATCTATAAAAATCCCATGGCAGGAGGACCGCTTAGGAGGTCTATTCTTTCTATTCTTAGGAAGGTTGCTGTTAGTTTCTATTCTTGAAGTAGTAGAAATGAGTAGAACCTGTTGCTGAGTGGCACAGTACTAAGCCTCTTCTTAATTGAGGCACTGTGAACGATGACAATGTGAAAGGAGACGGGGTGAGGATTTTGAGTGTATTTATTCCCTTTTCATAAAATGAGGAGAGTGTATTTGGTTCTTCTGGGAAGCTGATGGTTTCAGTGGTGACAGTGCCGTAAGCTGCTGAAGTGGTAGGTACCTTGTAACAGACACTGCAGCCCCGGGTGAGATGGAGTGACTAACCTGCATAGACATTCCACTTGATGACATTGGGACTTGCCTCTCCTTGTCTTCTGTAGACCTTCTGCATCATGAGAAATAGGGTAAACACTTGAATGTAAATGTGCTTTTACTAGATATTATTTTTTTTAGTCTTTTTTTAATTATTTTTTTTAAATTACTCTTGTGATCAAAGTGGAGCAGTAAATTGTGAGGTGAAGGCACTGGAGAGAGTACAAGCGGTCACGTGTGAGTTTCCTGTACTAAAGTCATTCTCCGCTCCCATGTACCGTAGCGAGAAGGGAGTGAGTATGATTTGAAATAAACAAACTCTAAAACACCTTGAAAGGCTTTTTAAATGACCCTCCTCTGGGAAGCTGGGACTCTGAGGTTATTAGTTTTCTGTCATAAATAGTATTTTAGCAGGTGATTGAGACTGGGACAAAAAGTCTCTTAATAAGTTGGGGACAACACCATGTATCACTTATTACTGGCAGGCAACTGGGTGAAAGATCTCTGCTGGAGGATCTCTGTAGTTTAGCTAGAGCTAACATAATGTTGTATTTGGAGATACAAACCATTCTTAATAGCCTGTAAATAGGCATCTCTATAACGAAAAGATTTTTAACCAATCTGGGAGTGTACTGAGGTGCATAGCTGCCTTCTGAAAGGTGGAGTCAGTGACTGAACTCCATCTAGTGCCAGTTATCAAGCTTCTAGATCAGTTCCCTCTTTCACTGGTATTATTTAGGCTGTTTTTTACGTACGTACCCCATTCTTTGTCCTCTTCAGCTCCTGCATCTCCTATCTCTGATTCTGGAATAACGCAATTTGTATTACCTAGTCTTAAAAAACACCAGCCCAAACCAAACAGACCAAGAAGAAAGTCCCACCCAAACCCCATAATCATTCCAGATTCCAGCTAATTGTCTTCCAACTTGTGCCTTGGCTTCCAGCGCTTTTCTCTCTTGTCAAAGCCATCGCACTCAGGTGCTCTCTTTGTGCGTCAGTTCCTCCACCCTCTGCTTACTCTGAAGTTTCCCGAGGAAGTGTCTTGTACATTCCTAGCCAAGCGTCTTGCTGTCTTACTTAGTCTGGCTGAGTTTCATGGAAGAGAAAAGGCCGCTGGCATAGCCCTCTGGCGTGACTCTGCTTTCCAGACAGGAGATGGGGAGAAGTGAAAACATCTTCTCCCTGCTATCACAGGGCATGTCACAGTGCAGTAGCTGTGCTTTGACTTTCTGTTTTCAGTGGCTCAGAATGATGTGAGATTCTCTGGCTGCTGAACAGGAAAAATATCCGGAGGAATCATGTGTACTGGAATGTTTGAGATGATTTTGGGGTGGGGAAATTAATTAATTTTCATTAGTTTTCTGAATGGTGCTTGCATTTTTTGAATGCTTGGCTGCTTTACAGTCTAGAAGAATACCTATCATTTGATGTCAGTGTTTCTTTTAAAAATTTACCATTGCTAGACTTTATTTGGATAGCTTGTCTAGCTTTTTTTTTTCTTTTTTCTTTTCACAAGATTGACATTTATTTTCCTTCTATAAACTAACCAAGCAGTGGGTGAACAGGTGGTGCCTTGCTTACTGTAGAGAAACTCAATGTTGACCACATTAGAAGCCTGTGCCATTCTCTCTTTTTCTCACATCCTATGAATTGCCCTGCTTGTTGTACAATTGCTGTTGAATGTTGTACAACTTACTAGTAAAGAAACTGAGTAAAGTGGATTGCCTCCAAACCTTAGTTGATATAGCCAGAAGCAGGGAGGTGGGTAGGGAAACTAGGAGGACTGGAGGGGGAAAAGGGGAAAAAAGAAAAGAGTAGAGTAAATAGCTGTGCTACACAAGAGGTGCTGTAGATAAGAGTTCTTGCGTAAACAGTAGCAAGACATAAAAAAATAAAAAGAGAGAGAAAAACAAGGATATACACACAGACACAGTAGATGACATGCTGAAACTCCAAATAATGCTGAAGTCCTTGTTATTGAACTGCTGACCTAAAGAGCACTCTAAGCCCTAGTGCTTAGAATGAAACCATTAAGTAAGCTACAGAAAAACTTCTGTGTTCTGTGGCTTTGTCTATTCCTGGTGGGGTTCCAAGGCAGATGAAAACAAAATGACACATGCATGATGCAAACTCAATGGGAGGATCGTCTCTTTCAACGGGAATGGCAGAGATCTGTTCAAACTGGCGTGCTTCAGAAACGTGCAACATCAGCACTGTACGTGAGGGGCAACACTTGACTCTGTTTGTTCCAGAGCAAGCCATTCTGGTACTGTCTGGTGCTGCACTGAAATGGTGAAGTGATAACTTTTTAATATTTGTGCCTGTAGAGCATCTTTCTTGGCTGTGCTGAGCCAATAGATCTTCTTTTTTTCCTGTTGGCAAGAGAAAACATGGAATGCAGAACCTTCTTTGTAGCAGAAGGAAGGCAGGGCTTCATGTGCAAAATTTATTTCGTAGACAACTGTATTATTGTCCTAGAGTCTAATATATGATAGAGCTTTGGCAATTCTAACTATTGTTAGTCTTAACTACAAAAAGTTTTCCTCTGAAGTTACAGGAAGACAAAGCTGGTTGCAGAATTGGATCTGAATCCTGTTTGTATATTGAGTCTCGTTTGTCTGTCAGAATGCATATTCATTCTGTGTGTTTTCAGGGTGTAAACCAGAGAAGCCCAAGGACACTCTGAAGACACTGAAAAGTTGCAGTCCTTTGTTTGGAATACACGTTATGAACCCTTTCTGGAGCATGTCTACAAGTTCTGTGCGCAAGGTATTTAATAAATGGATTTCATAAAGTGTTAATACGCATTGAGGGGTAGTAGCAGTTCTGGAAAAGACCATCAGCTAATCTGCAAATACAGTGGGAGTGTGTGTTTTATGCTGAGAATTGTGATCTTCTTCTAATGCACCTTGGAGCTGCATTAACTGGAATGTGCCTGTGGATGGAGTCTGCTCCAGAAGTTGTTGACTTTTCTTATCTGAAGCATCTTTGAGTAGGAGAGGTGAAACAAACTTGTTCAAATGGTTGAAACGTTTGTTTCTTAGCACATTTGTTAACTGTCTTACATAGAGCTTAGCCAGGTATTGCACGTGTAGTGAGCGTTGACAAATCTGCACCTCCACAGTGCTATTGCTAGTTCATATTATGTGTATTAAAGCGTGATAGTTCTCAGGTTAATCACTTCTCAGGTATTCAGTGCCGGGACAAATTATATAACTTCATTGATGAGGCTTGTGACATCGGTGGTGTTACTGGTCCAAGTATCAAGTGCTTTGGAACGTTAGGCTAAATCATGCCTTTAGTTTCACCACATCTAGCTTAATCACAAGTCTGTAGCCTGCAGGTTTGTCTTGGCAGTCTGTGGGATGAGTCTGAGGTCTGTACGCAGTACTGTGTTCTCTAGCAGTCTCTCAGTAACCAATTGAGTAGAAAAGCTTGTTTTGTTTTTAATGAGATACAGTATAAGCGTGAAAAAGTTGCTATAGCAAAACTATTTAGACTGGGCTTGATATCACTGCCAAACGGTGATTCCCCCACTGTGGGACTGGGCTTTATGATCAGTTCCAAGTGGGATACTGGGGTCTTAGGCACAGGCAGGAAGTGAAATACACGGAGTTTTCTGTAGAAAGTTCTTTATTCCATCTCAGCTTTTCTACGCTACTTCTAGACTTAAAAGAGTATTTAAAACACGAGAATGCTTGTCAGTGGAAATGATTTATCTTGATGCACTGTGTGCTAGAAATAGATTGACTTCTAAGCTGATGTTATACACTATCTGGTTCCAGCTTCTAAATAAATGTAAGCCTCCTTAAGCATTTGTCCTAATCTGCAGATTTCCTATCCGGCATTGATCATTTCTGTACTTGTAGGCTAGGCTTGATTGAATAAAAGTCTATTTAAAAACAAAACCCAAAGAGACACCCTCAGCCCCCCACCTGTCCTCAATAGAACACTGAAGCCCAAGATATGTTTGTTTCATTGGCCAAGTTTGTAATTACCAAGGTTGGATTTAAACCTGTGATAAAATATGTTCATGTGTTAAATGCTTATGAAATATGGCCTGAAATCTCATAGATCTCTTTTCATCTAACAGAGACCTGATGCTGAAGAGAAAACTTTGAGTGGAGAGCTGCGAACCAGTCCTCTACGAGCCTCTACAAAGAAACAGTTGCCTTCTATTCCAAAGAATGCTGTGCCAATAACAAAACCTGCTTCCCCTGCCACGTCGTCCCAGTCGACAAATGGAACACATGCTTCTTATGGGCCTTTTTATTTGGAGTATTCCCTCCTTGCAGAATTGTAAGTTTTTACTCTTTTGTCTTTTTGTAGGTCACTGGGGTTATGCTTCATGGGGAAGAAAAAAACGTGCAAAGATCTAGTTCTTGCATGGTGTCTTTGCCTTAGTCCTTGAAGAAGGCAGTAAAACTTAGGTTCCACAAAATTCTTTTTCTGGAGCAGCAGTCTCAATCTCCTGAGGTAGCAGGGGAGAGGAAAAGGAGATGAGGGTGTGTTTAGATGTAATTCTCTGAATTAGTGTATTTCTCAGTCTTCAAGTAAACACATTTTGGGTTTAGGCATCCTGACCGGTTACCCAAATAGCTTTTTGGTCAGAAATTTTTGAGCCAAGTATGAAAGTAGAAACAAGCAGATGTCTGGTGGGAAGATGGTTATGAATGTATGGTACTGTCTAACGGAGTTAGGATGTGGGAGCTACCTTCAGTTGTTACATGGAGCGCTTGAACTCCACTGATAGGGCTTATTAAATGGGTATTAGGACGACTATGTTCTTTCCTATCTTTCAGTGATACTGAGGGAGGAGTTAGTGTGATTTAAATAGGTTTCCTTGGATCAGTTGCATTTGATCCGATCTAGTGATTTGTAGGCTACTGTGGGGCATACAAATCTCTATTTGTTTGCAAAACTTTCTCCTTATATAAAGCTAAATAAACTATTTTGTGCTACAAAGCTGAAGGGACTTCCTCTGTAACAGACACGCTGGATTCTCAAGTATGTAGTGCCATTTGGAATGAAATCCCTGGAGTCCTTATGCAACGCTGAGTCTCGGTGCTTGCATTTAACCATTAAATGGAAAGTGAGAACTCCCAAAACTTTATTTTTACCTTTTTTTCAGGGCAGTGACCCTGACTTCTTAATTCAGGAAATATGTTTTTCTTCTGCAGCATGTAAAAATTTATTGGTATCATAATGTGAGCTCCTCTAGGTTAACAAATGCATTATTAGGGAAATAACAATGAAAATTACAGAAATCGTAAGTGGAGACCTGTGTTAATGTTTTCCTTTAATACTATTGATTATTTGTGCAAGCATGAGGAGTTCTATTTACTGGGCCTGTATGAAGGGAATAATCTGGTTTATCATTTACAGTGTTCAGTAGAATCTGCACAGCATACAACTACAGCTGATTAAACTTACTAGCAGCTTCTTCTGTTCATTGATTTAAAAAATAGTAAAACCAGCACATTTTGGTCTGCCAGTAGGGTTGATTATCAAATGGACTTTTCTAAATGGCAAAGAGAGAGGTGGAAACTTTTTCATACTGCAGCAGTCATTGATGACTGAAGATCATGGCTGGATTATCATCACAGGAAATGAAATGGCAAATAAGTGCAAGTTTGGGAAAATGACTTGGTCCATCCTGTTAATGAGATGACTCGAATCCCTCGATCCACCTCTCTGCTATACCCTGCTTCTTGCCTGTCCTTTTTATTCTCGGTTACTTTGGTAGTTGCCAGTGTAATTTGTTTGACCTGCAGCATAGTGTTATCTAAAACTGAAAAAGTACTTGATTAAAATTGAAGTTAAAGCTTTGGTCACATTTCAACTGATTGTAAGTTTGAGAAGCCATCCCTTGTTAAGCTATAGGCAGTACATTTTGGGTCTAATGTTGTCAGCTTGCTGTAGTGTTAGTGCACTTGTGGAGCTGTTCTAAACACTGATTGTAATTACAGTACCTTGGTTGTGAAGCAGAAATTGCCAGGTGTCTACGTGCAGCCATCTTACCGATCAGCATTAAGTAAGTTTGAACTTAATTTTTATTTTTTTTAATGTTAATTCTTTTTTTTCTTAAATTCTTTCACTGAAGCAAACTTTCTCACTTGCAGTGTGGTTTGGTGTAATATTCATAAGACATGGGCTCTACCAGGATGGTGTATTTAAATTTACTGTCTATATTCCTGACAATTACCCAGATGGAGACTGCCCGGTAAGTGGTTGTGTGTTGGATTTTTTTTGTTTGTTTTCTGATTATTTTTTTTTAAGTAAGACTTTTTGTTAAAGCTGACATACCAATTAGCTTCTGGTTTCCTTAAACTAGTTTTGTTCTATTGGCTGAGCTCATTTGCGATGTCTTGTGCGTATTTCTTAACATCTGTGGAGGAATCACGTTGCTGTGATTACTGAGGCTGGTGTAGAGTGAGTTTCATGAGGTTAAATGCATTAAGAGTATTAAGTAATCAGCCAGTTCTGTACCTCAGCTCTTGATCTGCTGCTTCCTTGGTGAGGAAGTTAACATTGAAACACTTAAAGAAGTATCCAAATCCTGAGTAGCAATATAATGGAACATAAAATCCGGGTGCCTATGCTGGGCTTGCTGTAGCACTGCAGGATTTCTTGCCCATCTCTCTTCTAAATTGCATTGAAACAAAGAACTAAAAGAACTTGATGAGAAAGGTGCTGAAACAGAGGGAGAGGGAGATAGATAGTATGGTGTTACCTTCCATTCCTCCTTTCTGGTTTTCTGTTTAGGGAAAAGTATCCAAGTTATTACATCAATAATAAATAAAATAATCTTGTGGCAATCCGGCTCTCCTGAGCAGAGCAGCTGGCCCTCTTGGCCAAATTTCTTTAAAAGGAAGACTGGGGGATGCGGGTGTGTGTAACTGCTGTAGCTGAGAACAAGTTGCTGTGTCAGGAAGCTGCGTGCTCGGTGTCAAGTTTTGTGTAAAGCTATCATCTTTAAAAGGACAGAAATAGTAGGAAACGGTTTCTTACAAAGATTAGGCTTCATTATCTCTCATACAGCCCTCATTCTTTTGTGAGCGTAGGGCCTCTTGTGGAAACTAAGTTTTCTTTTGGAAGAATGCACGAACACCAGAGGAAATGATCTATACAGGACTGAAGACACTGGTGTCCCTCCAAAGTTCACTCAAAAATGTGTAGGATAAAAAAAAAAAAATTGATTGCAGCTCAAGTATGTAAAAAGCTTTGGGTCACAAATAGCTAAACCAGAAAAACTCCTTTAATCTGATCTTATCTGATATTATTACCTGTGTTGGCACTAGCATTTGTGCAGTTAGCTGGATTAGTTTCCTGATTTGGTGATAAGCATGTGAGAGAGGACAAGACCCTGCCTGTAACATGGGTGTGTTGGGTTACAGTTTCACAGCTGGTACAAATCACTTCAGGCTGCTTTGTTTTAATACAGTAACAATTAATTAGTGTTTGGAAGCAACATCTGACCGACCTTCACCCAGTGGTTTTAACACTAGGATTGAAGTTGTCATAATGAATTTCTTTTTTTCTAATGCAGCGCTTGGTTTTTGATCTGCCTGTCTTCCATCCGCTAGTAGATCCTTTGTCTGGTGAACTGGATGTGAAAAGGGCGTTTGCAAAATGGAGGTTAGTGTATATTGGTATATAATGTATATTGGTATATAGTGTATATTGGTGTATAATTTCAAAGAAGATTGTTCCTTTCTTCATTCTGCTTTATTCTTTTTAGGCGAAACCACAATCACATATGGCAAGTATTAATGTACGCTCGCAGAGTCTTCTACAAGATTGATACAACTACTCCTCTGAACCCTGAGGCTGCAGTGCTGTAAGTGTCTTTCATGCGTATAGACATAGCCTCTTAAGAGATTTTGGCATAGACTCACAGAAAGAAGAGATTTGTAAAATTGTTTATCAGTTCAGGGTCTCTGCCTGCAGAGTTGGTTGCAATTAGAACTAGTCGAGGCTTTGCCAAGTCTGTCTGTGCTTCTAGAGCAAACCCTGTGCCTCCTTACAATTATTTATCATTACTTACTTCTCTCTTGCAGGTATGAAAAAGATATTCAGCTGTTCAAAAGTAAAGTGGTGGACAGTGTCAAACTATGCAGCAGTCATTTATTTGATCAGCCCAAAATAGAGGATCCCTATGCAATCATGTAAGTACCACGTGCAAGTTCACTGTGTCCTAATGTTTCAAGAACAAGGTTGGGTATAGTTGTTGATTTCAGGCCTTTCTCTGCCAAGTTGACTGACCTGCTTTTTCTTACATTCGTAGCAATACTTTGAATATTTCTATCCTCATTTCCTTCCGTTTAATATTGAGTGAATCTTAAATATAATCAGACGCTCATGTTTACTGGTTTTGCGCTAAGCAACCAAGACTTAAAAAAATCTCAACAAAATCCTAAACAAACCCCAAAACAAGCAAAGGGCCCCCAGACACCCCACCTCCCACAAGTAGAGATACCCATGGACTAAATACTGCTTTCTGGCTTTCCTGAACTCAATTTGCATGACTGTAGCTTTGGTCATACTTCTTAAACACTTTTAAGCTTGTCTGCATGGGGGATGGCCCAGTCAGCTCCATAGTGAATGTGAGTAGTATTTCGTGTAGCACCTGCTGAATTGCCAGCTGTCATTGCAAACAAAAATGAAAACCTAAATATTTCGTGTTGAAAAGATCCGTGACAATGTGAATTTAGTTCTTCTCTGTATGTTTTAACATTGAAAACTCAGACTTGGAGTTTACTTGAAATTCAACAAACGAAACCAAGGAAAATTGCTGCTTTTTGCTCTGTCTATGCTGTAGTTTGCAAAAACGCAAGTTAAGAAATCCCTATACTTTCTCCATAGTTTTTCTCCGTGGAATCCAGCTATACACGATGAAGCTAGAGAGAAGATGTTGACTCAGAAGGTATGAGCAAAGTCCAGGTTCTCACTACAGTAAGGGTTTATCGCCTGATAAGGGAAGAAAGATTCTCTCTCTCTCTATCTCTCTCTCTCTCTCTCTGTGATGAACATGTACTTGACAGACCTTATTCTAGCCCTCTTCTGGATCAGCAAGTGTGCTGATTTGGTCTTCTAATTAAGCAGTTATGTCACTGGTTCTAACTTCAGTGTGTTAAGCAATTAACCATTTAGCCAGCTAGAAAGCTTTGTTAGTGCAATTGTTGGCAAACTTGACAGATTTTTTTTTTGTTCAGGGATGGAAAGGAGGGAAGGAGGGGAAAGAAGAGATTTGCTGACTGCCTATTAGCTTGTCCTGCCCTTGTCATGGTTGTTACCACTTCTGCCTAACCTCACAGTCCCCAACTTCTTTGTTCTATTCTGTTGAGAGATTTTTCATTACAGAATCAAAGCTTGGGGCTTTTCTTCTCATTCCAAACTTTCTGAAGCAGCACAAGCGGAGTGCCTTGTTCTCATTTCTAATGCTACTGATTCCTAGTAAGACAACATCAGGTGACAGGCAGGTGCCACTCTGCCAGGCTCGAGCCCAACCCATCCCTGTTGTTTGGTGTGTTACGGCAATTCCGTCACGCTGTGCCACTTTATACACAGAACTCGTGAGGGACAGAAGAAGTGGAGGTTTGGTTTTCTTGCTGCCTTAATTTACTTTGGCAGTGGCTTCCTGTAGTATGACAAAGTCTACTCACATAATTATCCCTTTCTAGAACTCGATGCGTCATTCCAGGTTTGATGTAATTGGCATACACATGACCTGCTGAGCCTGTAGCAGTGTGGAGGCAGGGCCAGTTCCTGGTTTGCAAAAAATCTGCAAGCTATTCTGTTTCTTTGACCTGCTAGAGTAGGGATCTCATTCACTAATCTTCTTAAAGTCCTTTAAGTTGCACCTTTCTCCCTCAGCTTGAAGCTTTATTTTTTTTTTTGTCTTCTAAATTGCAAATCAGTCTCAAATATTTGTTGCATTGTGTTGGGTAGAAATAGTTACTACTCAAGCATTTAACAGTGATAAATGCTCAGGGAAGGGAAGGACCATCCTTGGAAAGCCTTAAGGAACTCCATGGTGTATAGCAAAGGTATTGGTTGCTACTTTGGTATTTTAATTTGCATTCAGAAGCCTTCAGTGGGGTGGAGTGCTCCTCCACAGCTTAGCCCTGTAGCCAGGTAGTGTGCTACAGTTATGATGTCAGGCTAGTGACAGAAATGGTTTGATTTGACACTTGTTTCTGTAGAACTTGTAGAATTCTTCTGAACTTCCATAGAATTTAGCAAACAGCAGTGCACTCAGTGGTGCTGGGTCATGGCCTTCAACCAAAAGGCACTATCCTTGAACCTTGAATCCTTATGGTATGATGGGGTAGCGGTACCTGAACTAAGTCATTAAAACTCTCCTGTAATGTCAGGGTAGTTTTATGGGTGCCACAGAAATTAAACTAGTAGCCATTTTAGTGCTCCTCTTTGAGGAAACGATGCTAGTGTGTTTTATGCTTGTAAATGGATGGTTATAATGGCTGGGGAGGGACTGAAGAGGGCTTGTGGTTTCTAATAATTCTGACTTTAACTCTCTTCTGCCTAGAAGAAGCCAGAAGAGCAGCACTGCAAAAGCATGCATGTTTCTGGCCTGTCGTGGGTAAAGCCTGGCTCAGTTCAGCCTTTCAGCAAAGAAGAGAAGACGATGCCGACTTAGCTCTTCAGGACTGTGGTGCACAAAACACTTTCTGTGGGTGGAGGGAATGTAATGGAGGGAGAAGCAGCCAAGCAGCAGTTTCCTTCTTGACTACGGATTAGTACAAGCTGAATGGTAGCAGCGACTCCAGTAAACCTGGTCAATGGATTACTGACTCTTAAAGTTTTACGTATGCATTAGGTTTTAAAGGCTTGCCTGGAGTTTGGAAGTCTCTCTAGAACACTGCAGTACTTCTGCCGGAAGACTGTCTAGGGTGGGTAATTCCTCAGGGCTCTGAAATGCCTGGAGGTTTTGGGTTGGTTTTTAAGCTTTTTTTTTTCCCCTCCAGGAATAGCAATTTTTTTTAAAAAAATCTTAAATTACTGGCAGAAATATTATCGGGAAATATGATGCCAGAGGTAAGCTGTGTTCATGTAAACTAATATAGCAGAGTTAAACACTATATTTAATGGTTTTAAATACTTTGGTTTCTATTGTAAATATATTAGGATTTGAAATTGTAAATAGACGGTTCATTGGCTCCATTTAGCACTTTCCAGAGATAAAGCTGGGGATGATGTATGATGTATTATTGATTTGTAAATGGGTATTGTCACTAAAGCGCACATTAGTCTGGCAGGGTGAAAGCAGAATGTCAGGCTTGTTAGACTTTTATTGCATAACACTAAAACCAGAGCTTTTAATGGTGGTCTCTTGAGCTAATAAAGTCTTAGAGGATTTTAGATTCCCTAGGTGTCTAGGGGATTACTTAGGATAGCTTGACTAATGTGTGTTAATAGTGACATCTTAAAATAAAAAGAAACCATGATCTAGCTTTTGTCCCTCTGTCTGTCTGTGGTGTAGGTATTTAGCAAAGACTGGAGCCGGAACGGACCTGGCTACATATGTCCTTGCTGCATGTGTATCCGGGACGGTGTGTGCTGATGAGACTGGTTAAATACGGGGTTTTTTCCACATATGGGAAAACCTTTCTAAAGAATGTGTGAGCTCAGGACAGAATCTTCTACTTTTCACAAGAGTCTTTCTAATGTCATAGCCCAGCATAATGCCTTCTTCCTGCCTAGCAGGACTTTGCTATCAAAGGCTGGGCTGTTTTTCCTTTGGCTCCTCATACCTGTGTGGATGGCATTAATGCAACCCCTACTGTCTAGTAACAAGTAGCAGTGACTTCGTATCTAAAGGTGATGTGAGGAGTGGTGTGGTGGGTGGTTTGTCTTTTTGGGGTTCTTTTTCTATCTTTTTTTTCTGACAAGCTGAATCTGCTTGCCATATAACAACCTTTCCCTATTCCTTTAGGAAACAACTTAGCTCTTAAGGAAGTAGACAAAGACTTCACAAGCAATATGCTGTCATATACCAAATTGTTAATTTAATGTACTGTGGATGACTTGAGTGGTTTCTATGCAGCACTTAACATTGTATAAATTAAGTACTTACTCTGTTTTAGGTAATGTTGAAATCTTACTGTGTGACATTGCTTTAAACCTTTTAAAGGCAGAAGTCTTTGAGATGCAGCGGTTTCCTGGGGCCGCGTGGAGTGTCTCTAGTGCTGCTGGAATTCCTCTTTAGAAAGAAGAATGCAGAGGATATGTGGAGAGCAAGGATCCTGTTTAAGGTAGAGAAAGAAGCGCATCCAAAGGTGTATTTCTTGGGGCTCTCTACTCTTTAACTCCCTTCATCATTTTAGGAAAAATTCTTACACTGAAAGGGTCCTTAAACCTTCGAATGGGCTGCCCAGGGAAGTGGTTGAGGCACCATCCCTGGAGGTATTTAAAAGATGGGTTGACGTGCTTAGTGACATGGTTTAGTGATGGTTTTTATCAGTTAGGTTGATGGTTGGACTAGATGATCTTAAATGTCTCCAACCTAGACAATTCTATGATGATACTATGATTCTATAGAGTGGCTGGTATCTGTGTTCTTACTAAATGCTAAAATGTTCTTTCTAAACTGTAGTATATCTGCTTATATTCGAGTGTAGTAAGAGAAATACAATTTAGAGTGGCTCCTTCCTAAACAAACTCAAGGTTAAATAAGGAATTCTAAGCATAAGTGCTTCTGAGCAAGGTACTTGCAACTGAACTACTGCTTTCTGAAAGCTCCTGCTAATGCTGTGTGTGTGAAGTGTGGCTCTATGGAAACTGAAGGCTCTGGCAGACTGCAGTCATGTGAGTTAGTGCAGCAGATTTAAACATATTTAATGGCTTTAAGTGCACTGTGGGGTTTTTTTTTATTGTAAACTGTATTGACAGCAGTGGTTGAGTGCAGGTCTTCCAAAAGGGTGTTTTTATCAAGGTGAGTCAGTCACTGGGTGAGGTGTCTGTGACTTGCTCTGCTTTTGTAGGGCAGTTAACTCAGAGTGAACTGGGTTTCTGCTGTCTTCAACACAAATCTGTCTCCTCTAGCTCAGATCTCTATCCAGCTTTGTTATGAGGCTGAGAAGAAGATGTGTGAAGGCAGAGGTGTCTAAAAATGGATAGGGAAAACTAGAGCAAATCTGCAGTCTGTAGTGGCTCTCGAAAGGTTGCTGCTGATACACTTTCAGAGGATGGTAAAGTCATTGCTAGAGTAATGCTGGGCATTTCCACTTACATCACTGTTACCATCTCACCCCCAGAGAAGCTCCTCATGAACAATCTCTTGCTATAACGGTAACTAAAGTAAACTTGGTGTGGGTTGTTTTGCTGTTTGAGTCTTGGGACAGAGGCTACTGTCAGGAGAAGCACTAGATCTGTTTCTACAGCAGCGCTAGAGACCAGCCCCAGCAAGGTAACAGCAGACTCAATGTTGCGTTCTCGCTGGTAGCGATGGCTTGTTTGAGCAAAATCTTCAACTCCCAACCTCAAAATAAACCTGTGCAAATACTGGATTGGAGATTTCTGTGGTGGTTTTTCTCTTCTCCCATTTCTACCCTTTGGGAAGGAAGGAGCAGGAGAAGGCTTAAAACTTGCAAAAACTTTGTTCTTACTCCTAAGTATTTTTTAAAACAAACAAACAAACATTTTATGTCAATAAAGTTTTAAGTCCTATTTTCAGATCAAAAACTTTGAAGAGAGTGCAAAATTTTGAATTGCCACTCTTTTTCTTTTTTCTTAGCCAGTTTGTGTACTCTTTCCTATAGTAGGAACATTCCACCTCTTTATTTGAAGATGTTTTTTCTAACTTTGGTTTTACATTCTTTATCTTGCACACTGAAAGTAGTTATTTTGTGAGAACAGGACTTGGATGGCAGACAGCTGCAACTCTTTTGGAATTTTTTTCTGTGTATCAGTATAGAAAAGAAGGAAAAACCTGCAGATCTTGGAAGAAGGTGAGTGACTCTCGCTGCTGTGCCCATTCTCAGCTGTGATGGCTTGTGCAGGTGTCCTCCTGCCTGAGCAAAGGGACTTCCCTGCTCCAGTCCTGATTCAGTGGTCTTTAGGGAACCACTGCCAGTGTAAAAGAGGGGTTTGAAACTTAATTTTTCAGCCTTTCAAAGCAAAGAATGTCATTCTTACCCTGTGTTGCCAGCCCCAGAAGCTGTCTGCCCCCCTCCGTGGGTGAGAGGGAAGCCCTGTGGGCTGGGGGGGCTGCGGTGCCCGCTCTCAGGTGCGGTGTGTTAGCCGGGCTGGCAGGTCAGTGTTTGCTGGCAGCACCTGGGGTGTCTCCGGGGCCAGCGTGACCGTGAGCAGCTCTGCGAGCCCCACACAGCTCTGCAGAGAGCTCCTGCCTCCATCTCCCACCACTGATCTTCATCTCCCTGGGATCCTCAAAGAGAGTGAAGACGCTGCCCACCCCTCGTGGAAAAGGGTGAGTGATCTCTCTGCTGATCCGCTCCTTGGGGCTGGGGGCGGGGGGGGGGTAGTGGTGGAACTCAGCCTCCCTCCTCTGGTAGCAGAGAGCAAGCTGGTAGGGGGTGCAGGGCTGTGAGAGAGGCTGCACCCCGGGACTGTGTTTCATTCCTGCCCCGACCACTGCTGAACACTTGGGAGCAGCACAGGCCTCGAGCGCTCCTGCGCGTGGACTGGGGTGAAGAATCTTTCTTTTGTTGCTCTCTCCCCTTTTTCTTGCTGCTTGTGCAGCCCATTGATGGCTGCTTAAAAAAAAACCCCACAAAATCCTTCCTAGTGTTTCTGGCTTTTGTTGTTTGCATTCTAGGGAACAGATTTCTGATAACCCTGAATATCTGTGTGTTTGATTTGACCCCATCCTCCCCGTCATGTGCCGCTGGTCGTTAACCTTTCTAAAAAATACATGGCCTTAAATAGGATCCTGCTGTTGGGCAGCTTGCTTTCAGTAGTGCTTTTCTGCTGGATGAAGTCTCTAGATGGTGGTTCAGCACGGTGAAGTGGGCTTTAATGTAGTGTTGGGCTTGTAAAAGCTTGTGAGAGAAACAGCAGGTTCCTGGTAACCCGGTACAAAGGGAGAGGAGGTGGCTCCGTGTCACTGACCTTGCCCAGCTTTCTCTCCTGAGTGGCATTAATGCCCCGTGAGACCTGTGTGTCCCAGACATAGGGCAGGCCAAGAGGAATTGCGAGTGCCTCGGGATTGCCAAATGCCTGTTGGGAGTTTGCAATAGCAAACAGAAGTGGAGGAACTGCTCAGGAAACTGCCTGGAAAGTGGTGATGTGGTTTTTTTCCAAGGAAAGCACGTGGGGAAAGTTTTTTAGGGCCACTGTAGTGGCCGGGAGTACAGCTACTGCAGTGCTGTGAGCGTGGTTCTGTTGCTGCTGTTATTTCTGAATTTCACTGAATTTTTAGAGTAGGAAGGGACCATAGAGATCAGTATAGTCCGACCCCCCTGCTGAAGCAGGATTGCCTGGAGCATGTTAGAGCATGTTACTCAGGATGGC
>JAOXJM010000063.1:29072871-29087007 GCA_026413425.1 Tringa solitaria
AATGGTTGGACTAGATGATCTTAAAAGGTCCCTTCCAACCTAGGTGATTCTGTGAACCAGTCTGGGTCACTCTGCAGCAGCTCTTCTCTCACCTTGCACCGGTATGGTCACAGTCTGCCCGTTGTTGGCTGTCACAGTGGCAGTTGCCACCGTAACCAGTGTCTGGCCGGGCACGGGGGTCACGGACATGGCTTCGGGGTTGACGTTCTGCACCGGCACCGTGTTGACCACCGGCTGCTGGGACACCCTGACTGGAGTCCCGCTGTCAGAGCCGTTATCGTTGTCAACAAACAGTCTCCTCCGCGTAGGGTTGGCTGTAGGAGAACTGTATCTGTCGTACAGGGTGGTGGGAGAGGATGAAAGGCCTGTGGGTTCACAAACACACACACACACATATATATATATATATTTAACTCTTGGTGCATGATCCCTTACTGTACAAATACATGATAGACATCTAATAAGAATTAAAGTATGTCATGCCAAGCTCTTCAGGAAACATTAAAAGAAATTCCTTATGTCCACATTTGTGGCTCCTAGGCTGCTCTTAGAGGTGACTTAATCTCAAATAATGCTGCCTTTAATATGTTTCTAAGCTGATTTGTATTATGTTTTATTTTTCCAGAGGAAAAACTTTGACACTTCATGTAACTAAATATCCAGGGGAAGCTTCTGTTCCGGTGTCACAACAAAGCAAACTGCTGCAGTGCTGCTGGTTAGCACAGAAGTAGTGCGTGTGCATAAATATTATTTAACTGATGTGTATGTTTCTGTGCAGCTGTGCTGTTCACGTACATAACCTCCTGAAGACACCCCACGGAACAGGTCAGATGTCTAAGGCTTGTTTTTATTTCGGTGTGAACAAAGTACTAACCACGTGAGTTGCAATAGAAATACCATTTACAAATGTATCTGCGACGAACTGTACGTTGACATTAAAGCACCTTCTTGCTGTACAGCACTTGCATTTAAAGATGAAAGGCACAGCCTGAGAAGCGTACGGGTGTAGCACAGAGCAAGGGCTGTATCCATGAAAGTCTCACCTTTTCCTAGTCCTCCGCTTTCAGCGCGAACCTCGTTTATTCGTCTCGGTGTCAAGGGGGAACCTACAATGCTGTTCCCAGCAGATCTCTCAAAATATTGCGGCGGCATTACCTAAAATAGCGATGCTTTTGTTAGAGTCTGTATCACAAATCGACTACGTAGCAAATTTATAAAAGCTTCTGTGCTAGAAATTTTGAATGGCAAAACCGTGTGGAAATAAATGAAGAACCCTGAAAGAACACGACAGTCCCTGTGTAGGAACTGTGTATCTAACAGGTACAGCACCGTGTAATAATCTTTCTGAGACTACAATTAAAAGTCTGTGCTTTTTACCACAATTCTTCTTGTCTAGTAGTCATTTAAAGTCTGAGTAGTCCAAACCTTCCCTGCTGGTGCGTTCGCTGTTCTGCCCAGCTGTGCCAAAGCTGGGTGAGAACCCTCTCCGCTGGGCTGTCCATGAGCAGGGCACGCTCCAGGTGGGATTTTCCCTCTGCTGCTCAGCTTGTCGGGTAAAACTGAATTTTGGACATGGAAAGCCTCACCTTTGGGGTGTAACATCCACTCTCTGCAGTCCTGTCTGCTGAGGAAGGCTCCGTAAAACATACAAAGAAGCGCTCACCTCTTCACAAGTAGGAACTTTGTTTTCGTTGTCTCTGATTCTGTCCCACAGGATGGATTCCTGTTTCCAAGCCATACTTTCCAAGATCTGTTCCTCAATGTGGTTGAGGTGTTTTACCACCTCCCGACAAAGGCCATCCTCCGCTCGAATGAAAACCTCAATTACCTGTAAGGTGGACAGTTACGATCAACATAATGTACTTTATTTCATACGAGAAATATTAAGGCTGCTTTACTGCGACTCAGGCACGTGCTGTTTTGCAGTTTTATAAGACAGATGTTTTTATCTTTTTAAGGAAAGGAACAGGCCGATCGCTGTTACAGAGCAGCTGCAGCGACAGGTCACCATGAAACACTAATAATCCCTTAGTTACTGGATAGATGTGTGGCTGCTGCTGGTAAATGCTAACGGGAGTTGATTGTCAGCCACCCAAGCCCCACCCCAGGCTGACAGACACCCGGGTAAGGTTTTTTTCAATACAAAAAAAGGGGCGAAGCTGAGAATGAAGGGTTAACGTGTAAGTTAACATCCCCGTAAGCGGGTGCCTGCTTAGTCTAAGTCAATGGAGTACTCAGGATAAGCATTTCCAGCTGTCACACACTTTACCTTATAAAAATGATAAACTGGAATGTCAAATATTTCAGTGATGAATGGGAAGTTTCCAGGCGGCTGATATGTAAAGGTAATTATCTCCAGGCAACATGCCAGCAGGGATCTGTGAAACACGTCTTGCTCCAGGATGGCCTGCAAGAGAGTTGCAAATGTCAGTGCTTAATTTACAGCGTAACTACAGACCAGTAACAGGATTTCTGTTCTGCCTCAAAGCGTGGTTAGCATCAAGCTTATAAAAAGAGACCTCATTTTACAAGAGACAGAGCAGAATCCAAACTGAGACATCATTACTCATTAAAAATTTCATATATCTGTGTGTTTGCAAACACAAATGATTTCTGGTATGCTCCTTCTTCCATTCAGGTGTACTTACAGGCTACTTTCAGAGATTTACCCTCATTTTAAATAACTACAACTTTAGAAATGAGGTACAACAGAATGATGAGTTTTCCTCACAGACAGGTCCGCATCTCCCAGCCGCCTCCTCTCTTGCTCGATGACTGCCTCCAAGACCTTGTAGTACAGCACCTCGGCACGACGGAAGTGTTTGCTGGCAACATCTGCAGGAATTTTACATAGAAACAATATTGGGAAGCGCGATAAAGGAATTACAGTCTTTATCCTGGGCTGTGGAGATGCAATGATTCAGTAGTTTCAGGATTTCTGTGCTGCTGCAGCTACAATACTTTCTGGACTAAACCAGGTAATTTCTGCTGAACTTCGGAGTCCCTCTCCCTTGCTGCGCTGGCTTGTGAATCCAGAGCAGAATAACTTAGCACTGAACCCAGATTTTGATGGAAACACCATATATAAGGACAATCTTTAAGTTGCTATAATATAATATACATATTTCAAGTTCAGAAAGCACATTGTTTGAAAATATAACTATGTGGATCCAACTTGGAGTGTGCAACACAGAAGCAACTATGTTGACAAGGACAAATACAAATTAAATAAAGACCCTACTAAGAAACAAGGTCAAGAGCACCTTCCTCACCTGTAATTCATCTTCACACGTCACAAATCTTGACCACTTTGCAAATACTACTTTGTGTTTATGCCAGAAGGCTTTTAATACTACCCCTACTAACCCGTCCTTGTATGGAAGCCAGAACTGCTGCAGGACTTTTAAAGAGTACCCTTAGGCAGATTTTTCTTTGCTGTCACAGAAATCCCTGCCATTGAGACGCTTGTACTTGACCAAAAAGCGGTAGCCCTTAAGAGGGCTTTTCTTTCCACTTCTTTAAACTGAAAATATCATAGAATTCCAGTGCTTTAAGCTCAGGCTGATTATAAAATGGTATGCAGGGCTGAAATTTGCCATGTTTTAAGAGTACTAGGAAAAGACAAAAGTAATGGAAAAGACTCTTGTGCTAAAGCATAACCTGAAAGTAAAACTTCAGTTAATTACAAGAAATGAACGTGTTTATGGGCATTTTAATTCTTATCTGTAGAAGCAAAACGTTTCCCACCTTTGGAAAAGGTACTGAACTCCCCCTCAGCCAGCGCGCTCTGGCAGAAAACTTCATACATTTCTTTTACTCTGTTTGCAATGGACTGAGAAGGATCTCTGGAACATGCCCTGAAAAGAAAAAAAATAAATATTTTCAATGTACTCTTCCTACCAACACAAAAAATTCAAAACTGTACAACTATTTTTATATTATGAAAAAAGCATGAAGCTCTAAGTATCTGGGCTAACCATACAAACACACTCAGACGTGCCTGACTCTGTGTGTACCGTAAAACATTGCCAGCCCCTTGGTGTCACTGTATGTATTGTAGTCAATAGGCACATCTTTCCATGGTCAGGGATAAATATTTAAATAGCATTTTCCACAATATAAAATCGCTTTAAAATATATTGTACCTGAAGCATGAAGTATCTCCATGCAGGAAAAAACCCTACTTTGAATAAAAATCCTACAGTGTGGTGTGATTTGCGAGGAGAGAGATTTGCTAAGGAGGAAGAAGAAAAGTCTTCAAAATTTCATATTGGGAGTTTGCCGTTGTCAGAACTGTGGGGTTTTAGATGTTGCGTGTTCTTGGAGCCATTAATCTCCTAAGGACGAAGGTGTCCAAAGCAAGAGAATAAAGTCTTTTGAAATTTCAGTGTCTCTCTGGGCTCTGTTTTACTCCAGAACGTTTCAAAACTCACGTTTTAAATTACGCTGTTCAGCATTAACATTTCTTTTTAAAACTATTTAAAAAATAGAATTATTTGGTCAGCCAAACATCGGACTTACCTGAGTATCTGCTCCAGATTTTCGCTGGGGGCATTTTTGAGTCCTGCCAGCATGGTGTGAAGGCGGCTCAAACTGTATGTTGCTATGGAAACCGGTGTCACATAGGGGTTGCTCTCTTTAATATACTTGCGGCCGGTAAGTGGGGTTGTAACCCTGAGGGATTTGGACTAAAAAGACAATAAATGAGCATGGAAGTGGACATTAGTATAAAACTTAGATACAGGTTACAAGCCAGAAGTGTCGATCTGTAGGATTCTTCCCCCGTGTTCTGATAGAGCCTGAAAAAAACCAGCTTGGAATCAAAGAGCCCAAAGTAGTTCCTGTCCCAGACAACAGTCGGCAGCGACAGAGAGATCTCTGTCCCTGGGACGTGTGTATCAAGTAGTGCTGTATGAACCGAGGGGGTGTGACAGCCCACGGAGATGCAGGTACTGTGAGGGAAGTGTGAAACAACCAGGCCAATTAAAAAAATTCCCCAAACGAAAGCCCCAGCAGCAACCCACCCCCGTCCCCTGAGCGCCAGAGGAAGCTGTAGCTGGTGGGAAATGATACCGAGCCAGGGGTTCCTCGCAGCAAGTTTCACTCGAACATGGAAAGTCCTCCTGAATCTAACAATTAGCATTTTTAATTCACTTGCATCAGGTGAAGTCATCACATCAAAATAAGTTAACATCAAGGACGTCCCTTCAATTAGCGAACAGCAAAACCCATGCATCTTCTAATTACTTAACCACACGATTACTTAATCAAGAAATGTTTTCCTTATTTTAATGAGCACATTACATTTCGCAGCCTTTTCGCCATGAAGTCCAGCTCCTTGTACTCCTGCCCTGTGTCTCCAAACCCCCCAGGAAAGCTGGTGCCCCCAGCCCTGCCCGAGTCCCCGGAGCAGCCTCCAGCTGCTGCCTTACCTCACACTGCCCCGTGGCCACACACACCCGCGGGGGTTACGCACCCACAACCGCGCCAGACGAACAGCGCTTGGCTGTGTCTTTAAAAAGATCAGCAGCGAAGAATCAGCTGTTTACACTGATTTTGCAGATAAGGTTATTTTGCTCTTTTCCCTCAGGAATGTTGAAAGCCATTGACCAACTGTCACTCCGGAAAAGGACCACGGGACTATTTCAGTGACCTAGGCTGTTGGACCCTTCTGCTCTCTGTATAAGGCCGCTTATACCCTTCTTTATCCTCCTGTCTCGTAGTCTTCCTCCTTTAAGGCATCTTTTCCATCTTAAGGACCATTTTGATACCCTGCAGTCACGGGGATATATGTCTGCAGGCAGAGCCAGTGCCTGTTTTTCAGAAGCTGCTCTAGTCACACTAGAGCCCTGAGCATTTTGCAGATCTTCACTTTATTGTTCCGAGACACATCGTGTTCTTTAGCCTCTCAAAGTCTATATTCTATGCTATTTTATTAGTCATATATAAAGGCAAATCTATGTATCATGCTTTTAGGCAAGCTAGGTGAAAACCATCCCCTGGTGATTTAACTCAGAGTAAACAGATGTAATATTAACACCTCAAGCCTCTCCATTAAAAAGAAACACAAAGCTACGCGTAGAGCAGCAGCAGCACCTCATACTCACCCTGTCAAAGTGCTGCTGCAAATTGTGCTTCACTTGGACTCTTTCAGCCGTTTCCATTCCTGAAGTCGTATTTAAGCACCTTGTGAGAGTTCCAATTTCTTCATCTGCATCCTCTCCGAGAAATATTCGCTCGTCGAGGTTTCCTACTGACAGAACATACTCCTCGTAGGCCTTGTTGATGGCTTTGCTGCAACGGGAAGGGAAAGACAGATACAAACCCCCCTTGAGCGAGGCAGGGCTTTGGTCGCCTCCTGGCTGCATGAACACGCTTCTGGCCCGTTGGGAACTCTGCTTCACAACTTCATTTAACTTGAGCATTGGAGCTCCTTGCAAATCTACAGTGTCTTAAAACATGAAAGTGGCAAGGACATTATTTTTCCCTTCTGTCCGCTGGCTTGCCATGTGCTATAGCTGCAGGCGGAACATAATCAAATACTGAGAACTCGTTTTTTGGCTGGAAACGCCTCAAAACTTATGCAGCATCATATCATCATAAACTACACTTACCATTTCCATACCATTTATAAGAAACTAAGTCCTACTTATAAGCATCTCTAGGTTTATTAAGAAAAAAATACCACCAAACCCAACTTTTCCCTCCCGGTTCCCACTCAGTCAATGCACTTCCACATCTCTCTCACTAACACCTTGAGTTACGTGCAACAAAACCCGAGGCAACAGAGGAACATTAGAATAAAAGCAGAGGTCGAGTCCGACTGTCCCTGAAGAGTCAATGGTTCCTCTTTCAAACGGGCCTCAGAGTGTACAGCTCAGAGGCAGGAGCTGAAAGGCCAAGTACTGTAAACTGCAACGAATACACGAGTCACCCCGTCGTGTTGGGGTTGCGATACAGGCAATGACGCAACGTTGCAGTTCGGGGGGAACCAGCGACAACCAAACCACGAATGCAGCGACTCACAAGCTATCGCCAAAGTTCCCAGGATCTAGAAATCCGGTCAGATTTTCATCTTTTCCTTTTAAAAGCTGTAAGACAGGTAAGAACAGAGGATGGGCATTTCAGTTCTTAAAAAAAGGTTTTGAAATAACGAGTAAGGAGAAATTTTTCTACATGACAAATCTGTCCACCAACCTTTTTGTCAAAAAGCTTCCGAATATATGGCTTCCAAAAATGTTCCTTTATGCCTTTTGCTTCTAACACTAATCCATAATGCAATGAACACAGTTTTTCAATGATGCAGGGAGGATCAGATGATACTTTATAATCCTTACTGTGAAAGTCTTCAGGTAGACCTACAATTAAGAATATAATTATAATAATATTATTAAATGTTTGTTTTTATATTATTTTTATATACAAATATATGTTTATAATTCTATTAATGTTATTATAATAAAATTATTTCATTTTGCAAATTCCTATCCTAACTTCTTATTAAACTTAAATTCTATGATGGGTAGTCTAGGTAGTGTGAAATTAAAATGGTAAACTAATTAGTTCTCTTGAAAGAATTATTAATTATACAATGCCCCCTCAAATTGATAATGTTATCAAAACTCAATTTTGAGTCACAGATTTTAAAAAAATAGACATCTAGTGATAACAACTTAAAATAGCAGTTCTAATAGAAAAGCAATCAAACACTTGTGAACTATAAAATTTATTCAAATAAATTTGAGATAATGGTCCCAGATCCCGTCTGAACCACTACAAAGTAAATGCGAATACTCTTCAGCAGTGGAAATGAAGTATGTGTCTGGAAAGAATTACATCAGAAATAGTAATTCCCACATATTTAAAATCAATATTATTCAATGTATTCCCTGCCACATACATTCACACTAATTTCAGTAGCCTTAGGAGTTCTTGCAGGCTTTAGATAAAGACAGACAGGTTTTTTTCCACATACCTTTAAAATTAGGATTCAGAAGCTCTTTGCGGTTAGGACACTGGAGAGCGTTTCCGTACACTAAATCCAAAGCACACAACAGGAGGTGGTAGGAATTGACCAGGTCATCGCTGATCATAGGAAAGTTACCTTCAATATTAGAAATACAGAAGAGAATAATTAAAATTAGCATCGATTTAAAATTTTTTAATCAGAGATTTGAGATCTGTTGAGATTTGTATTATAATCAATAATGGAGTCGTGGAAACACAGACTTCGGAGAATATAAATATCTGGATAGAAATACAGGTACTAAAACAGACACACACTTAATAAAACATTAACTTAATTAAATATTAAAATATATTTCTCTTGTGCTTTACCAAAGAGCAAAAATGCATATCTCTGATCTGGTTTATAATGTAGCTTTATTTCATATACCTCTAATGTATTCTTATTTATCATCTTCCTGTAGAAAACAATCTTTGTATCCTCTTCACTCTTTTATCACCTTTCACAAACATTATATTCAGATTCATTACTTTTTATTGAACTTACTGAGGATTATGATATTCCTTTAGAGGAACGGCCATAGCTAAAAACAGTCTTGTAAAATAATCTATACTTTTAATTAATACCATAAATCAAAGTTCCATGAATTTATATGGACAGCATGATTTTCTGTCACTCTTTAAATACTCATAACTGTTCTACTATTTTTTTAAAGTTAAGCTCCACAGCACTTATCTGAGCCCACTATGAAGATAAAGTTTAACATGAAAAAATCTATCACATAGTAATAAACTCACTTAGAAACATCTATAGGAAATCTATGCTATTCAAATTTTGTCTGAATTTTTTTTCTATCAGTAATGTATGAGTTTGTTCAAATTTATATTCAATTTTCTGATTCTGTGTTTGTTAGAAGAAAAACAATTTCAATGCAGATAATTGGAACTATTTAAAATAACAAAGCCTACATAAAACTTGTATTAACTGCACATGTTTATCAATTATTTCCAAACTGTTAAGGGCTCACAGCAAAGCAATAAAAGTCCTAAATACAATAGAAAAGTGTTAATCAATAATAATCTTAAAGAAGCAACTCTTATAACGTAAATTCACTTTCATAACCACAGAGTCCAACATGGCAATCCCCACTGTCAGCACAGTCAAAAATAAATCTTATTTGACAGTACCAGTAATTTCATCCAAATGATTTGTCAGTGACATTTCAAACAATAGCTTACAACCCCCTTTCCCAACCTAGTACCAAGTAATGAAAAATAGTTATCTCAGCACAGCAGAAAGATTATTTTTTTCATTTCCATTTTAAAGAAAGAAAGAAAGAAAGTCAAGATAGAGAGTTTAAAAATAAATTCTTACAAATAGCATGCAAGAACTGCAGTATCTCCACACAAAGCCGCTACCTTACTTTGCAGGGTACACCAAAGGTAGGAACAAGATCTGGTCTTCTGCATTTGTGAACCTGAACACAATGACCCTCAGGCCCACAGAAATGTCACAGAGACAAGCCTCAACTTGCCACTGATGTGCGGTTGCCACGATAAGGATTACTGCCAGCCCTCAAAACACACTGAACAAAACTTAACATGAGTATTTAATGCCTTAAGTGGTCAACATTAGTTTACATTTTTGTGCTGCCACACTTTAATAAATTTGCCACTAGTCACTGATTTTACAGTTTACAATTACTATAAATTTTCCTTTTTCCTGTAAAACTGAATTGTCTGTTGTCAGCATTCATGTCAGCCTATTCTCTACAAAGTTAATTTGTATGTCTGAAACTGCTCACCAATTAACATGTAGTTATCTGATGATACAGTTACTCAAACATATTAACCAATAATTCAGCAGTAGAAAGACTCTTGAAGTCCCTTTGCACCTTATCAACTGTCCAATCTTCCCATAGAAGTGAGGTTTTTATAGCAGGGAAAAGAAAAATCTGTTTTTCAGACTGACCTACTTTTCCAGCTGCCCAACTGTGCTGAAGAAGTGAAGTCCTGACTGACTGGAAATAAAAGTACAGCACTAACTCTGCTCTGGACTCAGTGGCATATGAAGAGATACCTCACACTACTTGAGAGCGCTACTCTGGACCAAAAAAAAAAGGAAACTCATACTGTGTTTCAGGGTTGGGAGCAACAGACTTGTTTAAGAAAGATTTGCCTTCCCTATAGAGTGGCATCTTCCACGTAAGATACAGTGTTCAGCACAGCACTTGTGCAACGCCGCACCTTTCTCCATCTCTGTGAGAAGATGTGACAGTGAGATCCAGTAATACTGCCAGGAACTTCTCCAAAAGGGAGCTCTTGGCACCCCCCGCGATGTGGCACAGTGCAGAACGAAAGGCTAATCTGTGCAGAACAAAATTAGTGCCAGATAATTCAATATTGTGACAGACTGCTCTGTCCTGTCCTCAAAAGCAGCCAACTAAGGAAATCACAGCACGCTGCAGGAATCTTAACACTGCTTTGCTTTTAAATAAAAAAAAAAAACAGCCCTGAAACACCTACCACACACCTCAAAACCAAAACAAAATTCCTTTTATTTACTCAATTCATTCCTTTTATTCCTTGTAGAAATTAAACTATTAGTTTTCTTCTACTACTTCTCTTATGAAAAAATATAAAAGGTCTTGGAAATTATTAATGGACTTGAATCTATAAAGATGTTCCTTCAGTGAGGAATAGAAACCTCTTCTTTATTTTCTTCAAAACACTATCTGTTTTATACAGAATTCCCAGTGAAGGCTCACCCAAGCAGTACTTGACTGAAGCCCTAGGTAAGCAGAAGCTCTTTAAAACCTGGGTTTAATAAAGAAAGTCTTTAGATTATATGTGGTATGACTGAACAGACTTAAGCCCAAAATAAGGATTTAATTCTGGTCCCTCCTGTGGCTTTTTCTCCCCTCAGTTGGGAGAAATCCTCTACTGTTCTATTAGTTTTAAGGCTGCTCTTATGATAAAGGTTATATATACATTGCAGTATATTGTCTGTTCATTGCATTGTTTCTGCAGGCACATATGGACAGAGGATCCCTCTACATCTTCCAGAGGAATCGGAGTCTTCAGGAGAGTCAGCTGGTTATATATACACTGCTGTGTCCAAAACACGAGAGAAAATCACCCTTGCAGGACAGGCACGTGCAGACCTACTGAGTAATGTCTATAGTTATTTGATACAGTTCTTGTGTCCTCATTGTTTAAAAAGGTAGGGGGCAAAAAAGGCTACCAAAAGAATTAGAAGACTATCTGTAATACTAGCATAAAAGTAGTCACACCTAGATTTCTATGGTAATTTTTTACAAGGTTGTAGGAAAATATTCATTAAATATTTTCAGTGTTGCTGGAAATTTAGGAGGAATTTAAATATTTTTTGTTCCTAGTAAATGTACGTATACACCTTATATTAATAACAACAACATCTAAATATGAACACATTAAAATTCTAAGCTACTTTTTCCCTTGGAATTACAGCACAAATCTCCACAATACTAGGAACCTTGTAAAAATATTCTACATAAAAGCTACCAAACTATTCAGAGCTATAACTTACCTTAAAAATGTGGTAAAGCTGGGGAAATGAAACAGAACAGGTTCCTTCAGGCTGTTCTGAGAGGGTTTCTTCTCCAAAGGCATTTCTGAATTCACAAATGCCCACACTTTTTCAGTGTTTAAGGACTGCTATAACATAATGACTAACAAAACAAGGTCTGCAGCATTTAATCTCTTTCAAATCTCTTACCTTTTGCATGAACAAACAGCACCCAACAGAACTGGAAAACTTCAGTCACAGTGCACGGCTGGCGTCTTTGGGGGAAAAATACAGCAAGACGACATCCAGTAAGCTCAGTGAATTAACACTGATAGGACATTGTACAACGTTTGATCATTCTAAAGGAAAATGAAGCTTTACTATTGCATGGCCAAAATCTTAAACCCTTCCCACAAAAACCTAAGACACAGCGTTAGAAGTAGCCAAGACTTGAGCAAAAAATGACTGTAAATTTAATGTTAAACACGGCTGGCTTAAATGTTTTATTTTAAGGCAAAGTTTTGATCTTAGTTCCAAAGAACAGGTAAATATCCGAATTTAAAATCTGCTGAAAGTGTTATTTCTGCTATAAATGGTACATACGGTCAATCGAAACAGTTCAAGAGTCAGTGCTGAAACTCCACCTTCGTAAGCCTTGTGAGTAATATAAGCACGTATGCGTGTGCTTGCAGGAATCATTACACAGTGGGTTGATATTTGTATATTTGGTACAGGCAAGATTTTCAGAACTGACAAGAATGTCATCTATGTACTCATGTAAAGCATTTTGTATAGGATTTTATATAGTACACAGAATTTTGGAATATATTTTATGTTTATTAGAACAAAATTCCTCTGATGGTCTTAATTTTAAATGCTTTCAAATAAAATAGAATTCATTCATGAAGCCCCATTTTAAATCTAAAGTTTTGCAGCCATTAAGGATTTGTTATTTCTTCATACTGCCACACACACCACACCAGACAGTTTCCTAAATCTCCTTCCCACTTTCACATTTCTGGCAAGTAAGTTCAGTTTGTGTTCTTGGCAGCAGAAAAATCTTTGCAGAGTAATCAACTCATCCAAATTTTTTTTTAAAATAATAATAATCAGAAACAATGCGCAGGTAGTTACTGCATATATTTAAAACAAAACAACACAACCTCCTGTAGCACCAACTTTTATAACTCCACATAATTCCTTGTTTCCATATAATGTATCCCTGGAAGTGCTATTTCAAATATCACAGCCCATCTTCCATCAGGTTATGTGAAGAATGGCTTTAAGTGTCAAAATTAACATACATTTCACACAAAAATTAGTAAGTATCATCATCACCTTCCAACTTAATCTTTAAAATTGCTTCAAACCTTACCATCCAAGCTAAAGAACTAACAGCCTTTACTCTTCTACTCAGAATTATATATGCAGTATATTCTAATTTCAAGATTATATGCAAATATCTATCTCAATATAGAATCTATTCCATCTATAGCCCGATTCCAATTTACTCACCTTTTGCATTCTCCAACCCTGTTTTTATTATAGATACAAACACATTTCATTATAAATGTCACTAAATTTGTTCACAAGGATATCAAGGGGAAAAAAAAAAGCCCAACAAAACCCCTATAAACTAGCCTGTAAATATTAGAAAAAATCAAGTAAAATAATTTTTAAAAACCTAAAGAAACCACAAAAGCAACCAAACAATGACACTTCACAGTAGTGAAGATGAAAGAAATAATGAACAGGAATAAAGCAGTCACTACTAACTACCACAAGACATCAGGATCCATGCTAAGTGCTGGCACAAACAGATAAAATCTTGTTGAGATCAAAATCACCAGAAAAGGCGGCCAGCACATAATTTTCACAGCACTTCTGATATGAACAGTAACAAAGAAACAAAGCTTCTTTTATAAAGTAAAATATCTGGAAGGTCTTGGTCTCTGAAGAGAAGTGTGGGAATTACTAGGCAGTGAAAAGGGCTGAGCTGTTCTGTGAGCTACTGAGGCTGTACTGATAGTACAATGATTCAATCTTCCAATCTTTCCCATCTTGGAAATACTAATATTTCTCTTATTTCTCTTGTCTATGGGCTTACTTTCATCTCATCCCTTCCCCTTGCCCCCCAAATCATAGAAACAGCTCTGGGATCTCCTGCACCCTGTCACATTTGACAAGCTGAAAAAAAGATTCAAAAATTACTGTGAGCAAAGACAGACAGACAAATCCCAGTATTATAAAGAACTACTGTCAAAATACAATCAAAACCACAACTAAACCAACTTAACAACTTCTTTATATTTTTGTAATAGTAATACTCTAAAATCAGTCCGGACATAACAGAAACGTACCTCTGTTTTCTGCCTCTCTGTTGACGAGGTTGGTCTTCTTGAGGATATCTGAAAATGTCCTGAAAAATGGGCTCGTACTTCTTAAAAATTACTGCAGAAACTGTAAAATTCCTCTCCAATCTCTCAGTTCGTTCCCTGAATTGGGAGGGTAGATTGGCCATATCTTCCCATTTTTTCATCTTGTTAAAAAACTCGATCAAGCTGAAAATACCAAATGGGTTAGATCTGACAGTTTGGTTTTGGTTGGTTGTGTTTGAAATTCCC
>JAOXJM010000063.1:29098271-29130146 GCA_026413425.1 Tringa solitaria
TTAAGGTCCCTTCCAACTCTAACCATTCTATGATTCTGTTCTATGATTCTATGATTCAAAATACCCAAGGGTACAGGCCCGGTGTCAGAGGTTACTCTGGTGTGCCAGCAGAGCTGCCTGATCTCCAGACAGCTCATGGGCATCCCTGGTGACCCTGGGCTATCACATCCCAAACGCCTAAAGGCCCATTTCCGCAGTGAGGTCTACACAGGTTATCTTCTCAGACCCTCTGCTAACTCATCCTTAGAGGTTTGTTTGCAGATCAAGCCAAATACAGGTAATTATAGGAGCAATCTCTATTTAGGATCTAGAACAGCATTGCTTTGCAGTATTACCACATTCCAATCATTTGACAGTTTAATTAGAAAAAATAGTTACCGAAAGTTAAATATAAATGTGTGACTGCACACAGACTAACAATCTCTAAGCCCTTTTTGTTATTGTCTGTTTAATGTCCTCATATTTCACCTCACCTATAAACTTAAGAATAAACAGTAGAGACTCAAGTTCAATTAAAATGAAATTCAGAGCACTTCTTTTTTGAGCTTGCACATTATTACTTTACCTCTCTAAGCCCTCCTTACAACAGAAACTAGTATTATTCTCCTTGAAATGCATGGACTTGAAAATTCCTCTTAAAAATGGTAATAAAAAGATCAAATATCCTTCCCCCACCCCCCAGCAAATATCTCTAATTTAAACTAGCCTAATAAAACTAGAGGAATTCAGAACTCATGTTCTATTCTTCTGTTCAGTGGATACCTCTAAATTCTAGAAGTAATTCTGCTGTTACTTATACCTTTATTCACCGCAGTCTAATCCTGTTCCTAGTTACCTATTTTTCTACCAGAACGCCCCACAAGGGAACTGGAGAGACTAGCATTTAGAATTTCACAGAAAGATTACAAGCTCTGTTGATAGTGAACTAGAAAAAAAAAATTAACCTGGTCATTTCTTTGCCAGAGGCTGAAGGTGTAACATAAATATAATGCAAGTCTGACAAGTTTTAGTAGGTGAGGAAACAGACTTCACAAAAACATTGACAAAACCATCTTCACTTCTGTTGGACACATGGAATGGAAGAGTAGCTACCCAGAAACCATTCTTTATTATACAACACAGAATGTTCAAAATGTGTTCTTGCTTCAAGGCAAACAGGGAATGAACTTGGAACCATACACCAGACTCCAACCAGTGACACTTGGAAGGAAAGAGAGACCAGCGATATAATAGTTCCTGCTGGTTTGTTGGAACTGTGGACAAAGTCTACCAAAAAACTTTCTACTTTTAAATTTAATCCACTACAAACCTCAAACAAAACCAAACCTCAAACTCACTGAATGCATCTTGCTACTAGTAAGAAGCTGGCTGAGGACTACTAGGGGATGTAGTTCTCCCATTACTGACTTGGCTGGCAATCCATACAAAAGGAATACACAGGCAATAATGAGCTTATAGCACAGACCTACTCCCAAGAATACACTAATATATTAACCTCATTCCCTCCACTGGAATCTCAACATTAGTTTTTAGCTAAAAACAAAACCTCTAAGAAATAGAAAATAGAAATTCTAAGTAATAGAAAATAGCTATAGTAATACTTGATTTACATTTTGATTGCAGGTAGTAAATTTCATGAAGGTGCAAACTGAAAGCAAATTATAATTAAAAAATAAAATAAAGACTTAAACTTTAATTTCTGTTCCTCACTGTAACTTTAAGATTAAGAAAGTATTCTGTGGGCTAACACCTTTCTTCCTAAAAACCTTCAAGGCTACACTTATGAGATGAAAAAGTCACAGTATCGTAGCACCTTCAACCCAACCTCTAATTTGGGGTTGCCAACTACTGTCCCTCCCTCCTACTCACAGCTGTGCCACCAAACCAGGTTAGAGAACTGAGCTGAGGGAATAAAAGCTAACATTGACTCACATTCCACATTTAATGTAACACCAGAAATGAAAAGCATGCCTTTTGGCATGCCATTTTTAACCCGTTTGCCTTGGTTTTTTAGGATACATTTCACATCACAGTTATCTTATTCTGCAGATACTCACAGACTGTTTTACAACTTCTCCCCATTCAGGAGCCACTCCATACTCTGGATTTTCTTTCAAGAACCTGCATAAATCCTTCAGAGGGGGAGCAAACGCACCCCCCACCTGAGAAGCAGAAGATACAAGTCAGGAAATATTTCTCATTCGATAAGAAAAAGGCAAGGTTCATGCCTGACACGGTTTCATTTTTGCCTTCCGTATAAAGCAATGCAAATTAAGTCTGACTTTAAGTTATCAATGAGTACGATACAGCTTTTGACTGATACCTGGCGGTGTACAGGAGATACTCTTGATTTGTTCCAAATCTACTGAACTCAAACTCATCTATTAAACTCATACTTTGCAAATTGACATTCCTACTCATGTTTCATATGAGAGTTCATTTAGATATGCAGTGAATGGAAATGCAACCACATCAATAGATAACAGTAATGGTCCAAGGATTAACAAGAAGATTGTAATTACAATTTTGTTAAGCTTTCCCTTTACCCAATAAATCAGTCCTATGCAATACACCCTATTCTATCATTTCAGCCAACTTCTAAAATTACTACTATTAAAAGACTCTGCTTCTCTTGTGAAATCATTTCTTGTATATTTTTTTTTCACTCAACAAAGTCCAAGTTAAGAATGCTAGAGAGCATGTCCTAATAAAATCATGTAAGCAGGAAAATAGTCTTTCAAATTAATCACAAGTATTATTCAGATGCGGAAAGAAAGAAAAAATAGTAGAAAGAAAGAAAAAGGGAAAAAGAATTCCAGTTTCTGCTCAGCTTTGTCTAGAAATTGCAACTTAAACTCACATTTTCTAGGCTACTTTTGGTCCCCTCTCCCTCTGTTACTAAATGAACTAAAACAGAAAATGAAACAACATGCGAAGCTGAGGAAAGGTTATAAATTGGAAAATTGAGATTAAAGTAACAGAACAGAGTCTCAACTATGGTGTGGAAATTTATTAGTCAAAAAAAACCCATCATGAAAACACGGGCTTTTACAGCAATCACAGATCAGATCTCTCACTCCTCGATCATCAACTTGGCAAAGATTCCTCAGGGCATGGCTTACAGACAGCAGCCAAGGGTGTGTGTTTCTCAAGACCAGCAGCCACACAGGTTCCTCTTTAGAGCTGCTGTATCAATGCACTGGAGAGATTAAAGACTCAAATTCTGCCTCACTCTCCTTTACAGATACAAAGAGCTTCTGACCTTAATATAGCAGCATAAAAAACATAATCCCTGCTTTCCTCGCAAGTGGTCTCTAACAAAAGGAAAAGCTGGCAGTATCGCAAGACTCCATACCTTGATGCAAAGGCTCTCAGGCTCCCACTGGACTGCTGCTCTGGTTCTACCCTGACACCCACAGACACCAGCCCACACATCTGCCTTAATTTGTTCAATAAACGACACTAATGTTCTGCACGCTTTTCTCGAATATTGCCTTTCAGCCTTCCTCAAAGCCTATGCAATGTGTTATCCCTTTTCCCAAACTTTGATCACTTGTCCAAAAGCTTGACTTCAACCTTTGGTCTCCCATCTTCCACTGCTGGGATTTTACACAAGAATTCCCCTTCTACTTCTGTTCCCCTGTAACACTACTGCTTACCCTAGCAATATGATTTACAACAGATATGTACTAATGAACCATAAAGGTCAAATGCCAGAGAGAATTGAAAAAAGGAAAAAGCAAATCAATCCAGTACACAGGGTTTAAGCAATTCCAGTAGACAAGATTCTATGCAGGACAGACTGCATTGGTATTATACACCAATATAATTTCAATCATGTTAAAAGTCGTAACAAGAAGACGTACACAAAACTTAAAACTTGTGTGAAAGTTGGTACTTTGATCAGAACAACATATATTTCAGTGGCCATGCCTCTGTATTAGTCAGTGGCACAAATATTGCAATATAGTGTTCAATCCTACCCGAGCATAAACCACAAGGTGAGTTTCTAGCCTTATCTCAAGTATTTTCATAGTTGGGAAACATTTACTAGAAGGTTGTCACTGACTTCATTGGTCTGTGCCAAAATCTTAAACCAAAAACCTTTCATTTGTACACAGTGCTTCAGCAAGTGTAATATTAGAGGTTCTACATTTTAGGTAACTTTTCACTTGGGAAACAGAGGAATGGGAACAGAAACACGAATACCTTTCTCGCATTTCTTCTGTTTATGAGCTGAACACGTTCTTCACCAGTCAAACTATTAACGTCCAGTTTATTAGGGTTTCGACAACGGTGCCTTTTCTGTTTGGGCCTCCCGTCATGCAGCTGCATCCTCTGTTACAAAAAATTTAAAAGCCAATTATCCTTCTGATATCACTTTTAAAAATGGTGAGATGCCTGCGCATTCTCTTGATTCGAGCGCTCATTTGAAGTCACCTTCGATTTCAGAAGTATTTCAGTAACAATACTAATTTACTAATACCAATCATAATAAGCAGCCCAGTAGACAAGACTAAGTCCTCTCTCTGATGCCTCTACTCATTGCTTTGTTTTAATAATTTTTCAGTTTTCAACAGTGCTTTACTGTGAGGAATGTCGCTACTGTTCTGTATTATAACATCTTAAGGGAGAGGTAAGGTGGTTATTCCAGGCATCAAAGGAGATTTTCACATGTTCTGTTCAACATTAACAAATCTCAAATTTAGAGGTAAAATGAGAACATCATACCCCCAACAAAAATCACTGCCACAGCACTGTAACGTGGGGATAAGACACATCCCACACTACAGTCTTCCATCCTCTCGCACATCACTAAATACGCTGTCACACATTTTCAGGTCACAGCATCAGTATCATGGTAATAGGAGTTTTTTTTATCTTAGATTGTCTAATTTCACAGAGGATTAGAAAAACTAAGATCAAATGTCTTTGTTTAATATTGCTTTTCTTAGCAGCTCTATTTGTAAGGGGAAAGGCAAGGCTTGCGAAGCTCAAATTATGTAAAAAGAAACAGATGTTTTCCTTTTCCTAAACAAAATAGAAGAACAGGGAAAGAAGAATTCCATGTAACATCGAATACAAATTCAAATACATTTTATGAGAAATGTTTTACTGCTTAGCTGAAATGAATACTCACAGGAATACAAGCTCCTGAATCTTCAACGTATCCAGGATGCTCTTTAAGCCACCTTTCTAAATCTTTTCTTTTGGGGGCATCATCCCCTGCAAGCCTCGTTCCATCTTTTAGGTTAATAACAGGAACTGGACTCTCTGCATCGAGCATGCCTTGGGACTGCGTGTAAGTGAGTGATGGGTTCATTCCTGCGGCAGCTTGACAGGAGTTGATACCTGGGTTAACCTGGGGAAATTAAAAACGGTTAACTAAGTTGTCCACAGAAAACAAACTATCACAATCGGTCCATGTATGATACAACGAGGGCTGCAGTCCTGCAGATCATTATGTACCCACTCAAGGACCCAGTGAGATCACTCACCGCCCTTTAACTCACTCTACAATCAGGCCCTGTAACAGATGTTACAGGAAAGGATGACAAACAGTGTTGTCAGGTAAATATCAAGTTTTTAGTAATAGATTGTTATTTACAGTTCATCAAAACTAGAATTAAACTTACTTTTCCGAAATAGTTATCAATAATGAATATATCTAATATTTAGTAAAGCTTCACCAGTTCTCATTTGTGTAATTATACACTGTCAGTGAACAATTCCAGAAAAACAACCCCCAACCCAACAGGTTTAAGTAATGAAGTTTTTGTTGTATGTTGACAGCTGGTTATGCTCAGTTAAGTAATTAACAGTAATTTGGACCTCATTTTTGGATATAAAGTTTACTCACATGATTAGGCTGTTTATTTCTATTTATAAAGAGGACATCAACTCCTTCCACGTTCTTCCTCCTTCCTCTTCTCTTTTTGACTACAGGCTGACTGTCAACTATGACTCCGTTGGCACTGGCTGTTAAGTGACTGGAAGTACCTAATTAATGATACAATAAAATTAGTGTCAGATGCTTGAGCTGTTTATAACAAGAAACATGCCTGAAGAAAAAAAGGAAATAAAATTGCTTGTAACAATGCAAGCGCATAAAATTTCTACATGTAATATCTAACAGAAGTGGCCTATTGTTTTATGACTGTTTAAAGCACTATTAATATTGGGCTCTGAAAAGCCACTCTAACTCTGAAAGTTTCCTTTTACTGTCCCCCATTCCCTCTAAATCCATCCGAACAGGGAGGAGAGCTGTTAAAAACTGCTGAGTTCACACACACTCAGAGGCAGACAGCCCTAAACAAACGTTCATAACAAGACCTTAATGGTATGTCGTAAAAGAAGAAGAGAGTCCAAAATGCAAGTGACCGGTAGCTTTTTTTTTTTAAAGCAAATGTTCTCCTGCACATACATATGACATCTCAACGAACTGCAGCCATTTAATCAGAAGCTGCCCTAAATCAAGCACCTAATTCTAATAATTTCAAATGTTTTAATCCAAATTGTAACTGCTTACTTTGGGCTCCTTTTTACTTGTCAGTGTACACCTACTGGTATTTTTTAATGAAAAAAGCCAAACAAGCCAAAAATTGGTTCTAAATTGGTTCCACTGTTTCTTTACGTGAGACACAGGAAAGAACATGCAAAAAAAAAAAATCTGAGACTCTTCCTCTTTATTTACAAAGTAGCCACAAGTAGTTCTGATTTAAAGTGACTGCTGTCAGTGTAGAGCAATGCACTTTTTAATTAATAAAATCTTCTTGTGTGAGTGTTGAAAATGTATAATTGCATCCTTCTATTAAATGAACATTACAGCAACTGACTCAGAGAAAATATTCACGTGGTCCAACCTCAGGCCTCAACTTTGATGCCCAGAGCATCCTTCCAGACTGCAGTTTAGAAGAAGCAACATTTCAAATGTCTCTCTCCACACAGAGATCAAGAGAAGAACCCAGAAGATAAGATTTAATACTAACCCCTATGCCCTCTGACATTTTACGTACCTGATTCAGGAAGTGATTTTGGGAAGTTGACAAGGCTGGTTTCCGAAGCGCTCTGGAGTTCACGTAGCCGAGCCAGGTATTGCTGCTGTCCCAATACACCTTCCTCGCTTTCAAATGGCCTTTTCTGAGACAGTCCCTGCTTCTGAAAAGTCAATTTCAAACCACCTTCCTGTTAAATAAATGCCAGGGTTAGAAGAGCCTCTTCTGAAGCAGAAATGACTACTTCATAATCAGGATTCTTACATACAAACAGTTACTCCAGAAGAGTTGAGGAAGAACGAAAACGTTGTATTAGATCTTAAAACAAGCCTTGCTTCTCCTCAATGTAAAAACCAAATCTGGAAAGAGACTGCATGGAATAGCTTCTATGAATATACATTTTAAGTTATCTACTATCTCAATCAAAAAATCCAGACACTGAGCAGTTGTCTACCTCCCTGATCCAGTCCTAAAGAAGTGCCAAACCCAGTTACAAGAGGGAACTTTCATACATGTTTATGTGCTACCAAGAGGTCCCAAACTTCCTGCGTTTAAATTGAGATACTGACCTGTAACCCTCTAAAAGGCCATGAAGAGCTTGCTGGCTAGGACATGCTGAAATATTTATAAAAAGCCAAACAACAGAAATACCTTTTTTTTATGACCCAGATTTCTTAGAAACAGCATCAAACAGGCTGTCTGGGGAAGCACCAGAATGGCAAAATTTCAACTCAGAAAGAGAAATAACGATGATTCCTTCTAGTGGCTTATGCAAATAAATAATAATTTAAAAAAAAAAAAAGCTTCAAACCCCCCCAAAAAACTAAAGCCCAAACCCAAACGCTCAATGCCCGGAAGCAGCAGACCCAAATACCCACAAACAAGCGTGTGAAGGAAGTGAGAGTGAGAGCAGGCAGCCACTTGCAGGTAAAGCATGCCGCACACCGCAATCGCAATCAGGTCCTAGGGCAATAAAAATAAACATACGTCATTGATTTTCACTGTAAACTCCTTTTCTCGTACATGCTTCTTCACCTTTGACATCTGTGGCGATTGATCGTATTCTTCTTTGAGGGCTGGGAGAGGGGGCGTGGGTGCGCTGGGCTCGCTGTACTCCACAGCCGCAGCGGGGCTGTCCAGCAGTTTGGTTGTGTAGAAAGATGCCACCGTGTTGCTGTCGTAGCTCCTTCGGGCCGAAGGCCACTTCCCCTTCAGCACAGTCTGACAAATACTGTCAAGTCGATTAATCATAACTCGATCCTAAAGAAACGGGGGAAAACGTTGCTGTAAGAGTAACGCCTACCAACACCGTACGCGTTAGATTCAAGTAATATCTTCTAACTGCAAAGTCACCAGAATTAAAGATTTCCGAGTTTCTGGATTCACTGTACAAGTTTGTGAAAGCCACTTTCGGGTTTATTTTCACCACCTGTGAAAAAACATGCAATCTCTCTTATTTACACGGGGCCTGCAAATGCTTGGAACACATTCTCTCACTGATTTTTAAGGAAACACAGGGTAACTACCGCAGCGGTATTTGTAGGTCTGGCTTTGCCTCACTGCTAGCAGGGTCTCAGCCAGGGCGGGGAGCACCATGGCTTATCTGGCAAATAGCATTTATGAAACTAAATCTACAGACATCTCATTTTAGCTTTTGAAACTGTATTATTCCTCCTTCACATTCTTTAGACACCAGACACAGCCCTGACTTCACACACCTGCACAACACACCAGTCTCGAGGCCCAATAAGCCAAATATGTGCAGACTCCAGAAACTACCAAGTTTTCTGTTAATTTCAGAGTGCAGTTATTTGTTAAATAAAAAAAAATGTGAATGCTAAAATTACCTGTTCTGCAAGCAAACACTTTTTTGCCAGGTTCAAGACCCTCCTCTAGCTTTACAAAACCTCTGGGTTCACACACTCTGAAGGCCATTTTTCACAGTCGGCCAAGCCCCCGTGACATGAAGGTTATGCTCCACTTCTCAAAAATAAATGTTCAAAAACTATGAAAAGCAGTATTTACATTTAAAATGCATCTTCCAGGAGCAAACGTAACAACAACTAAAAGCTCCTGAGGTTCAGCTCCTTCATCTATTTCCCCTGCTTCAGCACCCATTGTGTGTCCTCTGTTGCCTTCTTATCCAGACTTGTCTCAACTACTTGACCTTGACTTTTCCTTCACGACCAGCTTGTGATCTGGCTCTGAATTTCAAGCTGTTTTTTAACTCATGCCTGTTCCACAGAAGGAGATTTTGAAATTTTTTTTTTTTTTTTTTTTAATTAAAATGCCAGTGTGGGGTTTTTTTTGTTTGTTTTAATAGAGCATATGCCTAGCAACACACTAAACATACTAAGATTTCTTTAGAACTATTGAAAAATATGAGCATCAAAAAAATCTGTCACAACATTTAAGTTCACATGGGCTCTCCTACACTTAAAAAAAACCAAAACAACTATAAAAGAAAGTAGATTTTTTCAGATTCAGAAACTAAGTCTCCTCTTCCTTATGCAGCAGGAAAGAAACCTATCAAAAAAATATAACCCAGTTAAAGTTTCTGTCATGAACAGGCATTCCAGCAATTCACAATTTTTCCTTCACCCTCTTATTTAAGCCAGGAATTGCAACGGTAAGAAACTGCTCTGCTGCCTGCCAAGCTGTGTCAGTCATAGAAATTCAGATATGAGTAAAGAGCTTAAAAATATTTAGTATTTACTTTAAACAAGATGAATTTCCACTCACTTGGTGTTATTACCTTTTCAAAGTATACTTCAGAATTTTACCAGTTCACATATGGGATCACACAGTGAAATTTTAACAAAGTTGCATTACAGTAGTGCTTCGGCCAGCCTGTACTGTAACATGACTTAGGGTTTGGCAGTGTAGCTGAAGGAGTTCTACTACTATTCAGATTTTTTTTTTTAATATTTGGCTGAAATGATGTCTTGCTGTTTCATTTTTTTATGTTATTTTGGACTACCCTAAACAATTTATCTCATGGGCTTAAGATCATCTAAATACCCGATAAATCATCTCATCTTCATCTTCAATATTCTTTCTTTAAAGTTCTGTTTTCTATGTGAACATTCTGACAGCCACAGTTATACAATTGATGTATAAAATGCTTTGTCTTAATTTTACTATAATTTACCATGAACAAAATACTGTTTTTTTTTCCAAGATCTCACCACAACGCAGCGCTACGGTTTTAACATATTTTACTGGATACTAATGTCACAGTCCACCTTCCTCTACAACTTCTGGTCTTCAAAGCAGTTATTATAAACTTGCCTTTGGCCAGTAGGATGCAGCCAACATGTATCCACCTTGTAGGAGATAACTGGAATTTGGTGTCCCATTGTTCATCTGGAAACTGTCCTGTGTCTCATCTTGCGTTGTACTGAGAGAGGCCACACTCTCCTCGTCATACGCCTTTATGTGCGGGGCTCCTTCTGCTAAATAAAACCACTAATGTCATTTGACATGAAAAGAAGATAAACACTCACCCTAAGAGGTTCCGGTGAACAATACGCAGAGAAAAAAAGTTCAGAAAAAGTCCAAACACAAAGTTAAACTGAAGAATTAATCTTTTTTCAGGATGGCTGCTGATCCTTTTCTAGGCATGTAAATGCCACACACATTCCTGTTAATATTTCAACAGCTTAACGTGTCAAACATTTAGCCATTTGAAATCAAGAGTAATCCAATAGACAATGACAATCCTTACTTATTTTAATGTATTTCCTTTGTAAGCCAACATGCACTAAAATACAGCATTAAATTGAAATTAAAGGTGTCTATCTACTGAACATGGTATCTGCTGGGATACTACTTTTAAAAACCTCCCCATTTCATTTACTGGATGCAATGCTGGGTGTCCCATGCCTTGAACATATGTTTCTGCATCACTTGTTTTTTAAAATTTTCATCACAGAGGATTTTCTGTGACTTTCTTATACTTCCCCCCTCCTCAGTATTTTACCTCTATCCATCCAACAAGGTTAAGTTTCACTGTGACATGGGGCAACAGTCTGAAATTAAAACAACAAAATAAAGGGTGCTGCCTGTGAAGGTGACTATTACACCAGCATAACCAGTAAGAGAATTGAGGGACAATTCTACAGAATTAAAATTTAACAACAGCTACGTACTGAGTCATCTGATACAATTTAGCTCTCCCTTAAAACATGTTTCAAACGTGAAAAGTATGCCAAAGCCCTACAATATATGAAATAAAACCTGGGCTTAAAATGAAAACTCAGATGAAATTAACAGAATTTTCCAATCTCTTCAAGACCAACACCAAGTTACAGCAAAACAGCCACAAAAGGAAAGGCTGATGGATTTACAAGATCTTGCAATCTGAGGATGGCACAATTACTTGCCTAACCAGGCTGAGCTGGCAGAAGGTAGCCTAATATTTGGACTGGTACCACATGTTACAGTATCCACCACCTACATCTAAATATTTATGTGATGTAAGGATTCCTTTTCGCTCACTGTTTTAATGTTTACATAAAACTGTTTCCTCTGAAAATGTCCTTCCACCGCTACAGGCAGCAGCATTTTAATCATTTTGTTTAAGTGGCATTTTACTTGCCCAGTAATCATTTTCTCAGTAAATTAACCCTATGGTTTCCATCCGTCATTTCCACAGACAAGAGAATTCATCTAACACAATGCCTTTTTCCCCTGAGGTACTGGAAAAAATTAGCTTATTTATGTTGTAATCCCACTGCCTAACTTCATCCTCTTCCTTTTTCTATTACCATTTGTTATCACACAGTGGAGAAACCTTTTCACATTCTGGATTTCACAACTAGAGGAGACTTCATAATATCAAAATAAGGAAGGTATTCAATACCAATCAGTTGGTTTATTAAAAAGTATTACGTCACTGCCCTGACCACAGGTTTTTGCTTCTATTCTGAAGTTTTCAGAAGTCTCTCTGTGTTATTTAGTCCTATACTGTATAATCACCTCAATCTTTTATAAAGCAGGTACATATTTTTAAGTGTTTGAAAACTTTCAGTGCAAATACATTACTTCACCACCTCTAATTGCCAAGAAAAAGCAGCTTCCATGACCCTATAGCTTGGACAGAAAGAAGCTTGCATGAAAGCCCAATGAGGAAGCTATGAAGACAGGTGAGTAAGAACAGAAAAACTAACAGGGAAACCAAAAGAACATATTTAGGAAGAAAAAGCAACAGCAGTAGGAAATACACAGACACATAGTATTTCCAGAAGACATTAGTTGTTCAACTCTCCTCCCACAGGTGAGCCACACACACAATAATCTTGCTTAGGGAATCAGCCAACAAATCCCAACTACCTCAATCCAGGCACTGATACGAAGCAAAGAAAAGGCTGTATCTCTGAAATTCTTCCAACTGACTTGAAAAATCAAGTAAAAATGTTTTAAATCTACTTTTTTGGGATTTAGTATTTTTTTTTTAGACTTTTTTTCTACAAGAATAAAGTTGTTCAGTGTAAGAGTTATACTGCAGAAATAAGACTACACACATACCACGTTTTTGTGCCGCCTCTTCATCACTATCACTCTCTTCAGATGATGACGATGATGACGACGATGATGATGACGATGAGGAGGAGGAGGATGAAGATGCTGAAGAACAAGATGAAGATGATGAAGAGCTAGAGCCTGATCGAGAGTGTGAACAAGATGAAGAAGATGAGGAGGATGAAGAAGATGACCTGGAAGAACAGGATGATCTATCTGAGTCAGAATCTGAGTCAGAGCTAGAGTCAGAGCCCCTTTTGCTGACTCTCTGTTTTTTGGAAGCTGGGTTTGGAGTTAGAGGCTCTGTCCTTGCTGCCACCATGCGCCTGTCCGTCTCAGCCTTCACGCTGGGTTTGTGATCTGTATTTTGTATCGATGTGCCATTTTTTGGACTCAAAGGTTCAGATTTCATTATTGTCTGTGTCTCCTCTGTAGACATAGATTCCTCTTCAGAAGACTGAGGGTCCTCTTTCAGATTTTCATTTTTAGCTTTTGCGTCCTCAAAAGCATTCATTTTAGCATCTGACAACCTTGACTGAGGCGTAAGAGGAGAAGCAGCTAATGCCATCTGGTACTGATGCAAGAGTGGAGTAGAAGTCCTTGAGAGTGCCACTTTATTTTGATTATAGTTCCTCTGGGCAGACATAAATGAGAGTTCAGGATCACGAAGAATGTGATAATCTGTCCGGCTAACCCCATGTTTAGCAGCTCCAATGAGTAAATCCCTGTCATGGGTCCCACACTCCCACCAGACAGGCAAGTCCGGGTTTGGCTGGCATAGTTTCAGTCGCTCAAACAACTGGGGGTGTCGAAGAGCCTGTTCTCGCACCTTCCTTAGGAGTTCAATGCGATACAACGTCCGAGAAGCACGCTCCTCTGTAATCGGCTGGATAAAAATGTTTGGGTCTACAAGTTCTGTATTAAACCAAAACAAAGATGAGAATTCAGCTAAGAAAAACCCAAAACCCCAACACAACCCCCTGCAAATCAATACTAGAAGCAGATGGCTTCAACCAGTTAATACGTATCTCCCCATTGTAAGCTCTCAATTTTACACTTAACATGTTTCCTTATCTCCTTCTCCCCCGTTTCTATTTTGAAACACAGGAAAGAAAAACCTTTTCAAGGTGAGTGCTGGCAACAGCAATTAAAGATTAAACTACAAGTTAAAATATATACCCTCACCTTCTTTTGAGGGGAGACGACAGACTCTCCGGCACATGGACATAAATGCGTACAAGTACTTCTCCAAGCTCTCATCAGTTTTCTTATGCAGCCTGGCCATCGCCCTGAACTTGGTCCAATCAAACCGGCCCCTTTCGGGATCAAACACAACTCCAAACGTGGACACAACTCTGTAAAAATCAGCTTCTTCTCTTCTCGTCCACCTTCATCAGCAAGAAAAAAATTGGCAAATTCTGTCATTTTCTTCACTATTTCACACAGCTAGAAATTATTATTTCTTCAGTATTTTTTTGTGTAAGAATGTATTAATAATGTGTATTTGCACGCTGCCCGTACCTTTGCTGTCTTTCAATCTTAGCAGCCATCTTTGGATTTAGAGCCGCTTCTTCATAGGGAGGCTGCATCAGACTAGCTTGTACTGGGAACGTTGGTGGGATCTGCTGGGCCTGCCTATTTTTACTTGTTCGTTGATAAGCTGTTATGAGGCGGCGAAGGCGCGTTGTTAAGGCAGACTGAGTGGGCCAATAGATTTTGTCTCCTTCCATCATTTGTCCATCTACATCAAAACAAAGTCAAGAGGAAAATAAAGAAGTTAATCATGGCTGGTGCTTACGGTTCTACACCAGACAATCTAAATACATTTTAGCTAAGTGACAGGAGAATTAAACAGTTCAAAACAGATTGAATTGGCTCAGATTTGGAGTTTTATGTATTTACCTCCATCTGCTATTACTAGATCACCTGGGGATGAAATGTCATCCTGTAGAAAAACAGAAGTGAAGCAAAATTAAAAACACAGCCCTCTCGATTAATTTAAACTTACATCTTACAGACAATTTACGAATATGACAAAGAACAAGAGCAATATATATTTTGGAAAAATGGCTAGCAAGGTATATAACAGAATTATACAACAATTCCCTCCCCATTCCCCGCCACCCACACAACTGCAGAAACACACATAGTAAGTTCTATCAATTTAGAGAATATAGTTTGCTCAACAAAAAGGTGGAGGTATTATATTCTAAGTGTGTTAAAAGGAGCTATTAATAGGTGCCTACTATACCTCTATGTCATCTTTAAACATTGCTGGTGCTGGTTTATATTCTGGATCTTCTACATCCCTGTTAAAATTTCAACACAAAAGAACCCATCTCAGTAATATTTCAGAAGTCCTTACACTCTTTTCAATTAAGCAAAACTGATTTAAATTTACATAGATTTAATTGTCCATTTGAAACCAGGAAAATATTTCATGGCAGCTTTGGCTTCAATTCTGCTCCCCCCAATTAGCTACCTCATTCGAAAATGTTCTTTATGACCACAGCTGCTAACCTCACTGGTAAAGCAATGAATAAAAGCAGCTCTCCCTTTCAGAAATTACCAGTCATACTCAAATTGACCTACTGGGGTCACTGGTTAGTCACACAGGACTAATAGTCAGCCAAGCTGACTGACTTGAAATCAAGTTAAATAGGTCTGCAGTACTCCGCCTCTGAAGGCTTTGGCACTTCAGCATCTAAGTAATACTTCTAAGACAGCAACACAAGCTAGGGGCCTCGTTAAGAACAAGTTGCTGCATTTTTCCTTTAACTGTGAAATCCCAAACTTCAATGGTTCTGTTGCACACTGTTCCTAACTCTTTTCCACTCTGTGGGAGTAAAACCAAAGCAGTCTTCTTCACAACAATGACATTAAACTAGCATAAAACCAGTTCAGAAGAGAATAAAGTACAACATATAAATTCAGCCTCGTTTACTTTAAAGACCCCGAAACATTCATGCCCACTTTGAAGGGCTCATACCCATCAATATAATCATTTGCTCTCTGTTCGGCAGCGACTGCTTTTTCGTCGGGCTTGCCAACCCTTTCCAAGAAGCACAGCGCTGGGTCTGCTCTGATAGTGTTGTATTTTTCATAACCTATAAAGGAAAATAAAAGTAGCACAATTTCAACTTTCAGAGTAAGCTATAAAAAGAATTAAGTGTAGGGTGTTTATATTGAGGGGTGGGGAAGCACATACGTAGTCATTAACGTTACTCACCATGTTTAAAAACGCCAATGAGGAGGGATTTATCTGCATCCGCGTCCCACCACTCGGCAGGAACTTCAGAGTGATCTGGCTCAGGGACCCAAACATCAATTTCACTAAGGAGAATCACCAACAGCAGAACCAACATCAGTAACACTCAGAGGAAGAAATAAACTTTAATTTTCTCTTTGCACATGTGTACTTTATGTAGGATTTTTAAACTTCTCTCTTCAAGCACACATGTATGACATTCCATGGCCAGCAAACTAACTAAATTAAGATTAATGTGAAAGCTTTAAAGAGTCCTAGGATTGAAATGTTTAATTTTTTTAATGGACTTTGTTATTTAATAGCAAACAACACTTAAAAAATGCATGGTTATGCTACTCAGTTACATAAGCCACAGAATAAAATATTGATCATTCAGAACAATTTGATAACCTAAAGAAACTGAGGCAAACAATTTTTCACCTCTGCATTCAGTAAGACCCCAAAACAAGCAATTCAGAACACCTAGATAGCTTGATATTTTGCATTTGACAGAGATCAGTAACAGCATAAGACTACTAAAGCAGAACCGACATAAAGTGTTATTCCTCTCAGTAAACTCTATCATTTCGTAGCAGTTTGTCCTTGCAAAATTTAACAAACCAAGGGTTATCTGCTTTTGTGTTTAATAGCAAGAGATGGACTGTTCTTCCACAAATGTTTGTAAAGGTTTTCTGAATAAAATTAAAACTTTCTATCATCCACCACAAGCTCCTGTAGCAGGGAGTTCAAGAATTTTCAAGCAGGAATCATCCGTTTAAAAAAAAAAAAAATTAAATGGAATATGCAGCACATAACCAAAAGTTATGTACGTAAGTACATAAAGAGGCAGGAAAACCCCACCAATTAGAATGGAAAGTATAGAATGCTCTCTTTAACTCACTTTTTCAGTCTATTTGACTTAAATAATATTACTTCATATAGCTAGACTTGAGAAATAGGAATCAAGACTTCCTCACATCAAATGGATACAAAGCGTTTCAAAAAAAAAAAAGTAAACAAAACAAACAAAACAAAACAAAAAAGTAAACAAAAAAAGTAAACAAAACAAACAAAAAAATACTTGGCTTTAACATTCCTAACTTCAGTCTAGAAAGATTTCTGACCTTTCACATAATAGTTTATGTTTAAAATTAACAAGCAAAAAACCTTTAGTTTACCTGGAATCAATTCCATCAAACACCTTTTGGAATTCATTACCAATGACTTCTTGTTTTAAATAATACAGCATTCTTACTCGCAGCAAGACCCTACACAAAGGAAAAGAGAAATACACATGTCAGCACTCTAAAAGCTTTCCATAGTTGTGGATGGTTTTGTTTTGTCTTCTATAACATCACAAAGCTTTCAAGTCATTTTCCTAAAACATACTTCCTTCAGTTATAAAAAGGAGATAACCTCCAGTTCAGGTCAGCTAACACTTTTAATTGCCATGACTTTTACAGATTGTTTCAATGCAAAAATTCTTCCAAATCCCAGACAAAGACCAGGCCCAGCAGAACACTTCTCACTTGCTTCTTAAAATACTGCTAAGAACAAACTGCTACTCCCCTCTTCCTACTTAGAGGATTCCCTTAGGGCTGACAACGAACATCTTTCCCACCACCTTGTCATTCCTTCTCACTTAGACTTTGGTGCATGACTCCCCCGATGGCTTCTCCATGCTTTATCTCAATTCTTGACTACAGCTGTATGAAGTTTACAAGCACGAATTTGACAAGTTTTGCTAAAGAAATATGATTTATCTGAAACAAGCTCATTCATGGCTATGAACGAGCTTTGAACAAGCTTGTAGCTCAGATGCCTAGAAAACGTGCCGGGTAAAGAGTATATAAGACTGAGGGGCAATGACCTCAGTTCTTTAAGTTTCTTTGCCAAACACTCCCAAACTCTTTAGTCCTTTGGCTGCTAGGAGGCTCCCCAGAGATTCTAGGAAGATCTCTCTCACCTTCTCTGTACAGACATAAACACACAGTTTCTTTAAAAAAAACACCACAATTATTTTAAATGTCAAATACCTGGTTCATCTCCTAATACAATGCAACCTACTTATTTTAATCAAGCTAATACTGTTACCACAATAAGGAATTAGAATTAAAAAAAAGAATCTTTACATAAACTGTCAAAGACATTCACGCTTCAGCCACTGCTTACTTGTTGCAATGGTGTTTTATGTGCTTTTTGTAGCCTTCATCTTGCAACAGATGTTCTGGATTGTATTTTCGAAGCCATTCTGCTTTGTGTATATCAAAAGTGCTAGCCTGGGTCTTCACTTTCTTTCCTTTTCTTCCTCTAGGCACAGGGGCTGATAAGCCTGGGTAATTTAAAATATAATACAGTAAGAGCAACAGGTAGGTAGAGATCCCCGTGATACTTTTATGTCCTATATCCTATACCAGTATCATGACCTGTAGTGCAGAAAAAACACTAGCACCACAGCTTCTGGATAGGAGTATTTTCTCTGTCGTCTCTTAGAGCACCTCTGGGGTACATTTCACAAGGTTAGGACAAAGCAGGGGAGGGGGAAAGAAAGGAGAGTGTGTTGTCTACTACCTACTACGAAACAAAAGAGATTTCTCTGAACTGAAATGAAAAGCAAGCTTACACAGGGTATACAAATCCATTTGGGTAAGCCAACAAATACAAACGAAGCAGAAATGACACTTCTTTTCCCACTACTGGAGTTGCACATCTGGAATAAATTCCATTTACTTCAAGTAGGACTCATTCAGAGAGGATTTTTAGCCGCTTTTATCCCAGTACCACACAAAAGTATTTAACAGCAGAAACATGTAACTCCTTACCGAGGTGATTCTGTAACTCTCGCGTTTGCCCATCCTCTGTTGGGGTAATGAGATCCCATATAAAACTTTTTATTTTCTCATCCCCTCTGTAGTGAACAAGACAATAGGCTAAGAGAGCTCGACAAATTATCTCCACGTCCTGCTCATTCAGCTGTCTCTTGAAGCGACCATGGGACAGAATTTCTCTCCATCGACCCCACCTAGTCCAAAGAGAAACACAAATCAGCACCTAGAAGTAGAACACTTGGGCTGCCCGTAGATTTCTGCTATAAAAAGGGAATTTCTCTGAAAAATATTTAGTTTTCCACTCTTTTCCTTCAGCTTAAGTTACTGGATGGAAATTTGAAAGTAACATTTGAAACAAAATTGTATGTTTAAAAAAGGGTTTTAAACAAAACTCACCTGTTTACAAAAAAATTATGGATGATTGTTTTACATTTCTAAGACACAAAATTGACCTCATACTGGCAAGCATATATAGTCATTTATTTTATAAGGTGGGTGAGAGAAGACCTAAGATTTTACTTCCAAATCAACAGATCTGATTTAAGTATGCTTAAAATAAACGGTTACATTTTCAGTTCCTATTTGCACCTCATGGAAGTACAAGATGTGCTGAAATTACGAACATCAAGTCACCTACCAAGCTTTTATTTCAGATATTTATTTATTTACAGTTTTGAGCCTGTCTACAGCACTTACTGTAATGATTTTTCGAGACACCACCATAGTGCCCATGTTAAATGTCATAATCTCCTTCGAAGAAAGGCTTTCACCTCTCTTCTGTAATGTTTATTCAATTGCAAATTGTCAGAAAGATTTATACAGGGTGCACGATAAATTCGCCCAAATTCATATTCTAAATAAATTCTATATATACATACCAGGTTATTGCCAAAATAGTTAAAAGTTATTCCATAAATACAATTTAGTAGATGGAAAAGTACTATATTTTTTAAAACTCTGTAGAATGAAGAAGGATGTATACAATACCCATAGACCAGCAAGTTTTTTTCCACCCGAAAGCACTCTGTTCTTCCATATCCATTGGAACGGTCGCAGGGCCTGCGGAGCTTCGGTTTATCATCCCCCTCGCTCTCCACTTCAGACAACTCCGCCAGCTCATCTTTCGTAGCACTGAAGGGCCGTGTTTGTTTCCTAATTCTTGGGGTATCAATAACCAGGCTGTTCTGCAAAATTTCAAACAAACCTTATCAGAGAAAGAGTTGATAAGTTTTTCTGCAGTGTATGGCTTCAGTTCAGAAACAAGAGTCTCTATCTCATGTCATTAATGGGTATTTTGTAAAGACATCACAGTAAAAATCCATGAAGCAAGGAAAACATTTTGTGATATTTATGGCAACAACAACAAAAAAATGTATTTCATACCATGGTTATAAACTGAGTACCTCATCTGAGCTGGACACTCACACAGACTACGCTGCAGTCTCTGAGTAAAAAGGGACACTGAAACCTTTTTAGAACTGACACATGGGAGCGTCTTCAGGTATAGGACACAACTTCCAGTACTATAAAATTCATGTAATTCTTTGCTATTTTGCAGACTCCAGTCCGGGACTTACCAACAGAGAAACAGGACAATCAGAACAATTACACACTTTGAACCACTTTGACAAAAATCAAAGACCCCCAAACTCTTTTGGGACAGCAGGGAGCTGGGAAATTAAGAGTAAAGCTACCAGCATAAACTAACCAGCATAAAAAGTTCCATTTGTTGAAATGCTTATCCAAAAAGCACCAGAAATCCTATACCTCCTATTTCAGAATTCAACAGCAAGCATGTACTTGAAAAAATGTGCATTAAAAAAGAGAAGTACTTACTCTGCCACTGATAGCATCTATATCTATTTCTGCTTTTTTGGCCCATTTCTGCCAGAAGTTGGGATCGTCTAGTGAAATATCAGTCCTGTTTCCAGATGCAACAAAACTAGCCTGTAATAAATAAAACTAAATCTTACCAACATCATACATCAAAAGTTTGTAGATTGTGAATCACTGCTGCGAAGTCTGCATAACTTTATTTCATCAAAATCTCCCGAGCAGCTGTTAAGACTCTAGAAGCTACTTCCCAACGCAAAGCAACTCAAAAGTTCTCCTCCCCCTTTATTTTTCAAAATCAGATCCATAATATATCAGAAAAATCTAATGAACTTTTATGCACCACCAGGAGAGAAGAACATTAAGCAGCAAGATTCTTCTGCTTCTAAGTCTGAATCTAAATTACTTGAATGGAAGAAAATAGAATCTTTTGAAGAGGCTTATCAGCATTTGGGGATTTCATCTCATGCAAAAGTACTCGCTTGGGGGAAATTTCAAAGGAGTGTTTTAAACTACCAACAATCAAAGCATGGAATAAGCTTAATTTCAGAAGGCATTTAAAAAAACCCTGATACACTGCTTTTGGGAAAAAGAGTAAATACATATAAAAAACTCTAACTCTTCTGATAAAAAGACAGTGATGATGATGTTCCCTAATTGGTTTCCTGTCTCTTCTTCAGAAGTCCATTTTTTTATTTAAGCCACAATCAGCAAGATATAAGAGAGTCTAAATAAATGTATATTTATAAATAATACATATTACATTTATATTCTTAAAGGTTTTCCTTTTGCTTTGCACTTTCCCTGTTTGGAATTGTTACAACTGCATTTGTGCAGTTCCCCTGTTCCAAACTCAGTTATACGGCTTTTATTTTTTCTAAATTATTTATGTATTTCATTTACCTGACTTTGTACTTGCTCAGATTCACATTTGCACATGCTTTAGAAATTAAGAAGTCCAAATTTACTTTTCATTCTGTTCATCCAGTTTTCCAGAATAGGCTTTTGGTTGATATATTACTGTTTTTCTCTTATGTTTTCAACCCCATATACGTATATATCTACTCTCCACCTCCTGCTATTTTAGGAGCTTTCTTTTTTTGCTTTTCAAACTCTCAGCAAAAAAAGCTCAAGGTTCAAACTACATCCTACATGTAAGGCATCTTTAGGACAAGCCCAAAATTTTTTCATCTTATTCATTACTGTTTTACATACATTTTCCCCTGCTTTTGCTATGTGCACACATAAGAACCCAAAACTGGACATTAAAATAAATATTTTTTTAAAAAAACATAAGCTTTACAACATTCAATTCTATTTACAGCTCTATATTGTCAAAGAACAACTTGTTGCTTCTGCACCTTGGCAAACGTGGACCCCCTTCCTTCTGATTCAATTGTGATCGTTTTAGTACGACGCTGCAAAATTTGGTCAATGTCTTCCTCACAGAATTTAGAGCCTTCATCCTCTTCATCCATAATGGCACCATATGCACCTCTTCGAAGCAAGTCCTCTATTTCTTTTTTGGAGAGTTGTTGGATCTGAGCAAATAAAAAAGAAAAAATTATCCCCCAAAGTCTTCTTAATTTCTCTTTCCCTTTCCAATGTTTCTGCAACCAAACTATGCCTTATACTTTATAAACTCAAAAACTAGATTATTAAAACCAAAGAGAACAGTCTAGTCAACAGCTGAAAATAATCTGTTATAAGGTTACAGTACATATTTTTACATGTATGTAACTTTTTTGGTTTCTCTAGTCTCAACACCATGACGAGCGTAAGTTTTAAAAAATGACCTGTTAATACTAGATGTAAAACTCATCTGATATTGAAGTAAAACATATATTAATGTGAGAAGATACACGGAAACAAAAGGAGACTTCTCTTCTTGTTTAAAATTTGACATTGGACCTTAACAGGCAAGAAACAGTGAGAGATTTATCAGAAAAACTCACTGCATTTAAAATGATGTCAACTATATTGTTAGTCTACATTAGAAAACATAACAGAGATGCAAAACGGTAACATCTGTCATTTAAAATAGTTCCCACATAATTACAAAAGGAAAAGGGAAGTCACTCCAAGAAATAAGTGTACATACACCACCGACACTGTTCTCTCTCCCGCTCATGCTCTGTAGGACAGCCTTGTCCAGGCCCAGTTTCAGACTGGCTCTGTCGAACATCTCTCTCTCGTAGGAGTTGCGCGTGATCAGCCTGTAGACCTTCACTGCTTTGTTCTGACCAATCCTGTGACAACGGGCTTGGGCCTTTTGAAGGAAGGGACAATGGCAATAAGAATTTATACTTAGCTAGGAGTCAGATAGGATTCTTTTAAGAAATGGTTTCTGCTGTAGCGCAATCCGAAAACCAACAGCATGAACTCAAAAGGAAGTCAATGCACATTTACTTAAACGGAAGCTATCGGACATCTTCCGTATCGTGAAGAGTTTTCTAAAAACAGTGTATTAAACGAAATGCAGGATCTGTGCTGAGTGGTAGTGAATGGTATTCCTCTGGCAGTAACACTAGATAAGGGCACGCTCGCTCCTCAGTTATCTGACCTCCAGATACAAATGGTAAAGCAGCTGCGACTTGAGAATGGATTCTATTTCAGCATCCAGTCCTAGATTTGACTAATTCACTGCTTCTTAATAAATATTAATCCTTCTCTATATATTACGTTTTAGCTGAACACCTCTATTTCTGTAAACTGTGTTAGTCAGCATATGCAAAAATCTAACCCTACACATTTACGTCATCAAAATCTTAAGAGTTCTATAAACTCACTGACTTGGTTCACCGTGTTGTGCATTTAGAGAGTTATCAATCTGAAAGAAAAAGCCGAATGCAGATGACCTGTCCTATCCAAGTAGGAAGTATTAAACGAAAAACATTAAACATATGCCTTAAAAAAAGAGAAGAGAATATTCTAAAGTGATACATACTCAAAACAGAGACAACATTCAAAGTGACCAAATTACTACCAACCTCACTGTTACGCTAAAAGGAAGTTACCTGCAAATCATTTTGAGGATTCCAGTCAGAATCAAAGATTATGCACGTATCTGCTGCAGTTAAATTAATGCCCAAGCCACCAGCTCTGGTGCACAGAAGGAAGACAAAGCGATCGGAATCTGGTTTGCTGAACCGGTCAATGGCAGCTTGTCTGAGATTCCCTCGCACTCGCCCGTCAATTCGTTCATATAAATATCTGGAAATCGCCACAGACACACATACAAATCATTACAAAGTTTGTCAGAATTTAAAGGGGGTTTAGAAAATATCTCCTGCTTGCGTACTTATTCTTTACAATGAATAAAAGTGATTTAAACTAACTATGCTTATCATGGCAACATAAGCAGGAATTGCAACAGAACTCATATTTCTGTAGTGCCAATACACACCAAGTCCAAAGATTGAGCGTTTTAAGACAAGTTCTTCTGAATTTTGTCCATTAAAGCAAGTGCCTGATTATCCATACCAGGAAACATGTGTTACCACGGCACTTAGATGCATTAAAACACACCATAACCCGAAGTCCCATGTGGACACTTACAGGTTTTTCACGTGCTGTTATTCCTGGCTGCCTGCCTAGGGTCAGAGAGGCAGGACACTGTACTTTTGTGTTCTACACCAAATTGTCTGAACATGTTAGGGGTAACCAAGTAACCGGCAGAAAGCAGTACTTGGTGAGCTGTCACCCGACAAACTGCATATTGATTCTGTCAAGATTAAGAGAAATGTAACAAAAATGACATGACAGCACCTCTGACAGTCTTTATCAAGGCATCAATGAACCCAGGGCTTCCTAAACTAAAACCAGCACATTTAAAAGCCTTAAGTAAAACTGTTATTTCTGTTACCTTTGATAATTACAAGGACTCCTATGAAACTTGTGAAATCAAGTGAAATGTTTTAAAAGGGAGCAAAGACTTCTGCACACTGTAAATTGAGTAAGATGCTGAATGTGTGTCCGCTAGTCAAAAAAACCTTTCACAACCGTTTTTCTTCTAATCAGCTATAAAATGACACAGCAGATAATCCCCAGGACCACAGGCATTTTGGCAGGCAGCCACCTCCTACAGGCATAAATTCTGGTAAGTATTAAGTCTAATCATGTGTGCACTCTAACATTTCTAATCAAAGGGTAGTATGGAGCAAGTCTCAGCTTCTCGGCATTTCAGAAGATTCTACCTGTAGATACAATGCACTAGTCTGGGTGTTGTATCGTTGCAGAAAAAGAAGTGTTTCCCATACCTGGTTATATGTACTACCGTGAAGCTAAAATTAGTCTATTAAAACAAAACATACAAACTGTTGAGCTCTCAGTTCAAACAGATAGCTTTAAGAAACAAAACCTGTAGAAGTTATATACAATTATCACAAAAATAAGTATTAACATATCTACTAATGATTTTCAATATAAGTTCCAGTATCCACTGCAGAAAGGCTTCACATTTTTACTTATTTTTTTTAACATGTTAAGTCTATATTACTATGTAGTTCATTGACAACTGTACACTTCAAAACAGTATGTACATGCCAGCAAATGGACTATTAAAACAACCAGAAGGATGTGTTTTTAGAGTTTTTCAGGTTGATACAGCAACTACTGATGGCAACCAAGTCTGAGGTTTGATTTTATGTGCTAAGGTTTTACCCATAGTATTTAGTCATGTGCCTAAATAAGCTCTTAAGTTTCCATGGAATCACCAGTATAATCAAAGGGTGCCATTATATGTGACAGCAAAAGCCAAGCCAAGGAGCTGCGTTATGGCTGGCAGTTCACTTCTGCTGCAAAATCCAAAGCAGTAGTAATTTAGGAAAGACAGGAAGCATGTTTTTATTTTTACATTAATAAAAATTAAACCTCCCGTTGTTTACCATTTTGGACTTCTATTCAGTTGAGAGTAAGGAGCTGCATTACTCCTGTCTGGGCCAAGTTCAACATGATGTAAATAGAGAACACGCTCCGTGCTTCTGAGGTTTGGATGAGCCACGTTGAGCTCAAGCTTGCTTGGTGTCTGACAGGTGATGTACAAACAATACACACAGACAAGAATGTTCAACAGAAAAAGCAACAAACCAAAGGCATGTGGTTTACTCAACAATCTCCCTGGAGTTTTGGTTTGAAGTTTTTTGTTTTTCATTTGTTGGTAAGTGATCACACACCACAGCAAGTTACACAGTGATTAGCAAAAAATTCCTAGCTTTGGCATGTGTAATCATAAATGCTGCACTAGCAGTCAGAGATACACCCACTGAGAAAGGTATGTTACAGGAGACAAAATATACAGTCTCTCACCTTTTATGTATAAGGTAATCCTCCAAAATATCAAGGCAGCGCACCATTTGAGAGAAGATAAGGACCTTGTGGCCTCCCACTTTCATTTTTGGAAGAAGTTTATCAATAAGAACCAGTTTACCAGCAGACTGGATCATTGCTTGCAGATGGAAGTCAGGAGCACTTGGGCTATATGTTTCTTTAAACTCTCCAAGGATTTTCTCTTCAGCACCTATCAAAGAATATAGTTCTGTATCTACAGGTGTATCTACACAAATATCTCCGTATACAGACAAGACTAAGTTACCAAAATCAGTGCTTGTCCCCTGAATATCCCCCATGAGCCACTGCTACCATCCCCCCAAATTGCAAAAAATGAAAACAGAACTTTTCTCAAGTATTGTGTAAAAATCTACTGAAAAAAAACCAGTTCCTTTTGTTTCTGTGATGTTTTAAATGGGACATGAGTCCTAAAAACAGTATTTTGAGACCTTTTCTGAAGCCTCACTATGACTGAAATTATAGCAAAAACTTTAAAAGCTTAAAGTGGATTTTCTTGCAAGCAGGAAAAGCATCCAAACTAGTTATAACTAAGTGAGAAAAGATTTGTGAAGTCAGTTGAAGTCAGTGAAGACTGACACAGTATCACTTGCAAGAAGTATTAATTTTAAAAGCTAGGTCTAGAAGTTCTTCTTAATAGTGCATTTAAAAAGATGTAAGATTTCCATGAGATAATTGCTTCCAAACATTCTGTGAAACCCTACAAAAGGATGAATTCACATTTCAGGCCTCAAATATACAACTGCCTCGCAAATTTACCCTGCATCTATCAAAAAAATGCCTCCACCTAATCCAATCCTTTGAAAGTCTGATGAAAGCATCAGAGAATTACAATAAGAGTTCTTACATATTTTAAATAAAAGTACAAAAATAGTTAAAAAAACCCCAATCAGTCTTTATTATGTATTTACCTTTGATGAGATAAGGGTGATTACAACATTTCCTGAGCTCCATCATAGTGTTAACCAGATTGGGTACATTTGCTTGTCCTGCTCCTTTGGATAAGAAAGCAAAATTTTTCTCCAAAATCGCTCGATAGTATTTCTTCTGGATATTAGTTAGTTCTACTTCAATTATAGTTTCCTCCTTAGGAGCCAGCTTTTTTTCTACATCTTCCTTTAATCGTCTGAGCATCATGGGTTTCAGGATAGCTTGCAGTTTCTGAACCTAAATGAAACACAACAGTTTGTTGGAACATGAAAAAGTAGTTTAATTAAAAATGTTTGAACTCTGTATCACTGATTTTTTTTCCTAAACTTATACAAAATATTTTCCAGATGGGATACTGCCTTATTTTTAACCCCAAATTACTAAAGAATTTTTTTATGTACTCCAAAATAATAAAAAGAAAAAGAATATCTTTCTAGCACTTGTCCACAAAGAATCTGCCTAAGAAGCCAGAAAACTTCGATTTTTATTATTCTCACCGTTTACTTGCCAAATTTACAAAACCAACTCCAAAAAAGTAAAAATAACTCTTTAACATAAAATATCATACTTCACTGATTTCTACTGCCTGCACAGTATAGAGAAATTGTAAGACAGAAGAACTCAGAGGTGATACGCGGGGAGCAAAGGGGAGGGTGGTCACTCTTACACACTGAAGCTCAAAATGAACTTATTCAACATTGCAATACCTGTTCCTCTGTTTTCAGATCTCCGAATTCTTGCATGAATGTAGATTCAGCAGGAAATCGCAATGGCTCAAGAAAATGAAGGAGGCTGAATAATTCTTCTACTGTGTTCTGCAGCGGGGTACCCGTTAACAGCACTTTATGTTCCTACAGAAGGAAACAAAACTCACATCACCTTATGCACACACACTTAGAAAAGTTTGTGTGTTAAGTCTGAGCATCACAACCTGAAAATACCAGCTCTGTGTATCACTAAGTACACAGGTAATGCAGATGAAGTAAAAAACCTACGCAAAACCAGTCATGGCGCATACTGTAGTAATGCACCAGAAGCCTCAAGATTCATGGTAGTATCCGCTTTTTAAGACCTTGCACTGTATCAAATAAAACCTTAACTACAGGACTAGAGAATAAGTCTGTTTTATATCCTACTACTTGCTTGCTTTTATTGTTAGGTAACTTGTTTAAAATACTTTCCAGGTTTTTAAACATTACTTCCTGCACAAAAACTATTTTATCGTTATAAAGCAAATTTTAAATGAAATCTCTGATCATTATCAAAATCTCTGATCATGATCAAAACGAACTATAGAATAGTATAATCAGAAATAGTCTCCTTACAGTTACAACTTGCCATGTTTTATTTAATCAAAACCATACCAGCATCAGCTATCAACATTACGTACATTTGAAGAAAGTATTAGAAATAGGTATCTCCTGAGAAAGACTGCTTGAAAGATCTTTTTTTGGCAGGTAAAACAGATTTGTGATTTATTATCCGACTTACTGTACTTAAGTAGAATCAAACCCCAAAAGAGAAACACAATTACTCACAAGATTCATTAATTTTAGTCCTTCCAAGAGTTTGCAATTTTTATTCTTCAGTCTGTGAGCTTCATCAATAATAACGCACCGCCACTCGATTGCATTTAACTCTGGACACCCACCAAGAATCATTTCAAAAGTTGTGATAATGGCTTGGAATCTGTAGGTACCTCGAACGATACGTCCCTGGAGATTCATCAACACACACAATTTGTTACGTTACCTCAAATCTACTCCATTTAAAGATTTGGTTGCTGAAATTTTATCAAGAGCCAGACAGCAGATTTTACATTATGAATTGTTTCATCATCCCATACACATTTATCACATCTCTATGCTTCTGTAATTAATACTGATGAGTAATTATCCATAGCCTCAAATCCAATATTGTCTAACCAACAGTAAAATATTAACCGCTTTTAAATTACAGATATAACCATCTAATAAAACTGTTTCCAAGGTGCATGTAGATAATATCACATTTTTAAACCTGGGAAAACCTGAAAGACTGACAGGAAAAAGCCTACAGTCAATCAATCAAAATATGAGACAGTAATACATGTAGCACTCATACAGCAAGTAAAAAAAAATAATAAATCACCTGAGAACTAAATGAACACTTTTTATCGAGCTTATTCTACTCCATTGGTCTGACAACGAGTATGTAAAGCCTTCACTAAGGCAGTACACAATAACTCACTAGAGAAACAAGATGTCATTTTAATATTTGGCACTACTTAAAAGAAGTTTTCAGCCTTATCAATTTTCTAGAAACACTGTGATAGTTTAAAAAATTGTTTATTTATGCAGAATATATAGAAAAGGCAATCCTCCCCCCTTTTAAAATAGTCAGATTTCAATGTTTTTTTCAAGCCGTTTAACGTGAAGCATTTCAGACAGACAAGCAAAGGAAATCAGCAGCTACATAAAGGTAACAGAGAGCTTAATCGGCTGCATTTTTGTTCTCACTGCTCTTCACATTCAGGCCCCAACTGCAACCATCTGTGTACATTTTAATCTCCACGTGAGCATCGGAGTCACTGCTATTCAACTGCAAATTACTCAGCATACTGAAACACCGCACATCTTGCTGCAACCACTTGCAGAAAACGCACTCAGTAAGCATATGTTAAAGACTCCAATACGTCAAAAGGTTAAAAAAAGACATCATGGGATGTAAAACGATTTTCACTACGACTTATGTACAGATAAGGTAAAGTATACGCTTCTTTACTACTACCTGAAAGAGGTTTGGGGTAAGTTATTGCGTATTAAGTGACACGACAATACCTGGGAGTCCCTGAAGTACATCTCATACTGCTGAATCATCTGCCTGCTGATCATACTCCCGTGGTACACGACAACGTTAAGGTCGGTCCACGTGCGAAATTCTCTTTCCCAGTTGGTTATGGTGGAAAGCGGAGCTATGATCAGAAAAGGCCCCCTTATTCCAGCCAGCAGGATTTCGTAGAGGAATGTAATTGACTGAATGGTTTTGCCGAGACCCATTTCATCCGCTAAAATGCAATTTCGCCTGAAAATAAAATATATGTGTTTGTTATTAGTGTCAAAGGAAGGACAGACACTAAAGCTCTTACTCCAATGGACAATTTATAAAACCAGAGCTCAAATACAGCAGTTTAAAACAACAGGCAAAATTGAGGCACTATAAAAGATGCTCGCAAATGTTCCCTGCTTGTGATGAAAGAGCGAAGCTGTCGACTGTGTTTAGCACTGGCAAAACTTGAGCACGGAATGTTCCATGAGGTTCTCCTAAAACAATATTCCAAAACTATTCTTTCGGGACTATGCGTGCTCTGATTGGAGGAATTAAAATTAATCAGATTTCCTACAGGTACACTCAACTTGACAAAACTGCTAGAAATTAATGAAGATTCCATAAATGTCACAGACAGAAAGTACCCCAGGTAGACTCACATAAAAGGAGTTATAGCACCATGGACAAACTTCCCCTCGTTTCCAAAACTGAGACAGATGCATAAAGCCAAACACTGCACGGAGCACCACTACGTGCTCACCCTCAGCCAGACCTTCCAGATTGTCCTTTGGTGGAAGCTGCTTTTTGTTTTCATTTCCTCATAGCCATTGAAAATTTATATTCAGTTATGTTAGTTTTTTTCTATTAAGATTTGGGTTTTGTTACTATTGTTGATAAAACCCATACTCATACACCCAAAGGAAGAAAAATTTGGTTTTTTCAGTTACACCCTTTTAGCTATAAGCAGAGAGGTTAAGATAAATTTAGCTAAAACTGTATTCATCCCCAGTAAGTGATTCACTCCATATGGTTTAAAATTTACATTAAAATGCATTCCATGCATATACCTATTGTACCAGTTGAACAGGAGCCAGTTAAGTCCTTCCAGTTGATATTCCCTGAGCTGATTGCCATTTTTATATTCCCTGGACTGTTCTATCTTCTTCCAGGAGTTTGGAGGTGGTCGGTCCTTTAAGGGAAAGATTAATACATGTGCAAGTTGGTACAAAACATGTTCGTGTACTTTTCCAAAACATGTTAACCCACTATTTCCCCAGTATAACAGCTTTAGATTTAGAATGTAATTATTCAACCTTAAAACTGGGAAGGTATCATTGTTAACATTACTGACTAATGACTAGTCTGCAGAAACCCGAGATATGTATTTATTTGTCTATACAAATTTATACTTTTAAAATTAAATTAAGACTATTTTACAGTAATAAGTAGCAACTACTTTCTAAAACTAAGCATACAAGTAGCCTGGCACTGGTAATTTGAAACAGTAATTAATTTATACGAGAAACTTCAAGAATCCATGAAGTTTCACTTTGGAAGCTCTAAAAACAGCTGTCCTACAACCACAGCCAGCTGAGTATTTGGGAATACCAAAATCCCCAAAATCTGAGTAACTCTGGATTCCGAAGCGGTTTGGGCAATCTACGCTGAGTTACTGTCATCTTGCCCTTTCCTTCCGGCGTTTGCCCTGCTCGCTGCTGATCTCTCCATCTCACAGGAAGCCAGCACCAGGAATACAAAAAAAAGCAGACTTGTAATTGGTTTAGTTCCCTCAATCGACTCCACCAAGGGATCAGATGAAACGCAGTATCAGCACATGCAGGATCATGATAACAAGGGACACGACAGAACAGGCTGTAACAGTACCAAGGGATCTCATCCTAGCAAGCTAAAGGAAAGCTGAGAGGCTACGCATAGAAAGTTACATATATAAAAATATATACATACTTATATATCTATAATAATAATATATATATACACACACTTTCTAATTCACAAGCCTGGAGGCTCAACAGGCTGGCTGTTAGCTCAGCAGGCAACTTGAAGCTTTTGACTGATACTAGGTAGGATTTCAGCAGAAAACACTCTCTTCAGAGAGCATCTGCATCCCAACATGAACAAACTCATGCTTTCAAGCAAAATATTTTTAGTAAGAGCTTTTCTGATTGGCTGTACTTCCCCCTCCTCTATGTTTCTCAGTATTTATAAAAGCTTGCGTTCACTCTAGACTCATGTGGCAGCTCTGAATTTTAGATTTGCATTTTCTTTCTCTCTGTTGCCCACGTCGGCACCAGGTCTGAGAGCAGCAGTAACCAGCCCTCCCTCCCTCCCTCCCTCCCCCTGCAGC
>JAOXJM010000063.1:29133983-29145426 GCA_026413425.1 Tringa solitaria
CCCTCCACCTGCTGGTCACACTCTTCCTGATGCACCCCAGGCTGCCATTGGCCTTGGCCACAAGGGCACGTTGCTGGCACATGGGCAACCTGTTGTCCACCAGGACTCCCAGGTCCTTCTCCTCAGAGCTGCTCTCCAGCAGGTCACCCCCAACCTGTACTGGTGCAGGGGGTTATTCCTCCCCAGTTGCAGCACGTTACACTTGCACTTGAGGCTCACCAGGTTTCTCTCTGCCCAGCCTGTCCGCATCACACTGTGCGGTGGCACAGCCTTCTGGTGTGCCAGCCATCCCTCCCAGTTTTGTATCATCAGCAAAACTTGCTGAGGGTACTTTCCATCCCTTCATCCAGAAGGAACGAGAAGAGAAGCATGAAGGAACAGCGTCAAAGGAAGGAGAAGGTACGAGCAACTGTGCCTACACCATCTCACCGCACCCCCAAGTGAACCTTCCCCAGGTTAGATTGGTTTGACAGAAGTACATACATTTCTTCCTCAGAAACCCTTTTTAATATATTTTCATCATTTTTTAAGCTTTCTAAAGATACGCTAGAAATAGAGAAAAGCTATTGCTGGATATTACTCATTCTTGGATGAAAAGACAGATTTTACCCTTTCACAGAAAACAAGAGCTAAATAAATGGTCTCCAGAAACATGTGAATTCAGGCTCAAAAAAAATTACATTTATTAGCAAGTATATAATGAAATTACTCACATATGTAAAATAAAAATGTGCTTGCATTTTCAACATCAAGAATTGAGTAATGAGAGAAAGACAGGTATGAAATTTAAAGGAGGAGAGTACAGAAAAAGTTCTTTTTCTACTTCACTCTATTTGCTGGTTCTAATGTAAAAATCATCTCTATTGCTAGAAGTTTTTTTCTTTTTAAAACAGTAAGACCAACTCCTACATCAATCTCTTCTTAATTTATGACACTGTAAATCTAATCTACGTTCACAAAATAACTCTGATTTAAATTCATGAAATTAAAATTAGCGTCAGGCATGTAGCCCCTGCTGAATTTAATAAATATATAAGTCTGTTCTTTTTGCAATAATGGCTGTCAGCTTATTGGTCAGTGCTGGTTTCATAATATTGATAAATTTGAAATTATTACTAAAAATATAATGCAGTTTCTTAGCATTTTTGAGATTAAATTTGTAAGGAAAAATCTCAAAAGATGACAAAATCTGGTTATAAATATCTTTAAACAATACAAAACTCAAGTACGTGAATATGGTACTTATTTCAGTCAACATCTCCAATGAAAAAACTTTTTAATACTTACTAGTTCTTGTATTTTACAAAAAACTCTTCTGTTTCTACTGTCATCCCAGCAGATACCTAGGAAAAGAAATTTAGGGGAATGTAAAATGACAGATAAACCCCCTTTTTTTAAATAAGCAACTTAATTCCATGACAATCACTTACTTCTTTCTTTATTACCCTGGAGGATAAGATTTTGTCTACAATTGCTGCATCTTCTTCACTTGGATTTTCCTATAAATGCAGGAAAACAATGACATAAATTGCAGTAAATGCCCTCACTTCAAACTGATACAGGAAAACAATGACATTATAAATTGCAGTAAACACCCTCTCTCCAAACTCAGCAGGCTTAAAACCTTCAAACACAAGTGGCTTGTTAAAAGATCAACAATAAAGGCAAATCTGACCTCTACCCACAGCATTCTTTTTAACAGTCTGGGAGTAAAATTTCAAAATCTAGGTCTATATCCATACAGAGATACACACAAAAGTACAGTAAGTCTGGCACTTCCAAAGAGCATCAGATGCAGTGCACACCTGCCAAACACACTTACAGAGCAAGCAGTGGTGATTCTGAGACTTTCCAGCCACAGACTCACCATGAATGCCCTGGTGAGTTCATCTGATGCAGTGGACATACCCAGAATTTCGTTACACAGATATGGAAAAATAAGAACTCTGGCAGACAGGTTAAAAAAAAAATAATAAAACAAAACCAGCATGTGTCAAACTCAATTTAACAGATTTACTCTGAGCATAGATAACAAACATGCTGTGGAATCACGCAGACAAGGTCGTGCCTGCAAACTCCAGCAGGGCTTGAGAGTGACACAGATATGGGATTACTCAGCTCTGCCAAGACTGAAGCTGTGGTTCCAGAGACAGAGAGCCAATTTTTGAAGTCACCTTCCCTCTTGTCTGATTTGTTTCCAATCATTCTTTCTCCTTCCCTTACAGCTTTGGCACTCCTTCAAACATCTCACGAACACTTTTTTCCCGTTTTTTTCCTGCCACTTTATTTACCTAGAAATATGGCTCAACAGTTAAGTCTGAGTACCAGAACTGGCACAAGTTAAACAGTGAAGTGTAAACCTGAAGGGGGCAAAAAGGGAGGAATATTCCTTTTAAAATACTTGCTAAGCACAGATCCCTATAGGCTCAATTAATTTTATAGTTCTGAAAGTCATGATAATATTAGCATACAGCTTTTCATATGCCTACGCAGCATAATGCATCGTTTGAGATATACCTATCCTTAGTCTTATCCTTAACTTCAGTTAAGTCAATGAATGTTTAGAATAGAAGAGAAAAAAAAAGCAGTAAAAAAACATTTCTTCCAGATTTCAAGCGCTTAGCAAGACGTCACATTAAATAAACTATGGCTTAGTAATACTAATGTATTCCTTCCAAGTTATGAGCTTTATTCACTGAACTACTTGGGACAAATGGCAGATTCCCAATACAGACCAAGCCAGTCTTCACTTACCACAAATAATTGTAAAGGCTGTTCAGCAGGTAAAGGGGCAGAATTCTTTTTGATTTTCACAGAAACTTTAGCTTCTTCTTCCGATTGTTTTCCTTCTCCTTCTTCAGCATATTTTTTCCTTTTAACTTGACGATTTGATCTTCTCTTCTGTATGCAGGAGAATAACAACAGTGGGTTTACCAAAAACACCTTCTAATGTGACTTACAGGCTTTGGGATACTCTAAGCTATACTTCAGCTGTACCTAAAACCAAAGGCCAGCACTTGATAGAAAACATGAATCGTGTGAATCCCAGAGAGACAGAATACTGTCATATACTATTGTCAATCAATTCAGGTTTTTTTGTGTCATAAAGATATTTGATACTTTTACAGTTCAAAAGCAAATATGTAACGGTATTTTCAGGGTATGGGAACAAAGCTGATATATAAGCATCAGTATTTCAACAGCAATTTCATAATGCAGCATAACAGCAGTGTGTTACTGTCCAGTTCAAGACTGTGAGTGTACCATACAACATACGCCGAAGCGCCTCTGAGAAACAACAGTGCTACACAAAACATGGTGAGGCTTTCATTAGACCACATTGGTCAGATGGCTGATAAAGTCTGGTCTGATGGCTAACAAAGGTTCTTGCTTCGTTAATGTATTTGTTTTCTCCTCCACCTTAATCGAGCCTCTTTAACAGCAGCATTTTGATCACTTTGTGATTTACCTCTCTAATCTTCCACTCTTGTTTCTGCAAGAACCTGAGGACAAGTTCCAGTTGGAGAAATTATGTTTGGTCTAAGGAAATAATTCCTTCTCGCTCACTAAGTTTCAAATACTTATATTAGGATATTGCATATCCTTTCCACTCCTCATTACCAATACAGGAGACATTGGATATTTAACCATAAAATTAATTTGTAAATCCATTGGATAGATAGTGACAACAGAATCAAACTACTCAGCTAACATTTGAAAAAACTGCAGTCTCCTTTAGAGAACTGAGCATCATAAAAATAACAAAGTAAACCAGTCTCTATAAAATAAATCGATTATATTGAGATACACAGCAAAGCATATTTTTGTTTAGGAAAAGCCATTGCTGGTTGCAACACACTGTAGTAATCAGTTGGGAGAAAAACAAACCCCAAAATCCTGTGGTCATACTAATTCCTGCAGGGCAGCTGGTAATTAACAGTAAGATTGCAGAACAGGAACTTTCTTCCCGACTGTTAAATTCAGTCCTCAGCCTGTTATCTGGTAAAAGACCTAGCTATACTTTAATAACTACATTCTACGTCTATTAGTAAGGTGGAGCAGTAACACTCCATATACAGTAAAAATCAAAGATGGGCATCACCATTCCTCTGGAGAAGCTGGGACGGTGCAAGCATGAAACCACCCAATCAGCTTTCCACAGTAACGGGGCCAGATTAGTGTTCTCCAGGAAAAAGTAAGTGTGTAGGGTGGGGTGTTAGCACAAATAGATACTTCACATTTAAACCAGTCACACTAATGTGACATAAAATGTCACATTATAGTTAAATCAACAATAGTTTGCTGACGGAAGCAGAATTATTTTATCTTTAAATGCCAGCTAACAGGAGCAATGCAAAACGATGCATGAATTAGGAAAAGAAGGATTAAGAATCAGGTTCCAGTTTTATTAAGTACTTGTTTAATTTTTCAAAACCTAATAAGGCATTACCTGGCATTTTCAATCTTTCTCACTATGTCTCTTCTTAAAGCATGAAGTGATTAACAGAACAACAGATGTATGTTCTCCAACATATTAACATATAACCTGAGTTGCTTGGAAAAAAATATTGTATTTCTATGAGCTCAAAAGTATGGTCATAAACAAATCCTCTAAGGCACAAAATAAAGTAGCACCACACATTTTTCCAAGAAATAAATCAACATATTTAAGGAAGACACTTACTGTGAAACTAAGCATATAAAATGAATTTGGGGGGGGGGGGAAAGACCTAAAATTGCGCCCCATAGCTTAGAAATAGACAGCTATTTGCTACAGGAAAAGAAAATAATGAAAACATTCTAAAACTGAAAAGAGAATGAATTAGTGAAATAAAGGAACTTATAACTTTCATGTTATGCTTCTCCCAAACTCCTCAGAAGATGGTTGGGGTATGCTGTGACATTCTGCAGTATCACTGTTTTCTATCCCATGACACCCCTTATTATCCCTACCCCCTGTTCCCTTCACACCGGGATCAGGCCATTTGATGATACTCCCTGTCCATCCACCCTAGAATTGAAGATGACCCTTGCTGTGCTAAAAATCAAATATCCAATAAATCAAAAGCAATGAGATAAAAAAAGAAATTATCTTCAGTCTTCTGTATTGTATTGGTTGGCCTACAAATTGATACCTACCTGAGCAGAGAACGCTACTGATAAGTTACACTACTTCAGAACCACCAAACCTGCTCTCACCTCCTCGAGTGTACTAAATGCACCTTCTATACCAAGACAAATTCCCTGAGAGAGAAATAATTTCATGTTCCTTTCCAGGTAACCTTTACCCAAGACAAGCTATCACTTACGTTAATAAAAAGTCAGTCTGGGAAATGGCTTCTGATCCTTTTTCCCCCCGGGATTATTATCTGTGAAATACTAAAAGTCAACTCGGTATCTCTTAATTGTTTTCTGACACTGTCATCAAATAACGCAATTAATTTTTACTCAACACCACCTTATTTTGCATATTGATTTCATCTCTGTGGATGAAACTGCCACAGGATAAAAACCTGTGCATTTCCAGCGTATAACCTTAATTTTCATGGAGTTTGCCCTAAAGCAAGAGAGTTCCAATTCTGTTACTAACATAGACATAAATAGGATCCAGCCTCTTACAAAGAGTTCATACTTCTTCGTGCGTAAGGGCAATCTACGACCAAACTGCAGAGCGGAAGTCACAAGGGAGATACTCCTCACGGGAGAGACTCCACCACTTGAATTCCAGACCTGGCACTTCCTGCAGAAGGATTCCACAAGCAGCTAGAGCCTGTCAGCACATCCATCACTGCTCCCCCTTCACACCCAGCACTGCAAGAAACCAATTCTTTCCGTTTCTACAGAAGCAGAGCTCAGAGAAAAAACACAGTGAAGTCTGAAGCAAGCCTTTTAAACGTCCTCAAAGAGCCAGTTTCACTGATAAACGTCCTTTCCATTAGGCAGTCTCTGTGCTTTCCCCACAAAGTCAGCTGAAGTTAAGGATCAGGTCCAAGTGCTGGCTCAATGAGTACTTACAGTCTCAAATCTACAGACTTAGGTACCAAAAGGAAACGGATAGAAGCAGGGCTGTATCCTTTAGGATTTTCTGATTTTCCACTGGGAAAAGTAGCTGATAATGTAAGGTACTACCTATGTGAGATAGACAGCACTGAGAGAGTAACTGTCACTGCATCAAAAGCAGCATAACTTCTGGTAGAGAGGGGAAAAAAAAGAAAAAAAGGCCTTTAGAAATACTAACACATACAAATTTCAAAGGAAAAAATGTGACTACTTACCTGTGAGTCTTCATCTTTCACTGGCCGCTGTGGAGTCTGCTTAGCGTCAGACAATTCATCTGAAGATTCATTTTTTCTTTTCTGCTTCTTACCCAGTGTGATGATTAGCTTTCTGTTTGGAAAGAAAACCAACATCTAAGCGAATGCCATGTACTAGTCTACTTAACTTTTAAGACTAAAAATAACATCGTATCCACTAGCAATTCCCATAGTCTTCTTAATATAAAACTCAGGAAGCACCACTGTCTGAAAAATGAAAAACAGGTCTCAAAACAAAAAGGTACAACCTCACAGTAGACAGTATTTTCTACTACTGAGTTTCTCTCCAGGCAAGCAGTTACAGAGGAGTTTGGGATCGTAAGGCATCATACGTGTTTTAAATCTATCAATAAAAGAGATGTAAAATCCAACATTTAAACTAATGGAAAATGGTAAACTACCCAAAGTTATATAAATACCATCTGTAGATGTCAACAGCAAAAGATTTACCATAAATGATTTATCATCACAAAATACATCTTCTACTTACTCAAAAAAATTAGCTATAAGCAACAATCTAAAATCATTCAAAGCTGTCTGACATGCAAAGCTTGTATATTTAAGTAAATCATTCATTAGTAAAAATGAGGGAATTCCATGAATCCTTTTTGCCCTTTAAAAAAAAAAAACCATAAAAAAGAGAAGCTGCATTCAAAACCCAGTAGTTTTATCTGTAAGAACTCTTAGAACCTCTCAGAAAGAACCAACATTGTGCTCAATAAATTAGTTACATGCTAACAAAAAAGCACCAATTATTTCTTTGTTTAGATTTAAAGGTTAAGCTGTAAGTCACGATACCAATTCATCTGATTTGTTTTTAACTAAAGGGTGCCAAAATATTTATCTTTTCCTATTTGAAATGTGCCTAATACTCCTCTTTAAATATGTTTTCAGCAGCATAATTGCCACTGAAATTATGACAAGCTATCCAATAAAATCACAGATAAAAAGCTGTCCTAAAACATAGATTTTACATAGTATCTAATCATCAGAAAATGAGGTAACTGTTCCTGCAAACAAGTCTCTTCTGCCATTTTACAGAACATATGAAACACAAGACTTCAGTCTTCATTCAGACAAAACAAGGTATTTTACATCAATGTAGCATCAAATCTACTGGGGACCTGCAGAGATACTGAGAAGGTTGAAACACTCGTATCGTTTACTTCTCTTTCCAAGTGTCCAAATAAGAGAACTACCAGATATTTACTATATCCAAACTAACACTCCACACAGAAAACGAAAATCTTAACTTACCAAACCAAAACACTAGAGATGTTTTGTAAGCCATGTTGCTTAAACTATTATAGGCATATTTTTTCAAGAAGCACTGAACATTTTCATTGGCTTTCAATATTTAACCATGAAGTATGTTCAGCAGAAAGGATAAAACATAATAAAGAGAACATTTTCCACTCTGACATTTCTTACTTCTAGCATGAAGTGAATGGCGCTGGCAAACACGTGTTGAAATTAAGCTGCATTAAATGTTATCACAGAGCTGCTGGTTCAAAAGTAAATTCTGGCCCTCAAGTCTTTGTTTTTCATAAAGTGTTCTCAGTTTAATTATTACTTAGAAAACATGTTTCATAACTGCAGGAAGTAACTTCAACAATGAACACACGGGTTTTCCTACTGTCTGCAAGAGTAGTTTGGGGCTCCCCCACACACACTTTTCAATCTCTGATTAGGACTTTTTTTTTCCCCAAAGACATTTGGATTCTCAGGCCCTTGCGACTCAGGTATACATGACTCCTTCTGGTGATAAACCACTTTTTCCATTTTTATCTCACTTTGTTTCACAGAAATAATTTGTTACATTAGCACTTGTCAGCTAATATGTCAAATTAGCTAATATAGTCCAAAGTGATGAAGACAAGGCACACTGTGACTGAACTTCTGAGCTTGTTGTGAAATGGAACTGTGGATGCTAAAATTTAACATGGATTGAAAGGGAAACCTGATGAATTTATGAATGAGAATTTCTTGGAAGACCAGTAAATTCATGAAACGGTACCTATCCCACTGAGCTCCTGGTTTGCATCTTTGAAGTTTGGGAAAAATATTAAGAAGTATCATGTATGTTTTCCATGTTCTTAAATTCTTCCCATTGCATCTGCTTCTGACCATCGCTGGAGAGAGGACCCTAGGCTTGATGAAACTCTGGTCTAAACCGACATTCTTTGAACTTTGTCCATACATTATTAAGTGCAACAAGCTGTGCTGATCTGTACCTGCCCCTTATTGATCTTTTCATTGATTTAAGAGCATATTCAATCCACTGAACTCACACAACGCAATTTATAAATTATTTTTTGACCAAAAAATAAGAACCCAAGTCTTGCCTTTGATTTGGAGCGAAGACAATAAAGGCATGATGCATGCATATATGACATGTAGAGATGATTGTGAACATGATAGACACTTTGATTTCTAAATGAATAAGGCTACTAACAACGAAGAAAAAGGATAACTAAATGTTCTTCCATCAAGTGTTGTGATATAAATCAAGCTGGAAGGGGTCTCTGGACGACATCTGCTCCCTACTCAAAGCCAGCTTCAGAGTTCTTTAATGCTACTTGGTCCAGTCAAGTTCTGCTCATCTCCAAGGCTGACACCTCCCTGAGCAACCTATTCCAGATTTTTATCCTCTTTTGTTAAATGGTCATTTAAAATGCCTCATAAATGCTCATTTGCTATGTTAAGCATTTGTACCCACGCAACCATAGCTCATCCTCATTTCATGCCCTAGTGCCTAATATTTTAGGCTCATGTTCCTTTTGGATTCAAGAAGCACAATATTAAGAAACGCCAAGACTATTTTACTACAGATTCCAGTGGTCTCAGTTGAATGGCAGAGGATTTAAAGGCCCTTCTGTTTTAAAACATGGGCTTATTTTGTGATTAGACTCCTCTAGCTACACCTTTCCTTGCACATTTTGCCCTCCTCCTCACAGAATCACAGAATCTCCGTGGTTGGGAAGAACCTCTGAGATCATCGAGTCCAACCACATTAAAAAAAAAAAAAAAAATCACAAAAACCAAAAACAAAAACCACGCAAAAAAGCACCCACGAGCCAAACCCCATACCAACACCACCACACGCAAACAACTCTGTAGTTGTTGGCCCACCTTGTGTTCACTGCTCCACCTCTGCAGCCTTACACATAATATTCCATTTCTCTGACAGCTTTTTGGGTCTAATCTTGATCTTGTATTTCCTACCTCCAGCATTTCTCTTCGTAAGCATCTCCCTGAAATTTTCTTAACATTTCGTCTACGGGTTGCAGATCAGAATGTTTTCTCCCCAATAAATCCGGCTGCAGTGCCAATGAGAGGAATGAAGGCAATTTCACTTCTTTCTGATCCGGTGCCCAGAACCACAATGCTCCTTGCTATCAAAAGTTGCTGAACGACAGTATGGTGCTAAAGTCACACATTTCTATTAGTAAAAATGCAATCTGCTCATATTTTGGCCAAGAATTTCTAAAAAAAAAAAAATCTGCTATGTGAAAACAATGATTTTCAGAAGCTTGTAAACTGGATCAATTCTGTGTAAAATTTTCATTGAGAGAGCAACTTCTCCTGCCAGTTCATAAATTTCTGCATGAAAGCATAAAGATCCTTGGCTAAAATCCCTTTTTCCACCCCGAAACAAACTGTTCTGAACAGAAACTATCTATTCTGCTTCTGTGAAAGGGAAACAGCACACTGTAGACACAGAATAAATAATATCATTCCAATTTCACTTGCTCTTGTCTTTTTAAATTTATTACATAACATCTAGAAATACTTTTAGTGTAGATTTCTTCAACTTGTATTTCCTTCTAAAACCAGAAATTTAAGATGCTGAGAAATCTATACCAATGGAGGTTTAAAAAGAAGCCATCTCATGAGCCATTACTGCTTCTGATCCTTAGCACAAGGCTCCCAACGTGGTTTAGATGCACAAAACTAAAAGCACGAGCAAGACCACCAGGAAGCACTACTTGAGGAGCACTCCAACTTCTCTCTTATAAATTAAGAACCAGTCAGAATCTGCTCCACTCCCCTCCTCTTTGAGAGCAGGGAACGTGACGGAAGAGTTGTCAGCACTTTGAACAGCTTTAAAATGATGAACAGCAGTTTTCAAAGCCTTCCGAACAGTGAACATGAGGAAGTATTAAAGAGGAAAGAAAAGAAAAGCAGCAAATACGTAGTAGGCATGTAAGAAACAGTAAGTATTGCTGGCTTTCAGCGTATGCCTTTAATACATCATTTTACTTCAATTTTCCCAAAACAGAGAAACACTAAGTAACTAATTATTAGTGTCCAAAGTCACCTCCCAACTACCTGAATTTGTAGTCAAAGCACTTTGATATATTGCTAGCAATAACACTCCTCTGTTATCAACAGTATTTCTTTATCACTAAAAACTTAGCTCGATATCTTATCTATTAGCAAAATACAAAGCAGGTATTTCCTTGACAAGATAGCATTAAATTGGTGGTATAAAACCAGTCGCTCTTATGCTTTCAGCGTATGTTTAATAAATAATACTAACACGCTAGTATTAACCCATGTCTTATTCTGCAGTTATATTCAAATTAATAACTTTTGGACTGTGCACAGGTTTTTTTTAAATGCTCTTATAGTCTTACTGGAACCAGGAGTCATTTCAAGCTCATACAACATTGGAATAATAATGCAAGAGAACAAACAAGTGTTTACTTGCTTAATCATTAAGACCACACTATTTTGCATTCACATATTTTGCTGCAGAAACTTAAGATTATGTCACTTAGACCCAACTTACGCATCAAAACTACAATCTGGGAGCAGAGAAAAAGGAGTCAGAGCTCAGTACACGCAAAGGCATCCCAGAAGGACGATCGCACTGGGAACCTGTGTGCCATTGCTCATCCTGGCAGAAGACGTTTATGATGGAACGCATCTACCAGAACAAAAAGATGCAATGCCATCTCTTCCCTTTGAGCACAGATCTATTAGCCAACGTTTGCCTGACCCACATGAAACACAAAAGCCAACTCTCAGCATTTGCCTCCTGGGAAATTCACTTCAGGGTCAGTGAATTCAAACTTAAATGATATGGGACCAGCGTAAACTGTATCACCTCCTTTCCATCCGCC
>JAOXJM010000063.1:29157581-29168603 GCA_026413425.1 Tringa solitaria
GTTGGACTTGATGATCTCCAGAGGTCCCTTCCAACCCCATAGCATTCTGTGATTCAGTAATAACTATTCTAAGGGTCAAAATGTTTTAGCAAAAAAGCTCCACTACTCTGTTTCTTTCCTGCACTCTTGACCCATCTTACCTGATGATTTTCACAATTATTTGACCTCTTAAAAAAAAGAGTTGGCTTAACTCAATACTCTATAAAAGGAAAGTCGGGTTTCAGTTCACTGAAACAAGTCCTGTGCAAGCATCTGGAAATAAATCTGTAAGATACTTCGCCAAACACTTATGGGCAAGAAAATAACACAGATCTTTCTGATTAAAAAAAAAACAAACCCTAGTCATTAGAGTTCAAAACTCCCAGATAAAGCCCTACAAATATATTGATCCATGGAAATCTCACATCATCACAGACATTCTTGGAAGGCAGAGGTAAGAGTCAGCTGCTTCTGGAACCCGGCCCTGTTTTTACAATAGGAAAACTTTTATTTTACAGGTAACACCAGCCAGCTTCTATAACTGTGGGCAGTGGAATGCTGCAAAGGGGCACAAGAGAACAGCTTTCCCCAATGTTTTTGTTTTGTTTTTTTAAATGACCTTTTATACACCAGAAAAATATAAGATTAACTGAAACTGCACTAATTTCTAGCCTTTTGTCACCAAACACTGGTTAAAGTATTCTCTCACATCAATAAATGCTGCTTCAAGAACCTGCTGAGCAACAATATTGGAAGAAAATCAGAATAAGCTGTTAACTTTGTTCTTTTCTGTAGGAAACCCTGCATTCCCTCACAAGATTAAATTCAGTTTATTTTTGCATATTTTAAATCCAAAGTAAGGGGACTCCCTGAACAGATATTAAATGTAAATACAAAGTGCAGTGAGGGATGCTAAAAATAATTTTTACTGTACTTAAAGATCCAAGCTTTTCTTTAGACCAAAATACTGAAATATGTCCTTTTTTGAATGCCTCTCTGATTTTGAAAAGGAAGAAAACTTTTATTAAGCTCGTGTTCTCCCTTCAAAAAAAAAATACAATAAGATGGCACTTTATTTTCTAACTTTAAGATTGATAAAGGGAAAACAAAATCACCTTGCAAAATGGAAGCTACGAACAGGAAATCCCTAGATGACTTTTGGCTGGACTAAGTTTGGGGTTTGTTCTTCCTCTCCCCAAGGTAAGTCCTCATTTCTGACATTTTCCTGGGGTTATTTTTTGAGGCTATGAGGGGGGAAAAAAAAAACCACCAAAAACCCAACAATATACAAGTATTTGTTATAAAACTGCAAGAACTAGCACTACCAAACAAATTCATAAACACAGAAAAAAATTTAATTATTCTGTAACAGAATGATTTAGTATTCCATCTTTCCAGTTTGCAAACATCAGGTATCTCGAAAATAGAAAAATATAGCAACAAAATGTACCAAGCATAGGCTTACTGCGGGCAAGATTTTCTAGTGAATCTAACGTGACATGGAGCTAAGCTTGGACACTACAACTTCAAACGTAACTGGCTGCCCCAAGGAAGCTCATTCTAATGCCTTGTCCTCTTTCCCAAGCTGCTTGATCTAAAACAAAACAGTAAGATACACTAAATGTGCCCCCCAAATCCCTGAGTGACAGAACAGTTGTCCCTCAGAGCAAGGAACACTCCTGTCCCTTATTATGAAGCCAGTCTTTGATAATCATACATTCTTCAGCTGAAGACTCACAAGAAAGATTTAGCTTTAAAATATTCAGCTTGGTTGTTTTTCAGCTCTCAAGTTACAGTTAAAAGATGCACATTAAAGGACAAGTGACAGCTCTTCAATTTTTATGCAGCTTGCTTTTAAAAACTTCAAAGTTATAACAACCATGCCATACAAGTTTGTCCATTTATGCTTCCACGCTTGCAGTAATTTCTAACCTATTGGTCAAATCTAGTCAAGTGAGAGGAACAAAACTCTCAGAGATGTCCCTACCACTGACATGAAGCAGGCAGGCAGGGAGACAAGAGTGAAATTTCTTATTGAGCTCAATCCTTCTTGGACCTCTGAGAATTCACATAAGACATTACAGTTATAGGAACCACAGCCTGCAAAATCCAACCCTTTGACACCGCATAATCTACTCGTTCCTTCTTTTCTCCTCACTTCCATATAGATTCTCATTTGATGAAAAAAACCTGTACAGAAGTTCTTGTAAAGCAACACTAAAGGACATCCTCCTGCCCCTTCCCTGAAGGCATTCAAATGCATCAAACCCAAAGACCTGTGGAAATGCTTTAGGGACCCAGATTTCTTCAGAAGGTATTTTGACTAAGTGGCCAAAATATCAATCTTATACACCTCCTGCTTTGGTATTCTTGTTTTAAATTCATGCTCGGTAGTATCTAACATTACCTTCTGATTTCTGCTTTTTTCTTTCCTACCTGTGCATCTGAACCTTTTAAACATGCACCTACTAAGAGGACTCCTATGGCAAAGTACTACATTATATAGAATAAGAAATGGCTGAATAAATACTTTAAAGAAGGCAAATGCTGTGGAGTGTGCTTGTCTATTTAAGACAATATTTGAACTGTTGTTCCTCTATTGAAGTATTAATTTGTCTGCACGTAAGATAACTCTCTAGTGTTAAATTGTGATTGAAAAGGAACATTTCAATGTACAAATTAAAATTTATTAATTTTGAAGTTTGGAAGAAATTGCATATTCCCAGAAATGCATGATTTATCACTCTTCTAGAAAGGTTAATATAGGAAATTTAAAATTTAGGATAATACATCCTGAAAAGATTCCACTTACTTCCATTGCGATTGCTTGTTCCAATTCTCTATGCACAATAAAAACAAAACAAAGCCAAAGACAAGACTGCTGTAACAGTTTATATTTCTAACCCTCAATTTCAGAAACGACTGCTTACTTTCTACACTTTTTTTTCTTTTGATATTCTAAAACTTCTGTCCTGGAAAAGAGACAAATTCTCAAGTTAGGTTGTCTGAAGTCACCAAGACAGGTCAAACCCTCAGGTTTAAATGCAGAAAGAAGCCTTGCAATATGATGGTCGAAGCAAAGCTTCTGTAACAGAATCTTTTTTCCTGAGACAAAGGAAATTAGTCTCTAATGGGAAAGATTCTTTCAGAAACTGCCTGTCTGGAAAAGAACAAGATCTAGAATAAAAGAGCAGCTCACTTTAAGGCCGTATGAGTCACAAAAGGAAGTTAAGCATTAGCACTTTTCCAAAACCGCAAGTGTGATCAAAAAGCAAAACAAGGGGCCAAATAAAATCCAAACTTGTATTTGCTTGGAAATACAGAACGCGAGGATTCTGTAACCAGAGTGCAAAGAATTATAAATTCAAACTGTAACAAATAAAGGCGAAAAATACCCGAAGTGAAATATACTCCATCCACAAAATAAAGCAAGAACAATGTTGTACACAGAACATATTGAACTTCTAAGTTGTTTTTTTTATAAAAACTCACACTAATTTACTGGGGCTCTGGTGCTAACTTAAGTTTGGTAGACAAGTATTATCAAGTGAAACTATCATGGAGATGCAGACTAGGAGTTCAATAAGTGAACTTCAAGGCACACCAGTTATGAAAGCCAAATACATAGAGCACAATGCCAAGACTGACCCAAAGCACCCAAGCCATCCAGACAGCACAATAATAACATCTATGTCGATGACCTGGTACCAAAAATAAATGCAAACTGTAACGCACACTGTGAAACAAATACTGTGAAGGCTGAAGGCACAATTGTGTTTGGCCATTACAACCATAATCAGGTGAAAACACACAATATCTGTCATTTGTATGTATAAAATCACCTCACATTAAAAACTGGAAAGGGGGTAGAAAGAGGTGCACTAACTCAATCTGAATAAATTCTAAAAGCTCTGTTTTTTCCAGACAGTCTTTTACATTGAGGAAAAGCTGAAAACTGGCAGAAGGAAGCGTGGAGCTCTTCCACCTGCCACTGTGAACACAGGTTTGAGCTCACTGAAAAGGTTGTCCTGTGTGATTTCCCAACACAGTAGATACAGATAGAAGATTCCAAATAAAAGGTTTTACTTTAGAAGCTGCGTAAACCTTTCCACTGTAAATAGCAGTTGAAATTTTGGCTTTTATTTTTAAGGAAGAAAGCACATTGGAGTAATCTACATGTGCCATACAAACCAGAGGGCAGGAAGCTGAGTGTGTTGAGATGGCTTTTATCCAACCTCTTCACTAAACACCCAACAATTTAAATAACAGGCACTATTCAGATTTACAGCCTTCAGTGAATTTCCATTTTACTTTAAAAGCATTCAGGTTTTAGCTACTATTTTCTTTTCAATTAGTATTAAATCAAGTAATTTTGCTTACCTTTAGACAGAAATCATGTTTTATACAAGGTGACAAAAATGACAAAATCCTTAACAATGCCGATTTTAACATAGATAAACAAAGAATTGGCTGCAAGGGTGCAGAACAGAACACAAAATTACAAAAAACTCCAAGTGAAATGAAAATAAGAGCTTTCCTCCTTCCATTTTCCCATGTTGCTACCTGCCCACTCATGTTCTAAATGGCCACTACTTTTGTATGCCACCAAGACAGTAATTTTCTCATGTTTTTCATTACCAACGAGAGAGGAAGATCAAAAAGCACCCAAACTACCTCCAAAACAAACAAAACACAAGGAGCTTGTTATTGACCTTAATCCAGATACCCAAGATGAGCTTCAGTGTGCCCGTCCCCAGCACGGCAGGAAGCAGCAATAGGACTTTAACGGTGGCTGGTTCTTGTCAAAACTTAATTTCAGCTAAAGCGTTCCTTCTCCACCTCTCATGGGAGCGGCCTCGTAAGAAAACATTTTTATCATTCAAAACAACCCCCCTTTCACCCTCCTGGAGTTTACTACTGCCACGATACCCTTACGCTCTCCCCCTGGAAACCTCTCCGTTGGTTTTTGTCCCAGAGTCAGAAGCGATTACAAAGGCGAAGGGTTCGAAACTGCAGAACCCTCCACAGTCTATATTTTTTTTTTTTGTGCTCTTCTGCTGCTCAAAGGAGACACTTAACCCACTGAAGTGATGAAAGCCAAGGGCAAGTAGGCAAGAGCTATGCAGAACTCGCACGGACCTGCCCACCTCCTGTCTCAGCACCTCACTCCTGCAATTACCTGCAGCAAGGAGAGCTGGGCGAGCTAAGAGAAACCACCACATGTTCGTTAAACAAAGCCCACAGACAGATGCCCTTCCACAACGTGTTTTAACAGCAGAATTTGCTAAATTCCACTCAAATTTTGTAGCACATTGAGTGCAACAGTAAAATGAAATTAACTTAGAAGCAATGCAACTGATCATCGTCTTGGTCAGCACCAGGAAATGATTCTATGATAATACTGGCATCCTCCATTTAATTAATTTGTTTGTTTTTAAAAAAAACTATGCATTTTCACTGTTCCTTTACGGCAGAACAGTGAAGTATTGTGAAAGTTGACAGATGTGAAAAAAAGATACGATTTGATTCTGTATTAATAGGGAAATACTGATTGGGAACTATCTTGAAATCAAACCAGATTTCATATTCAGAAAGGCTAGCACAGAAGATCACTATTTACAATAATTTTATTCACTAGAAGCAGTTAAAAGTTTACTTAATCCCCGAACGTGGCTTTTTTTTGTGATATTCCTCAATACCTAACAGCGTAACCAAAATGTTTTCAATGTTTGTCATTTCAGTGAGACAAGAAAAAAAATAAAAACCAGCTCTTAAAATACATTAAAATTTACTGAGAAAAATCAGGAAAAGTAATTTATCTTTAACAGCTAGGGATTCACTAATATCATTAAACCCAGTACTGACTGCATAGCATATTTCCAGTTAAATAAAAGGGGGGGGCTTACTTCTTCCACTTCAATTCAAACCAACTTAAATATTTTGGTGTCAGCTTCAATGACACAGCTTTCTCTGCCAGAACCTCCAACAGAAAAGAATACTTTAGCATATATGCAAGCCTAATGTTACCATTTCTGTTGAATCTAGTTTTCTCAATTAAATATTCCTGAACAACATCTTCCCCCCTAATTGAATAGGGAAACTAGATGCCTACAGAAAAAGAATGTTTGAAAAAGAGGCAATGGTTTGAAAACAGAGCTCACAAGTCAGAGGACACTAGTTGGGACCAACAGGATTCAATTTCAGGCAAAGGGAAAAAAACAAAAGCAAAAATAATAAAATAAAAATTTGCCCCATAAGTCTCAAAACCCAATAAAGCAGCAGGAACATGAACCTTTGGTAGGGATCAAGCAGAAAACTTACAAGACAAGTCTCTAGACACATAAGCACAGCAATAATTTTTATCTCAACTGAGCCGGGCCATTAGCAGAAGAGGCAGGACTAGACTGAGTGTAAAGCTCAAAACAAGAGAAAATCTTATCAATTTTAATGGAGTTAAAGTCAACAGAAGCCGCTATCAACACAGAGCAGAATGACAGCCTGGTTAGAGACAGCACGGTGCTGCCAGGGCATCCTCAAGCACAGCCAGGAGCAAGAGCTCCTTCATAGCTCTGTCCCCAACACACAAGGCTGGGGCATGGCTTCTGAAAATCTCCCCAAATCAGTCAAATCCTGTACACATTTGCAATTAACTACAGTAAGCCAAAAAGCACACTGGACTGGCACCATAAAATATGCCTCCTGGGTAGTGTCTGGGGTTGATCAGGTCACAGAATCCTCCATGAGATGATACAACACAGACACATCAAAATTGATTTGCCTAATCTTTCTAAAAAAATCGTTCTTACTAAACTCAAAGACAATAAGACACATGTCTTATTTTCTCACTCATATGTTCCTTAAATTAATTTACTGGCCTCCCCTGTGACAACTTGTCCTGTAACAGCTGGTTGCTGCTTTTAAGACTCACAAGAACCAAAGTTCCTTCTACAACAAAATTTACCCATCAAGCTGAGCCATAGCTGGGCCTCAGGAGCAGCTGCTACAAGAATTTGGCAAAGAAGAAAAACAATCCAAATGTACTGCATCTTCTAGTGCTATTTCTTACCCTTCTGAAGTATAAAACCAGCTACTGTAAACCATAGTAAGCTTTAAGTCACAAAAAGCACAATAGCCGTATTTTTCTAGTAAGTTTACTTGAAATACTATTAAAGAATTCTGCTTCTATACGTGAGGTTCCCAGATGGTACAATGAAACAATTGTTTTTAAGATAACTCTTAAGATTGTTTAAAAAAAACTATCAGAAGGAACTCTCTGAAACAATGTTTCAAACTGTAAGAAACCAAATTCTCAGAACCAAAATATTTGTGATGTCTTCTTTAACACTAAGAGCAACTTCTCTTTTCTTTCCAACATATAAACTAAAACTCAATTGTGAAATCATAAATATCTCTTAAAGGAGGCCTTCCTATCAATCTACGAAACTAGTTCTGTTTTGCAATTCAATATGCCATTGCATAGCATTACGTGCACACAGATGATACGCTACCAATATTGAAATTACTTTCAAATGCGGACTGACTCCTGAAAGAGCAATATGTAAAAGATGGGAGTATTTTCCTGAGATACAAATTAAAACACTAGCCTTTACAGTAAGACATCAAGGGAGCAAGAAACCCAAGCACGTACAAACACAAGCCAAATAACCCACCCAAAAGAAATCCTGCTGCATTTATGAAAGAAAAATCAATCTCTACTACAAATTATACAGCTTTCAAAAACCTAAGACTTGTCAACCGCTTCTAGCCTAAAGCTACTTTCCTAGATTCATTTGTCAAACTTACTCAAATCAACATCAGAGTTCTCAAGTCTCATCATCCTAGAGATCCACTCACTTGTACTCATTAGCCTTAAGAGTTCCCAAATTCAATGCACTCAACACCTGAAGCCAGACACTGTCTCGGAAATCCATGCAACCAGGAACTCGTGCAAATGTTTTTAACTGATAAGGAACAAAGAAGGCAATACCCCTCCAGACGCAGGAGCCTGTTAGGTGGACAAAGTGCTAGGGATTACTTTATTCTTTCTATATATGTAGAATTAATATAACAGCTAAAACAAATTGTAAAACCGGAGTGCACAAAGCACTCAGCCATCTGGACAAAAGCCACATGAATTCCAAATGTACTTCAGATTCTTTGGCGTCACAACCACACTACTGGTTAACGTCTTTACAAGTTCTGCTTCTCTTGCAGCAATAACACTTCACTAACACTTTATAAAGTGTTGATTTTCTACAAAACATCTCAAGATGAAGCACTGCTCTGGAAGTTTTAGAGGCAACGGTATGTCTGAAGCCACTCAAAAATTCAGACTTCATGGTGTTAGACAAAGTGGATAGTGATGACCTGTGCCAGGGGACAGTCCCACAAGGAGCCACTTGCACCCTCTTTGCACTCGCAGCTGCGGTTCCATGTACAATTATTTTGCTTTTATTGCAGAAAATGATGCTTCCCACTCCTTGCTTTCTGCCTAGCCCTGTTTCTGTGGCACACAACTCTGTACAACTAAGAGAACTCACCGAGGAACTTGTATTCCTGAAAAGTACCTGACAAAAGAAGCAGAAACACCTGAGTGAGTTTCCCAGTTCAGTGCACAGCACAAATGGCTGCATTAACAGAACAAAGTGGAAGAATAGGAGCTTTTTGCCATAAACGTTTTTTTTCCCTTCAACTAATCATACTTTCGGCATATACTGAACTACAGCTCTAACAGTCTATGGTAGGGGCTGCTGGCTTTAGAAGACAATTCAAGTTGGGTTTTGTTTTTTCTCTGTAATTAGGTACCACTTCTTCCAGACACTAAGCCTGCACAATTCCACCAGTACTCTCACGTTACTGAATTGCTTTAAAGTTCTTCAGTGTTAACAAGACATCTGCTGGCAAATAATTATTTAGATTATTCAATTACACTTATTCTGCAATATAATTTAAAAAAAAAAAAAAGATGTATTTTACTTATTTTTATCAACTAATCTCGCCTTGATATCTGTAGGATTACTCCTGTAAGTTGACCCAGCCAGAAGCTTTCTTCCTATGCTTGCCATCTGTTAACTACTTTTTACAAAAACACTTCTCTTTTGGCACATTTTAAAGACAATTATTGCAGTCATTTAATGAATGTGCAATTATCTTAGGAAAAATTATATTCTTAAATTATAACAATCATTACAACAGCAAGTACTTGGTTTTAAAGAGGAAACATACACAAAGAACTGGACAGCCTATTTATTTGACAAGTGACAAAGGTTGAGGGAAATTTAAGAAAAGCATTAATTATAGCAAAAAAGATTCCAAAAAAGAATGATGAAACAGTTCAAATCTACCCAATGGAGATCAAAATTACTAAGAAACTCAGAAAGCTTTTAAAACAGTAAAGCAGATACCCCAGAGCATTTTCCCTGTTCTTTTAGGTTCAGCAATTTTTGTCTTTCCCTTACTTTACAGCTGCACTTTGAAAGGAAAAACAAGGCAAATGAAAAATGGAGAAATTAAAAATGATAATAAATATTCATCAGTGAGTGTGCTACAAACTGATCTCACAAACATGTACTTCCTCTCCCCCACCTATGCAATTTGTTGTTTTTATAAGAAATACAGTGTATAAAAAGCTTATGTAAAGCTTAGATAATATATATACAAAAGGAAATGCTTCATACACATTCAACTATAAATAAAGCTATCAAAATATTGCTATCTTCAGTGACGAATACATCGTTGGCAGAAAGCCATAGATTAGTAATGAAAACATATTATATCCAGCTAGAGTTTAAAAGACTTGGTTGACTGCAGGAACTGCACTACTCAAGCTCTGAGATGTTCCTCTTGTTAGCTGTCTGCGTTTGACACAGCCTCCTCACTTCCACTCCCCAATATTTGCACAGGCCTTTCTGAAAGTCATAGAAAGAAAGCCAAAAAAGCCGGAAAACACGGTACAGAGAAGGTCAGTGGAGGGATTACTTTCATTACTTGTACATACACGCTAAACCTATTAGGTGTTGGGAGATGACAACTGAATTCTGCTGCCTCACTGTGGTAGAGAACATATTAAGCTCCTGCAAGGAAGGTGCAAATTGTTCTTTTTAAGCACAGATAATTAAATCCAGAGCATACAACTCCTTGAAACATTTAAAAAGAAAGTTCAGACAAAGATTTACATTAGTTAATATGCCATCTATAAAATTAACCATCATTAAAGAAACAAGAACAACACAAATGCAGTAGATAAGCTTAATGGGAGCTATACCAACACTATTAAGCATTTTAGGAAAAAGAGCAAGGTTTTAGGGCTCTTCTGGTTTGGATGTTGGTATTTTGGAGGGTGTGGGTTTTTACATTTCAAGATCACAAGATACAATTTTTAATGCCCCGCCCCCAAACACAAATGCCTACTGGACAGATGTCTAGATTTCAGTTTTCAGATGATGCAAAGTAGGGTAGATTTTGAGAATTTTATTATGCTCAGTCCCACTGAAAACTCATCCCCTGCTTCACAAGCAACATATGTATATGTATAACAGTATCATAATTTTGCAATCTTGTATTGTAACACCCCTTAGGAGCCATATCCTATAAACTTACTACGCAAAATAGCCAATCTTTTCTACAATGAATTTATATGTAGTGTGATCAATTCATTACCTCAAAATACTTCTCATTACAGGCTCACTTAAAGTATACAGAATGTAAGAAACACACTCTGATAAATACTATATTCTTGTCTTTTATACATTTTCCATAACTTCAACTACATTCCGGTCAAGGGAGGTGATTCTACTCCTCTACTTTGCTCTCATGAAATCCCACCTGGAATACTGTGTACAGCTCTGGAGTCCTCAGCATAGGAAGGACATGGACCTGTTGGATGGGTCAAGAGGAGGGCCACAAAGATGATCAGAGGGCTGGAGAACCTGTTATGAACTGGCCCGGGTTGCCCAGAGAAGCTGGGTTCTCTGTGTTCTCCAGAGAACTCCTGGAGGGGTTCAAGGCCAGGCTGGATGGGGCTTGGAGCAACCTGGTCTGGTG
>JAOXJM010000063.1:29168703-29190642 GCA_026413425.1 Tringa solitaria
CCCTGCCCAGGGCAGGGGGTTGGAACTGGATGATCTTTAAGGTCCCTTCCAACTCGAACCATTCTATGATTCTGTCTATCAAGTAATTGGCTTGTTGTACCTACTCTAAGCAGCCAACTGTAAGAACACACATTGCTGCTTACTATGTATTTCTGTCATAAAAACTTCACCGTGCAAGATTTCATATATAGGTAGAAGAGCAACCAATGGCAGAGTGAGAGGTTTACGAGTGGAATAATCCCAGGCATAGTCGTCTCCAATCAATTTAGAGTTGATACAAGAGGGAGGCTTGCAGAGGCCAGCAGAGTCAGAGGTGAAAAGCCTGTGACTATTGAGAACATGCATCTCAGCAGCACATAAGCCTGGACTTTGATCAGGTGAAGCTTAGTTCCACCTCTGATGACACGCTCATCTATGAGGTTATGCCATTCTGATATATCCAGATGTCCCAGGGTACGACCCCAACCAAGCAATCATCTATAACAACCAGGCTTTCTTTGCTCAACTGTCAACAAGGGTGAGACAAATTCTCTCCAAAAAAGCAGTGCCCTCTGTTGCTATAAAACAAGTGGTGGGAAAGCTTGTGCTTGCAGCATAAAGAACTTGCACATTTCAAGTCAGTTTAAGAAAAAAAAAAAAAGTGAGATGCAAGATACCAGAATTCATGAATGTACTGAATTATCTGGTTTAGGTGCCAAACTTTTAGTCACAAAAGGGAAAAGAGATTCACCTGATTTATGAACTAAGACTACCACCTTGTCTTATAGAATTTCAGGTTATTAATGGATTATTATTTTCTCATGTAATCTCAGTTATTCCACATTCATATATGTAGCCAGAAGACATTAAAATGCTTATTATATAAATAAAATACACACTGAGATGGTTGTAAACTTCTCTTAGGACAGTTTATATTTCAGATTATCTTTCCAAATTCCTTTTTCTTCTGAACATGCAGAACTGAATGTTGAAGCCTGTATTTCTGTCATCTTTTTTCAACTTCATGAAAAGCGAATAGATTATTTAGCTTTAGCAAACTCAAAACAGTTTTAAGTGAAGTTAAAAGATCAGCAGTGTTAAATTAGTCAAAGCAGAGGCTACATGAATCTTCAGTGCATTTCTCCACTTCACTTTCTGTCCTCAAACTAACTCTGATGAGAAATGCATGATGTAAAATTAAGAGGCACAATTTATTTACAATTATAATCTAATTACAGCAGGCATAGAAAGTGTCACAGCAGCATAAGACATTCTAGATTGTTTTTAATTCTGCAGTATTATTACACTGAATAGATTCTATTAATTTCTAAATTAATTTCTATCAAAAAAATAGCTGTACAAATAAAAATGTGATGAGTATGCTTGCCTTTAAATAATGAAACAAGTATTTAAAGTTGTCTTAGTTCTAAATAACCTCAGCATAACTGTTGTTAAAGATCTTTGCTTGTCTAATGTTGGTTCCATTCCAATAGTGACAGTTCATTAACTATTTAATAAAATAAAATGTTTTCCTTTCTGAAAAAACCTCAATCATTATCAAAGTAAAACTAATCAAAATAATTAAATCCACCAGTAATTGATTCCTTAATGTGTACAAAAGTCAGTACAAGGCATTGTCTTGTTAAACAATATACATTTCACCTTAACATATGGAAGTTATCAAAATCTCTTCCCACCTTAGTCCTAGCCTAAAAATAAACAGTTTCAGTAAGACCAATATTCCCTCCCTGTCCCTTACCCCACCTTTTTCCTCTCTGGTTCAACGGCACATAGTTGGAAAAAGCTCAAACAGAACAAACTCATCTTGAACTTTAAATTCTACAAAGGGAGAAACGAATAAAAGTGAGAATTGGAACTAAAATCCCCTCTTAGAAAGAGAGATCTGAAACACTTAAGTAAATGCTGTACTTTCCTATTACTACTCATATTACATACCCTGCTGATTTAGGCACTTTTCCATTGTTTGCTTCTGTCACTCCCCCATCAATACATTCCTCGCAATAATTTGACAGCTACCGCTTCACAACCAGTTTCTGAAGGAAGCATTAACCATCTGTCCGATTAGATAAACTCAAGGTCAGAATCCAACTTCTACAATTTATTGCATACCCTGAAATAATAAAAACCAAACCAAGCAGTTTTATAACTGTCTTCTGTTTCATTTCAAAATTCTAGGGGAAAAACATAAAAAAAAGTTTAAATACTGAAAAGTTGCTTTGTTTTCACACCACAATAAAAACCAAACCCTCCAAGACTTAAAATACTCTCCACAGGCCTTAGAACTTTCTTTCCCTCTACTCCTACTTACTAAATAAACTGCTAAAACCAGCCAATGAGATGGAAACAAGCCTTGAAAGGTTCTGATGTACGCAACGGGAAAGTCACAGCACCCCAAAGTTTTATTAGACCTACTTTCCACCGCCCGGCTTGTATCCCACGTGCTCCTCGCAAACGATACTAATCCCTGGATTTCTCACCACCCGCACTTTTCCTGGAATCCACTTCCTTTTCCTCCCCCAGGCCCGCTCACGGGAGACCACCGGCATGGACGCTGCTGTTCAGGGCTCGGGGTTCTGCCGCTGCGTTCGCTGGCGGGGACGCTGGGCGCTGCTCCCCCTGCGGTACCCTGCACAGTCACCAACACCGTCACGTCTCCCTCGTAGCCACTATCCCGGCTGCCTTTAGGTCACCCAGATAACTGACAAGAGTAGCTACTTGGACCGTGCCCTCTTCTTCCTCTTCCCCGGCCTCAAAAGTAAGAAACGTTTATGGAAAGCAACGGAGCTGATCTCAAACATACAGCCCATTCTGTAACATCACGCCACAGTGCTACAGAAAAGGATGCAGTAGTGCGAACTGAAAATGCCAGGCTCCCCAAATTTAAGCAGAAGCAATGCTTCTGGAGGAGCAGAATCTACTGATCCAACGCCAAAGATTAAATGTGTTAAACCCTCATCTCTACACCGGTAACATAAAATTAAAGACGGGGAGGGAATTGTTACATTGCCTCCTTCACAGCCCCCTGTCCTGCAAATGAAGTAGAAGCAAAAGCCAGTGATAACTCTCCTTTCCTTCCCAATAATCTTTTTCCCCCCCCAAAAGCTACCGTTCTATATTCTCAGATAGAGAGAATATTGGTAGCAAGAACACAGAGAAGTAATACAGTTATTACACCCTTTTTAAAGCTGTCTGCATGTATAGACTTGATGGTAGAGTTGCCTCTATTTTGAAATTCACAGGCTGAAAATTAGAAAGCATTTATACTCCCTCTCCTTCCCCAATACAAGCTAAATTCCTACTAGGATTTAAAACGTGAATTTAAAATAAAAATACCTACTTTCACTGTTCACATGTACATGGATTTCAACAGAGAGCCTCACAATTTTGGAAACCCTAGATTAAGCAGCAATGGTGGCTGAATATGTGCATTTATCATAGAAATGCTACAGCTTCTTCTGCCAAACCATCTAATTGAAGAAGTTTCAGTCCCTCCTGTCAAATCAAATTTGGGCAGGAAGCTGCCAAGCAGTGCCAAACTGTCATAATTTTAAGGTATTAACATACAGGTAATGCCCTCGCTGATACCACTCTTCAAGCATTAACAAGGAAAGCCACTAAACCAGTCTCCAAAACCACAGCAATACCTTCAAAGACTGATAATTTTTAAAGGCTGAAATAAAACTTATTTGTGCCTTTTGGTTATTAAGTCTCTTCTATAGCCTAGATGCGTATTCTTTTGATTTAGGAATTTTTTGAGCTGAAAAATCTGTAAGAATCTCATGTGCTGAGGTTTTGAGAAGCTGTAAGAAAAACATGATTCTGCTGGTCATAGCATTGTGAAAAAATAACTTTACTTGCCCTGTTTTGTTTGGTTTTGAAAAGCTTAGCTGCTCTCTTAAGAGACCAAAGCAATCCGGAAGCAGCAATCTATATTTCAACTTATTGACACTTACACATTTCCTATAAAAGAGAAGATGGTGATACAGATAAAGGTCAGCATTAAAAAGAAAAAAAAGAAAAAGCACTTAATACCTCAATTAAAACTACTTGAAAATTCACTATGTTACATATGAGAAAGCACTCCTAAGAAATAGGCTGAAGGACTATCTTTCTGAACCCTTCAATGCTCACACAATTTTAATTTCTCTCAGATGATCTGAAAAGCACTCTTGTATACCACTAAGAAACGACAATGTCATTTTTATGCTATCTTGTCCTCCAGATGGAGGGCTTCAATACCTGCAGTAGATGTGTACGTTACACTAAAAACAACTGCAGAGTTGGGGATTTTTTTGGTTTAGCCAAAAGTAACAAACTCAAAGATAGCCACAGCCTTTTCAATGTTTTCTATTATTATTAATCTTATCAAAAATAAAACAAAAAAAGCTTGTATTTTTAGTCAATGAGCCTGACCACAAAGACACCAAGCAAAGGACTGAGTAACAACAAAACCAGTGCAATTCTTGCAAGAAATCAGCCACACGAGCCATACGAAAGTTCTTAAAATATATTGCTATAAGTCCTTTAAAAGACAGTAAGCTCTAAGATTTGCACCAAAATCATAAACCAACCATTTTCTCTACCATACTTGGGAAATACAAGCAGGAGAAGGACTAGCACCATTTTCTCTGATTAAATACTTCGGGTCACATATACCGTGCTTTCTACAATGGTAAGAAAGCAATGGGAGAAAGCCAGGTCTGCATCAACAGAGTGTTTTGGTTTTTTTCCCTAAACTAGCAGTTACTTAGACTTCTTCAGGGTCAAATAACAACAGCTCGGAGACTTCAGTTGTCACACCTTGCCACAAGCACCGGTCACTATTTTTCATTTTACCAGATCAATCAAACCAACCAGGTCAGGCCCTCACCCCCCCGCATCCCTACATACCTGTCCTTGTAAGGTCACACGACTTCTGTCTTGCAGGTGGTGATGAGAAACTGAAGAATGCCAAGGATGGACCTGACTCTGAGACTGGGCCCGAACAAGATCAGACGACTGTGTTACTTGCGGTGGCGTGATATGTTCCAGGTCGTGCTCTAAAACATGGCTTGTGCTATCCTGAACAAACGCAGAATCATCGAACTGTGGCAGAAGGTCTTCCTGAAGGAGGTCATCTGGGTCAAGGCCTGTAAATGGTTCATTATGAGTCTCCACTTGATGAAGTAAGTTATCATCTAATGATGTAAAACCGTTGCTTTCAATAGGGTCAGCGAAATGGCTTATCTGAGAAGCAGACCCAGCAGAAGCTGGGAAATTAATATTCACAGGAGAGAGTTTTGAACTACTAAAGTTGCCCTGAGGATGCGCAGAATGCAACATTTGAAAACTATTTGAATTCAAAGGTGTATTAGGATTCAACATGTGCTCAGTTGTTTCTTGCTTGGTCCCTGTTTGAGATGTAAAGGCATCGCTTCCAGTGAAGTCAGAGATAGAGTGCGTCTGCTGGCTAGTAGAAAGGGCTGTCGAAGGCTGAAGAAGGCTGGTTGGAGAAATGTGGTTATTAGAGTACGAATAAGGAGATGAAAATTGTTGGCTGTTATTGACAGAACACGGAGTAATAGTTGGGGACTGACCATCGAAATTTCCTTCTTGATTCCCACAAAAATGTATTGAAGCACTTGCAGTTTGAGAAAACTGTTGGACAGACAGAGGCTGCTGTGAAGTTGATGGATTAGAAACCGGAGGCGGGTGGCTAACACTGACTCTGTGAGAAGTAGACACATTAACTTCCATGAAGTCTTTTGGCTGACTCAGAGCATCTTGCCCCGTGTTGTTTCTGCTTTGTTGGGAGCGTAGCGAGGCACACTGATGCTGCGGTTCATTAGCCTGAAATAAGGCAAAGTCATGGTGTGCTACAAAGCTTTTGTTTTGCTGCATAGACTGAGAATGTCCTTGGTGAAAGGGGGACCCATTTTGATTCGAAACAGTTGTGGCAGTTTGGTGACCCCACATAGGGCTACCGTCGGCCACATCTGGAAACATCCCATTAGACTGGTTTTGCGGGTGAATTGGTGAACAATTGAATTGAGAGTGTGGTGATAAGACGTTGTCAGCTGAGCTATTAAAAGACTGATTTACCGAGTGAAGTTTCAGTGAATCATACTGATTCAGCTGATCAAACTCACTCATCTTCTGTGGATTTTGAGCATCTTGCACATGGTTCAGTGAGTCTATGTGCAAAGGTTCAAATTCTGCACCCAAATTCAATTCATCAACAAGTGAAACAGGTCCAGGTTGAACAAAGGCATCATCTGACAAACCTTCTAAGGTCTCACTAAAAAGATTGGCATCATCAAAAAAATCCATCATAGGATCAGTCATCTTGATAGGTCTGTACTGCTTTTTCTCTCAACTCCAAATGGAGTCAATTTTGGCTCTCTGCAGTGAACAGAAACAAATGACATCCAGCGGTCACCACCTTATCCAAGGCATGCCAACATCCATTAGTGCTTCTGATGAAACATTTGTCTTAAAGTGTTAAAGCATCCTATAGGAGGGGGAAAAAAGAAAAAGAGAAAAATTACTTTCATTACTCTTTTCATCACTCCTTCCCCTCCCCAACACTTCTGTTGAATTTTGGTATTTTGTTCCTAACTTTACCGTTTAGTTAAACCACAAATCAATTATTTTCGCTTTTACCTGCTGTCCTGTGCAGCATTTAAATGATGTAAGGCACAGAAATGATAACTGATACTTGATGTTTTAAATGTAATGGTTTCAATTTTCTCTATTACCTAAGCACAATTTTAGATTCTCCTTATCTGTTTTCATTAAAACTACCAAATTGTAACAGAATTGTGGTTTTTAGTAGTCCAGTATTAAAATTTGTTTGTAGAAAGACATCATAATACATAAAACGTATGCAGTAATTCTGTATGTTTAAACAAGAAACTCGAGAGGTTTTAAACTACATTTAAAAATATAGCTGCCTTGGCTTCAGTAGGAAAAGCTGAGACACTGTTTCTTCTATTTAACTTACATTAAGTAAGATTCTGAAAAAATGTGTTTCATCTCACTTAAAGACATACTAGAACTCTTATTTAAAGGAAAGACAAGAGGCTGAATACAGTGATACAGTCAAAGATAAACACAGGAGAACTACCTTTGGTTCACCAACAGAGTTCACACACTCACCTAGTTATGAAACACAAGCTGTTTTATTCATAATATCCCTGAGTGATAACCAGTGAATCAGAGTTTGTAATCATGGATTTCAGGCAAGGGGAGCTGAGAAGGATGTTTAACTGAAGTTTAACTTTAGCCTAAAAACTTACACATTTGTAGTGTAATCAAACAAAATGGGAAATGAATGAAAACTTGTCTCTCCGATACTTTACCTCCCCTGATATCAACTAGCAAACCTCTAGAAAAGAAGAGCAATCACTTTAAATGAGTATCTTCATGGAATAATAATCCCTTTATCATGTCAATACACATATCTAATTACTAAAAAGGAAAGAAAACAGCCACCTGACCCTACTACTAAAGCTCACCTTCATGCTCTCCACTTCAATTCCAATTCTTCATTAATGAATTCTCTTAAGAATAAAACAAGTATAGGATCCTTCCAGAAATGGACACCACGGAAATGTGAAGTACTCTTATGGACAAGGTTCATGTTAAACCAATTAAGTACAAAGTAGTCTTTGACAAGCTGATGAAAACTTGTTCTGCTTATGCTCGTAGCCCACTGGAAGCATTGCGACCACAGTCAGAATAAAGCTTCACCTAAATTAATAAACCTCATTGAGAACTTGGCTTTATAAAAACTTCTAGTCTACACAGAAAAAAAAGACAGATGGATCCTGTCTCACACTGAGAGACACCAATGGGTGACATCTATCAAGTATGAATTGGTACAGGTGTTAATTACTACAAGTATAGAGAAGAAGCATGCTATTAAAAAGGCACAGAAGCTTAGGAAGGTGACAGCTTAGCACAGCAAAGTAGTTGGGGATTCCAGATGATGCACTGCTTAAAGTTAGGAGTTCCTGAAGTCCCAAGTTAAAGGAAGCACTACAATAAATTAACTACATTATCTTTCAACACTGATTAAGTTGTCTACTTATGATTAAAAGCAATAGAATGACTTGCCCAGTGTCAAACACCTTCCAATAGGTGATAAACCAACATCAGGATCCAGGTAGATGATGTGGCATGGGTTTCAGCTTTTGTAGCATTCCTAATATAATCATGTCTCATCTTAGGCTATTTCAACTCAAAAGATAAGTTGGGCAAGAGCTATTTTAGCTCCAAGAAGACAACAAAATCAGATCAAGTGCAAGGAAAGAATGTCATAGACACAGAACAAATGATCTAATTAAAGAAACCCCCATCTGGGGAAGATAGATGGCAATTACAGTAACCATGTGTAAAATGTCATGTTACAGGCTATCAAGGACTCTACTGTAAAAAAAAACCTCAAATTTGAAGCCTTTATCGATAAGGGTTTACATATTGAGAGAATAAATAGCTCAGCAGACTGCACACAGCTCCTTGGTTACGCCCAGAGATAAACTATATTTCACTATGATCGGAAGGCTACTCAGTTTGCACTAACATGAAAAAAAGATATATAGATTTTTCTCTTTGTTTACCCACATAGTTACAATAGCACATACCATTTTTTTTAATTCTGTTTGTTTGTTTTTACATAGGGTAAGTGACATATGGGCCACCTATTCTATTGTAATTAACTACTTATAAATGCTCTTCAGTTTATCTGCACAGTAGCCTGGAACTATAAAACAGGACTAAAACAAATCCATATTGAAAAAACATGTACCAGACAATCTCTTCACGTTTTCTTGACAATTGTGTACCTCTATAGTAAAAAAAAAAAAAGTGAAAAAACCACATGCATAACAGCTGGCATCACTGCAGTTACAATACTGTAACTCAGAGATTGCCTCACAGAAACTTCCTTCTTTGCTCAAAACCCAAGAAACACTTTTCATCTTAGTTTTTCCTACTTCCTTTCAGCATAAGGGAAAAAAGGGGAGGAAGTAAGAGACAAATAATACAAACTCTCTTTTTAAAATGCAAAGGATTTCCAAAACAAATCCTAGTAGGTATAAAAAGGAAATGTAACCTGACGATGTCAGCTTCACTTCAAGGATCCAAGCAAGATACATAGCACAGATGAGCTTCCAAACTGAGAAATCTGAAGGCTAGATACATGAGAAACCTCTCTAGGCTAATTAGACTAACGTAAATTTATTATGAAGGAAGTTCCTCTGTAAAGAGGAGGTCATGAAGTGGAATAAAAAAAACCCCAAAAAACCACAACCCAAACCTCTTGGAAAGGATACCACTATAGATAGCCCAAACAACTCAAGTGAAAACACATTGGGTTTTGACCATAGAAAGACTTTAAACTCTTTTTCTTCAGTGCCTACAAAATCCATCGTTTTTTCAGCCCGAAGAGGAGCACACCTTGGAAACTCAAGGATATTGTTTTGGAGAAACCAGCCTTCCACACAAAGTCATCTTCCAGATTTATTGAGCAATTGTCCTGTTTGTTTCTCTCTGCTGCATTTGAATATGAAAACATTAGATCCTCAGCTTGCAAATTGTGAAGGCATATGAAGGCAAATTGTGATGCATTTCTGAACTTAATTGGCACACACATACTATTTTCCTGTCCCTTCCTTAAAAAATACCTACCTCCTCACCCTTAACATACTGAAACAAAAAAGTTCTCACATGAAAACTTTTTACATGCTTTCAGTAAGGGATTCTCCACGTTCTTACTCCCTCTTATATAGAAAATGATAGCAGCTACAATCACGTTTCACCACACTTTTATCCAGCCTTCTCCTTTCCCAAACAGATCTGTTTGGTACCAACTGGATCTTCGGACATGCTTCTACCTTCAACTGGCAAAAAAGTGATCAAGAAAATAAACATTTTGAAGACGAAATTTCATCTACTGGACTTGACAACTACAAGTTTAACAATGCAGTGTGGAAGATAAGCTCCCATTGGAGCTGCATTTTAATCATAATGGGGAAACTAGTTTTGAATCTTTACTCAATAAAGCAAACTACAGTAAAAGAAGCAAAATGTGTTAAAAAAAAAAAGAGGAGAAAGAGCTCTTCCTTAAAGAGGCAAATTTTTGCTTTGTCAAAACACTATTATGATAAATAACTCCATTTTACAGCAATTTAACATTAAGAGATCTATTTTAAAGTAAAGATTTAAACCAAAGTATTAGAACAGGACAAATGGTATTAAAATAGATGTTATAAGTCCAAATGAATGAAAAAATACTAGTTTCTGCATAACTCGTGTTTTTCATTTAAAAAACAAACAACGTTGTTTCCTGTAGGGTCTAAAAATCTTTTCCCTTACAAACAGAACATAAAGCAATGTATTATCATTGTTCCTCTTAATCTGCAAAAGCAGCTCTCAGGCACTACTACTGCAATTCTAACTTTTTAAAACTTGAAGATCTTTTTCAAATTTTACTTATTCTATTCAAAACCACCTAGAAATGTAACCGGCTATGCTCAGCCCAGTTGGTTTCCTTTCCTTAAGTGTGTGTGTGTAAGAACGAATCAATTCCAGAGCTGGGTTAGGAAACTCCTTGCAAAGTGTGTGTGTGTGTGTCAGGAGGGAGTGGGGCAGGAAGAAACTTTCATTTCGGTTGCTCATCAGAGTTTAATAACAACTCTTTATTCTTGTCGGAAAGAAAGACCAAGAAGAAATTTTATATTACGTTAGTGTGCAGTAGATCCGAGTTGTAAAAAGACAAGCTGGAGTTACAGACACAAGCAAGAGCAGAAACAAAGGGAACGGTACAAGATTTAAAGACCAGAAGAAAAGGAAATAAAGATTTATTTTACAGGATACACGAAAAAAAGAATGAGCACTTAAGAAAACAGAATCAAAGATATCAAATTTTGCTTTCAAAAAAAAAGAAGTGGGAGTAGCAGTAAAATACAAGATAATAAAAACTACTGATGTGTTTCATTTCATTAATTGCATTGTTGATTACTTTTGATGAAGTGACAACAGAAAACAAGCTACTCTAGTTATAAGCAAGTAAGTACCATGACATCCACACTTCGATACTTTGATAGACTAAGCACCACTCCTTCACGTGCCTGATGTGTGACAGTACCATAGATAAGAGCAAGTCAGTGACTTTGATGGCCATTGTTCACACCAATTGAAACAATGACTATCTGAAAAAATAACAGAAGTGAGCTCAGAAAGAAGCCAGGGACTAGTGAGTAGGCAAGAGGAATTAAAACTTAAGTCATAAAAGCATGACATGATAGAAGTGTGGATACAGGTAAAGGACACAGAAGGGGTAAACACAGAGAGTCATAACTAGGGAAGAGTTTTACATCATATGCATGCAAAGTGGTTCTTTTTGGGGGGAGGAGGACAGCAATGCAACCAGGCATAACAGACTTGCTTCCAAACAAGAGATCTGCCAGAGAGACTGAAAAAGTCATTGTATTTGCTGAGTTTTATATAGCATACAACAGCACGACAGGTTTGTGGCTTTATATGATTTGCCTATCTATTAGCAGATGGAACACTTTGTCAAAAGAGGTAGACAACACAGCGTGTTAAAAAACAGATACTCAAGAAACTGATCACTTCTGCAAAATATTCAGAAATGACAGAGACATTCCCTCCCCAATGTTAAAAACAAAACACAATTACACTATCATTATTTGTCAGATTTAATCATAACTAAAGCTTTGGCTGAGTTAAAGCTGCAGTAAATTAAATAATACAGAAGCTACTTCCCCCACTGATGTGCCAATATAAATGATATTCTATTATAGATTTAAAGATCAATGCACATGTTAAATTTAAAATGCACAAAGGGACAGCACAATTTCCTCAAAATCCCAGAAATGCAGAAGATTAAAAAAAGAACATTTAGACATTTAGTAGAGATGAACTCCTTTATTCCCTAGCAGAAAGGAATAAGTAAGGCTTTGTACAAGAGTGCCATGGTATCTGTAGCTAAATAGGGATTGAAGAGGCATTTTCTCTTATTGCTATCACTAAAATTAGGAGAAAACTTGTTTGGGTAGCCTGTTTCAATAAATATAAACCCACGCATCCAGTTATATAGCTAAATATGCATTATTTTATTTTTAAATTTTTTTCATTGATAAACATTTATAATTATTTTTGAGTAATGAGCCATCCAACATACTGGTTTCATTTGGAATTCTGTTCTGCTACAGAGTTCACACACACCATGCTCAACACTCACAAGATAACTCAAGTATCTTGTACTTTGATTTGAAGATTAGGAAGAGAAAGATTTGAAACTGATAATCCTAAATTAAGTTCTCAGAACTGGGTTCCAGTCCACGGCTGCAGTTCCAACTCTGAGTAAGAGGGCAAGACTGGAGCAAACTGGCTTGTGCGTGCTTGTCATAATAATTCAGAGTACTCTGTTCTCATACCTACACTTCTTTTGCTTGCACCAAATACCTCATGTAACTCTTTACCCCGCTGCTCCCCAAGTCATGCACGAACTCCCTTGTACCACCTCTCCTCCCTTCTGCTAAAAGGGACATAAATATTAAACATTTATAGATTAAAAAAATAATAATTCAGTACCTGTCAATTGGTATGCTCGGTCCTAAAAGTGCAAGTCAACCAACATGACAAATGGCATTTCACTTAGAAAGAAAATCCATCTTTCAATGCAACTAAAGACAAATTTCTACTGTTCTCAAAGACGTTTGCCTTCACTGGGAAGGAGACAGCTTCTTTAGTGAGGGCACCTCTGCTTAAGCTGCAGAGAGCAAAACCCCACCAAAGAGAAAGTCTATCACTGAACTCACTGTGGAAAACAGCACGGGATCAAGTAGTCCAGCAGCATGTTTGGGCCACTTACTATACTTCTTTAGGATATCCACTTTAACATTAATTTTTAACTCAAGGTAAATTTATGAAGTCTCAAAATGATATTTCCCCCAGCAGTGCTTAATATATGGAGAGAACATATTACAATAAATTCTGCAAGGTAATCTTAGCTGGTTTATTCAGAGACATACATTAAAAATACTAGTAGCATTTAGAAAAATTCATATTTTCTACTAAGATTTTTGTGGTTGTTTTGTTTCTACTGTTTTGAAGTGGGTGTGTGTAATACCACCAGGCTTCTTCAGATGAAATATGGTTTCTATTACCGAAAAAAACGTGGTGGTGGTGTTTTTATTGCACAAAATTCACATCTTTTCTTTTGCTGCTTTCCAGGATGGAGTTTCTTTCTTCCCAAAACTTCAAATTCAAAAAACATATGGCAAGATGCCCAATTAAAGCCTGTAGATCTCTCATATGTATCAGAAAAGGAATCTCAAATCAAAGACCACTTTTAAATTATTTACTTATACACCACCATGCTGCTTCTCTATCTGTAATACTAAGAGTTAGAATTATTTAGTTAGAGCACTGATACTTAGATATATGAACTCCAAAGTTTAATACTTAGCTTGGGTCAAAATTAAGAGCTAGCACATGCACCTGAAGAACCCTATACTATAATAAGTAACTGATTAACCTGTAAGACATATATAAGTTGCTTAAATCTTCTAAATAAAAAAATGTATTACAAGACACTTAAGAAAAGGGCCCAAATCAAGATAAAAAAAAAAATCCTTACCCATGAATATAGAACACATCTCTTCAATGAAGAATTAAGAAGCTCAGAGATGTGCTTTAAATCCAGATGGATACCTCATCATTAGAGACCTGAAAACGAAACATGGTAAATAAGTCACACAATAACTGACTTCAGGAGATACATATTCAAACACAACACTTTAAACTCAAAAATTGAATAGATACCATAAAAACAAGAATACCAGAATTAATACACAATTGCTAGTAGCCACAATTTTGTAAATGTCTGATAAATAGGCAACTAAAGTGCCCATGTTGCAGGACCACTAAAAAATCAACCCAACCCTACAAACCTCTAAGGTCAGAGGGCAGACTATGCCAGGATATTAGAAATTTTAGGGCAGCTTTAAGACACAGCGTAAGGGGGGGAAAAAAAAAAATGGAAAAAAAGGAAAAAGGTTTTCAGGTTAGGTTTTTAAACCTGTCAATGCAAGAAGCCCTGTACATATTATATTTTACCAGCAGTCCACTATTACATACTGACAGATGCACTTGCCAGTCCGAACTGACACTGCCTTTCTAGGAGAGTGTACTTGCATGACAGTTTTATCCTACTCCTTGCCTTGACTCAGTAGAGGAGCTCAACTTCAAGAAGTTCTCTTTTCATCTGAAAGAGGCTCGAAAACATCACACCGCTTAGAGGAAACTGTGCATGGGGCTTCTAGGGCCTGTGTGTAAAAGCCTCAAAGCAAAGAAAAACACCCTCTACCATTAAAAGACAGAGGAAAAGATTAGTACATGAACTTACATTCTATAGCAGTGGGTTTTCCCAAAAACAATGCTGCCGTTTCAAAAATATGACCATTCTCTCCCAGGCACAGAGCATCATCCAATTCCAATAAATAGGTTTCCCTCTCCCTAAATATAATTTCTTGGTGACAAACTCTTAAACATCTTTGCAAGAATATTAATAAAGTTCAACATTTAATCTTTATTAAAATATACGATAGCAAATATCACTACATTAAGAAGCAGATTTTACCACACAGATTCTTTCTTCTCTCCACAACTTTGAGGCAATGTGATAACATGTTAAAGATATAAATTGGTTGTAAGACCTATCAAAAGTCTGCAACATTCCAGTAAACAATGTTCTGGTACTAATTTGGTACGTAAGTTGTTCTCTTTTGCTATACTGGAACTGCCATCATGCAAATAGAGCTCCCACATCCCAGAGCTCCTCTTCACATCCAGAAAGTAGAATCAAGTTTGAAATTATTTAACTGTGAGGTTCATGCAGCATTTCAATATATTTTTTAATTCCTAAACTTGTTTATTTAAAAGTTCTTTGTTGATTAAACAAAGTTAATAGCATAAAGGTTTTACAATATATAAATTAACTGAATAGAGACATTCAAGAATGTATTTTTTATTGAAGACTTGCAATCAAGTAAGTTATCCTAGCTGTAGGAGTTCAACAGTAAAAAAAGAAACATAATTCCACTGTAACTACTGTAATATAAACACTAAAGTTCTCAGCTATCCAAAACATAGCTGGTTTGGATCCTTGCTCAACTGAATTCTTTGTAATTTTTAAAGCAAAGAGGAAAAAAAGATGTTTCTTACTCTTTAGGACAGTGTCCACTTGCTTGAACAGCTTCCAATATGGAGACAATTGCGGAGTACTTAGAAGTTTGAGAAATCCTATGTTGAAAAAAAAGAAAAAAACATATTTAACTAAACATACATTTGTCAGATCTATGATGCGTTATTCTAAATGTAAAATACAGGAAATATTTCAGACAGCAGAAGAATCACTGATGATTATACTAAGTGCCAAAAAGAAATACACACAAAAAAAGGAACTTAAAGGTTTCTTAAGAAGCCGATGGGATCTATCTCCGCAGATATGTGTATATATATATCTGTTAAATGAGGTAGGGTAAAAGAACATTCTGTAAGTCTCCTTCTTTGGAAGAGAGTCTTAATGGTTGTTTTTAAATATTGAATTGTGAAAATTTACTGATATACAACAAAGCTTATACTTTATTAAAAAGAACCAGAACTAAATTTGTTATAAGCATGCCTAGATACATATTAACCTATCTCAGAAAGTTTTTAAAAAATTATCTTCCACAGCCCAACTAATATAGTTTCTTCATAAAATACCAAAAGAAAAATACATGTTTCCCTGCATACACAGGGGTTTCCTTATGTTCTTGATGGAATCCTAAAGTTTTACTATTGCTAGTAAAAATTTTTGAATAATAGTAATCTCTCTCATTTTAGACACTAAAACACAGGCTTCTATACGTATTAGTGTAACAGAAAATAAGCTATTCATTTCATTTAGTTTAGAATAAGCGCTTTATCCCAATTTCTGGTTTTTTAAGCATCACATAAATTTAATAAAATTATTTAGTTTTGTACAAAATCCTCATACGCTTTTACGGCTTCAGTCTTTGCAAATACCCTTTAGAAAGTTTAACAGCAGCAGTTTAAGGAGTTGTTATTTTCAACCACCTTCTTCACCTCTCTGCCAAAGGTAACTGCCCTCAAATCACAGCCCAAAACACATTCGCGTGCATCAGCTGCTTCAGTTTGTAGTCTCCCGGTTTAGTTTTAACCCTTCCTCTTGTTAGTTTAAAACAAATCCATTATACCTTGCATTACAATGGCTGAGGTGTGTACATTCATCATATTCTGTGGGCTTTAATTGCAATAAAGGGACAATAACAATACAGAGAAAGACAACATCCTAATTTGCTAGAATTGATTGCGAGCTAGAAAGGTACCAAAAGTTTGGAGAACCTTCTCGAAAAGAACATAGTTTATCCCGAAGTCAGTTTATTTTAGTGAAAATAACTGCTAAAAAGTTCAGGGGGTTGGCCACAAGCCTACTGAAGGAAGCTGTTCTAGAAACCGGTTCTGTTCTTTAAACATTGTTATTATTGCCCTATCACTTCTCCAGTCTACCCGTGAAGACTTTGGTCACTTTGATTTCAGGACTTTGGTGAGTTCCTGCTTATTTTTCTAATAAAGATAACAAAATTTCCCAATGTTCTCTTCTTCAGGTTTGAATACTGCTAAAATCAACTTTTTTCTTTAAGAGATCTGCCCACAAATCTTAGCTTACCTGTATAGAATACGAATGTCTCTTTTTACCCTCTTTAGTTGTCAAAAGGGTTAGAATAACATATTCAGTGTAACATATTTGTAATTTACAGATTATTTCTGGTCACTAGAAAGACAGTTACAGAAGCTTCCTTTTAAGTTTTAAGTTTAAAAAAAAAATAAAAATCTTCTCGGTGCTGTTCAGATTTCTGATGTAAGCATTATAGAGTTTCTATAGTTTTGTCATAAATTCCAGCATTATACCTTCAATTAGGCCTACAGGATATGTTTCTGAATTCTGGTATCTCTCCTGAAGAAATACACTGCCATTTTAAGATGTAGAAAAACATTTGCATTGAAAACCAGAAAAAAGCCTTCTCGTTTTCACATGTGGCCTAAACCAAGATTTCATTGCAAACCATCAGAGACGAAAGACTTCACAGCATAGCCCTCTTTCAATTCACAATCTGATAATACACTAACTTCCAACAGTTCTTACGTTCTAGCCCAACAGACATCTTTGTGACCTGCTCTAAGTTTAGACTCTGGAAGTGCCAACTTAAGCAGTGCACAGGAACATGTGTGTTTTACAGGTGCCTGTGTATCATGAAATGTGAGTACAGACCAAAGGTAGTGAAAACATGACACTGACAGAGAGAAGTCTTCTCTGTGAAGATTTAGGAAAAAAAAATTAATAAAAAGCACAGTTTCAAGTCTTGATGCAACCAGACTAGGATACCATGATAGTGCTCTACTGAACAGGACAGGTTCAGCTTTCCCGCTGCATTAGCCGGCTTAAGGAGTTCCATCTCTAGCAGAAGTCTATGCCTTTTAGAGACATGCTGGGTACAATTTCTCTAGTTTTATAAAGAATGATTTCTAAGGAGATTTGATATGAAATTTTTTCAAAAAATTCCCTCCCAAGCACATGTTAAGCAAGATACTCTTCTTAAATAGTTTCCCAGGGCAGTGGTTGAGGCACCATCCCCGGAGGTATTTAAAAGACGGGTTGACATAGTGCTGAGTGAGATGGTTTAGTGATGGTTTTTATTAGTTAGGTTGATGGTTGGACTAGATGATCTTAAAGGTCCCTTCCAACCTGGACAATTCTATGATTCTAAATTAAGAAATAAATTAAAACTGGTAACTCAAGCAAACCAACATTTTCCATCTTGTTTCATGGCTTCCAACACCACCAAGAACGTGATGCTAAATTCACTTGCAATAGACAGAGACTCCAGACTTCTTCTACAGTAATATCAATGTTCTGCAACAAGAGTCTGACAAAGTGGAATTTTGCAAAAATTTTACAAAAATTTCCCCAGTGAAATGGGACAATCCTCATCTGTCCCTCAAGAGTATCTCTGAATTAATTCTTAAAAGCTTACCTGAAAATCTGGCTCTGAAGCGAAATTTTAGCTTAGCTTCCAAATACCAGCAAAAGATACTTTCAAAAACTACATTCTGAAGCCACCAACACCATGTTATACAGAATCAGGCCCATTGTCCTAACTAACGCTCTGTTTAATGTTGGTGGAAGCCACTAACTGCAATGGCTTTACTACAGGGTAACCAAAAACAAAAATATATCCTGTTTAATTCTCAGATTTCTGCTAACATATGGAACATCTGATGGGTAGATTTTCATGCCATTATACCAATGAAATCTTTCTGAAGCTTATAACTTTCTTTCTTAGGGCGTTAAGTATCAAATGCAAGAAAATTATTTATTCTTCAAAAGCTATTTGCAGAAGAAATTTTGAAGGAATTCCTGAATTTTAGTGAACAACAGAGAAGAGTGAACCAACCTTTTAATACTGCTCATGCAACACACGGAAGAGCACCCAAGAATGCACTGGAGAAGGAAATAATTTGGTAACCAGAGTTACTACATTTTCTAATATGACTCAGATAAAGAACAAAGTCAAAATTACTATTTTTCTTCAGAAAAAGGATGGGAGCATTTTTCCATCTTCCTGCAAAATTTAACCATTGATTTAAGATTAAAACAAAAACCATGTATCTTAAAAAAAAAAAAAAGAAAGATGCATGTATGCTGGCCTAAAGACATTAATATTTGTTATCTCCCTGGTAATCTGTATGAATTAAGTTGAAGATCTCAACACACTTGCTAACAGATCCTGTATCATACTAATATATTTCTGCTGAATTCTGAGTTTAGAAAAAATGCTTCCTCCCTTGTTTCTTGCAGCTTAGTAAGCTAATGCAACGTAAAGGCAGCACTGAAAGGGGAACTCGGTTCCAAGGTGGTGCCGAAAGTAGCCTTTTACTTGATCACTGAAGCTCGTTTTAAGAGGAGGTTGTGTATCCATCTGAACACTATATATATATGTTTCGAAAGTAGTACTAAGATGCTAGTGTCTCTGAAGTCAAGCTATAGCTTCACTAACCACATTGTTAAAAAGTGTTTGATTTAGAGCTGGACTTCTGCAAGTTTTCAACACTGCAGTTAATCAAAAACATGGTCACTGTAAACCACATTATCCTTTTTTTCAAGTAATACTTTAGATAAAAAAAAAAAAACCTGCTTATAAAAAGAGCTCTCGTCCCCACACTATTGTAAATAAGAAAGTCGCACGTTCAGCCTCTTTGACTTCTGGCCAGCTCCCTCTCACATTTATGAATTGGCCAGACAGATAAAATATGAGAACCCTGCTATTCCTTCAGCCAAAGCAAGAGCTGCAAACTCTTCCCGGTGGTTGCTGTATCAGCAAAAGAATTACTTCTTAGGATCACAGTTTCTTTTGCTAAAGGGGAAAGATACTACTTCAATAATATCCTAAAATACTACTAATATGGCTAACTATCAGTTCTTGAATGTTTGACTAAACTAACAGATGGTTTCTCTATCACCCATTTATGTGTCTGCAGATACCTGGCATTCCTGAAGCACCATTTCTCGCTACGAGGATGAGCACTAGAATACAGAATGAGAATACATGACATGAGCCCGAGTGAGACTTCTAAATAGAAAAAAATCGCAGAATCACAGAATGCTAAGGGGTTGGAAGGGACCTCTGGAGATCATCTACTCCAACCCCCAGCCAAAGCAGATTCACCCAGAGCAGGTTGCACAGGAACACGTCCAGGTGGGTTTGGAATGTCTCCAGAGATGGAGACTTCACCACCTCCCTGGGCAGCCTCTTCTAGGGCTCTGCCATCCTTGGAGTGAAGAAGTTCTGCCTCGTGTTTACATGAAACTTTTTATGCTCAAGTTTGTGCCCATTTCCTCTTGTCCTGTCACCAGGCACCACTGAAAAAAGACTGGCCCCTTCCTCTTGAAACCCACCCCTTGAGTATTTATAGGTGTTGATTAGAACCCCCCTCAGTCTTCTTTTCTCCAGACTAAAAAGATGCAAGTGCCTCAGCCTTTCCTCATAAGAGAGATGCTCCAGGCCCCTCATCATCTTTGTGGTCCTCTGCTGTACCCTCTCCAGCAGTTCCCTGAACTTCTGGAACTGGGGAGCCCAGAACTGGAGCCAATGCTCCAGATGGGGCCTCCCCAGGGCAGAGCAGAGGGGGAGGATGACCTCCTTCCACCTGCTGACCACATTTTTCCCGATGCACCCCAGGCTGCCATTGGCCCTCTTGGCCACAAGAGCACATTGCTGGCTCATGGGCAACCTGTTGTCCACCAGGACTCCCAGGTCTTTTTCCTCAGAGCAGCTCTCCAGCTGGTCACCCCCAACCTGTACTGGTGCAGGGGGTTTTTCCTCCTCAGGTGCAGCACCTTAGACTTGTCCTTGTTGAATTTCATCAGGAAACATTCATTAAGCTCACAGCTCCGTAGTTTGATAGAACAAAGACCATGAAAAGGTGAAATAAAGATAGCTCACATTGGAAGAATAGAAAGTATCCACAAAACTAGCCTGGTCCAAAAAGACACCAAGTGCTAAGGGTTACTGGATTTCAGTTAAGCACAAAAATATTTCAACTGCATGATTTATGAATATAAGGCCCAAACACTACTGGGAATTTAGTTCATATATAGTGGTAGAAAGAAGTAGAATACTGGCATCCAGTGACGAATAGGATCATGCCATTTGACTCCATCAGACCCAACTTCTCCTCATCCTGAACTGCATGGAAAGTATCAAGGACAGACAACGATGCAGTGTTTGGACACTTATTTCTACTAGACTGATACAAAAGAAAAAAATGCACTGTTAGGAATCCTGACCCATAATATATGTAATTGCCGAGCTCACCTGTACTTTTGAAGTGTTTCAAAGATACTTATACTTTAAATACAGGGAAAATTTGCATTGTAAAATTGTTACCTACACCAAAAAAAAAAAATCTTACAATGAGATGCATAAAGTAGGAATAAAAGTGCATCTATTTACTTTATGGGTTGCATGAACAATGCAATTTTAAAGCAGCGTGTCAATCTTTTTGTTTTAATCTGCCCGCACCACTAACTTGTCTCTCATAAAAGGAAACAAATGAACAATGCCTGTTTTAGGGCCTCTATAGTCTCCTAGTAGTGGTTCATGTCATACACCTTTTAGATAACATCACTAAAAATACTTTTTAAAAACCACACTATGCTTTCATCAACATTTCTCCATGACTGAATTCTTGGACTAATCTGCAGGAGCATTTAGCACCAGCAGCTCATATGAAATGAGTAGGTGCTGAGATTCCCCAAAATTCTCAAAAAAAATTGTGAGACTTAAAATTCTGGTCCTTCTTACAGTAAAATTGACAGCTTTACTCAAAGTGAAATAGGCTAATACATCTTCATCATGAAGTTACAAATTGCACTACATGGTTAAATGCAAACAGGTTAGGTCAAACTAAACCAGGGCAGATGCACTGTAACTACCCACATGCTCACCCTTATCTTATAAATGCAAAGTAAAGATGTAGCTTTACCCACCAGTGGGGTGGATGTAGCTTACCCACCAATGGGGGAGAGGGAAGGGGAGAAGAAAAAGCTACTTCACATTTACTTTTATGTTACAAACTTCACAATCGGCAGTAACCACAGAGTAGTTGACATCTGAAGTTCACATCCTACCTTATTTCCCTTCTCTGTGTGCTCTTGATTTATACATAGGGCCTGCCATATGGATCCCTAAATTCATAGAATCACAGAATGGTTAGAGTTGGAAGGGACCTTAAAGATCATTAAGTTACAACCCCCCTGCCATGAGCAGGGACACCTCCCACCAGACCAGGTTGCTCAAAGCC
>JAOXJM010000063.1:29193570-29203964 GCA_026413425.1 Tringa solitaria
GGAGCGGCGGCGGTGAAGGAAGGAGGGGGGGGCCTGAGGGGGCCCGGCGGCGGCGGGAGGGGAGGAGGAGGAAGAGGAGGGCGGAGTGAGGCGGCCAGCGGGGGAAGGGGTGTGCGCAGGGGAGGGAGGGCGGAGTGTGCGCGGGGAGGCGGAGAGGGGAAACGGGGAGCGTGCGAATTTCCTTCCCGGAGACACCTTCACCTCACGCCGCAGCCCCCGCGGGAGGGGGCAGCCCTGAAGCGGGGAGGGGAGGGCGGAGGCGGGGGGGGAGCCGCCGCGGAGCCGCTAAAATGGTGTGCGAGCGGCGGGGTGAGGCGATCCAATATGGCCCCCTCGGCTGGCAGAAGCCAATCCCGGGCGCGTTTACTCTGGAGGCTCCGGCGGAGGCCGGGCCCGGGATGCCGGGCAGGCCCCGCTGAGGAGAGGCCGCCGCCGCGGCCCTGCGGATCGTCCCTGGGAAGGTGGAGCCGGCAGCTCCGGCGGGGTTCCGCCGGGCCTCGGGCAGCCGCCGTCGGCCGGTGCCTCCTGAGGAGCGCGGCCCGCCGCCGGAGGGCAGAGCCCGGCCCGCCTGGCCGCCGGGCCCGGCGTTACCTCGCGGGGAGGAGGGCGCCCGCCTCCGCCGGCCTCATGACAACCCTTGGGGTTCGTTTAACAACGCCACTCGAGAGGCAGCCGGTTAGATAGACAAGACTCTCTCCCTCTCTCCAGGGAGAGCCTGCGTGACCGGGGTCTCAGTTCATTTGACCCACTGATGGCAGCAGCAGATAGCTCACTGAAGGCCCAGTGCGAGCAGGGAGAGCAAGGGGAATTCCCGCCTTTCTGAGGTAAATCCAGGTGGGCACCGGACTAGGGCGAGCGTAGCTTCAGGCACACCACATAAAGCCATTTTCAAATGGATCGTTTGAATACGCTGACACCGCACATACATTCCTACAAAGTTAACTATAAGCCTCTCTCTCTGCTTTTACATAATATTTTTTTCAATCAGAGGAAGCAATGCGCATTAAAAGCCAAGTATTGATTTCAAGATCAAAATTTGGAAGCAGAGGTTGACAAAACACTTCACATTCGTATTATCTTAAGTAACCTTTTAAAGAGTCTTGAGCTACAAAGTTGCTTCAGGACGCATTTCCCTGCAGTAAGAGACCAGAGCAAGGAGCTGGAGGAGCGAGTTCCTCGCATGGCTGAAAGGAGAATCACTGAAGGGGCTTGCTTGCAGTTTTATCTATAGTGGCATATAAATAGAAAAAGCGCTTTAGGTGAGCACTTACATAACTCTTGCTATGTTGACCTAAGGACTAAATTAAGAATTCCAGGAATACAAGAGAATTCCCTGTCAGAGTTACCTATGCTTGGATATTGTGCCTGGGAGGACTATACACACAGTGGTAATGAGAAATCTCATCCTAAGGCTTCCTTCTGTAGTTTAGAGAACTAGACATGTACTTCCAGTTCTCTCCAACCTGTTGCTTCTATAATTAGGATATTATTTGAGATAAGAATTTGTCATTATGCCCAATCTCAGACTTCTTGTGTATCTTTTATGCTCAATTATATATTGTAATACATTGATTGATTTCAGGGTTTCTAAATAGCTCAACTGAGCTTCTGTAGATTCCAGCATAAGGCAGGTTCTTATTCAACATTAGTTCAGATAACAGTCCATTCAACAAGCTACTTGAATGTTTTAGCTTTACAGCACCTTTGTTTTTTTCCCTACCTCTTAATTCCTTCATAGCTAAAACTTTAATCTTGCTCTCAAACTATTCAGAAAGGCTGCTGTTAACAGTTATTCTGAAGTTGTTGTATTAACTTTCTTCTTATTGTCAGCCCTATACATTTTTCTTCTTTCTAATTTCCATTTCTCTCACTAACCATTGAGAATAACTTCAAAAAACAGACATACCTGGTGATTTATTTTTTTTTTTTCATCAAAGAAAACACATTGTCTCTCCTTCTCTAACCTCCACACGGAAAACAGTACTTTTATGGAAAAAAGGCAGCCTTCACCCTTTCATTAGAATTAGCCAGCCAATTGTAGTACTTCCTTAATAAAGCTATCAACACTATTGTAACATTGTGAAGGGCTCTCAGCTCTAGATAGTGTGAATGGTAATGTCATAAGTTGAGAGCACAGGCTTAGGATGATAAATCACATGAATGACTGAAAATAAGATTGTGCAACTGGTTGTTCTGTCGCTCAAAAGGACATTGAATCTCATGAACACTTACTGTCTGGATGGATCCTCTTAGAATTTAGAAAGAAACCCAAGTTGCTTAACTGTACAGAGATAGTTGCTGATTTTTGTTTTGGGCTTTGTTTTCTTAAAGGTGGCAATATCTCATCAGTTTTGGAGATTGCTTTAGTGCAATGTTAAATTTTCTTTCCATCAAAACGTCTGCCACTCTGTATTATCACCCCAAAGTCCTATTGTTTCAAGCAGTCATAATTTTAGCAGTTTTAAACTTCTGCCACTTTATATCATCACCCTGAAGTTCTACTATTGTTTCAGAGAATTGTAATTTTAGCAGGTTTTATACATTTTATGAGATCTTTGTTTTCTCAGCACTGCTACTTCACATTTTGATTATATTGCCTTGATCCATCACAGCATACAGAGGACTCTTGCAACATGTTGGGTTTGGTAAGAGTGGAAGAATACTGTGTCCCTCCCCTCCTTTATTTTCCATAAATATTTTTCTTCAGATGTCCCATGTACAACAGAGTTAGAACACACACATTTCTTTTATGTTAACTCCCACAAAACTACAGCAATTTATTCTGCTTTAGGATTTACCACGTGTGTGCCTTGTAACATTGTAATCTATAGAGTTAGAAGTCTTGTGTGCTCAAAACAAGGGCATTCATCCTTTATCCTTCTGTGAGTGTGGGATAAAATTTTCCAAGAAAAAACAACAGAGGAAATCAGTTGCTGCACTTGCCTGGTTTCCTGTACTTTGATTATCCATGGAAGTTGCTGCAGGGGTATTGAGGTCAGGGCTGGAATGAAGTTCACATGCAACTGAATCAGCTGCTGAGATTCCACTGTTGCCACAGTGACTGCTTTGATCCTTCTCAGTAGCCACTCTATGTGACTTGGGAAAGCAAAGAGCAGCTGTCTGCACAGATTGCTGCTATTAGAGCGACTCTTCGTATGTCTTTGTAGACAGGCTCCAAAAGCCTGGTAGGAGTCTGTGATGCAGGTGAAGACTCGCAGTGCCATGTGAAGCGGGCCCTTGCTGAGGTGTTTTGGCAGCCTGCTGCGTTGCTTCTGCAACCTGCAGCCTGAACAGGGAACAAAACACTTCCTCTGGGTGACTTTTTGGGGCCATTAACAAGCCTGCAAGGCGAGGCCGAGCTCAAGTCATCTTACTCCTGAATATATTCAAAGTCATAGGTTCCCATACAGTTCAAACTGGGGAGCTCTGCTTGTTTTGTTGTGCTGTTGGCTGGCAGCTCGTAGGTTTGTTAGATCTGGAATATGCTCTGCACCTGCAGATGTGAAACACTGCAGATGCAAAGTAAGTACATGAAAGCAGATGTTTTCTCTTGTGGCCTTGTGAGGCAGATGTAAACCAGGGTATGGTTATAAGTCTTTTTAGAATAGGACAACATTTAATTCTTTGGACTCTGTGTGTGTCAACAATTGGGTCCAAGGGTGTGGATCAGAAGGGGAAGCTGGAACTCTGCATATAAACCTTTCATATTTTGATAAACAACTACAAATGGAAATCTGATTGCTCATTAAATTTGCAAGTAATCTACTTTGTAAAATGGAAATCTCTTGGCAGCTAGAAAGTTTTACTTTCAGGATGATATGTCCTAAATGTTCACCTGGCAGCTGGAAACTGCTGATGTAAATCGAGTAAGCCTGCAGTTAGGGTATCAAAATGCTGATTTCTAAAACTGCTTCCATTGCTGTTTCCTGAAACACCTACATCTGTAGTTCGATTGCTTGCCACAGTGACAGCCACAAGTACGTCAGTAATTGATAAAACCACATTGATAAATGAAGTCTTTCATCCAATAGGCAGTGTGAAAGGAAAATATTTTAAACCTGAATTTACTGAAAAGTATTTTTTTACTAAATAATGTTTTCATTAAGAAATTTAATAAGCGTGTTTTTTAGAGGATTGCTGGCAGTAACTGATTTTAAGCTTTGACAAAGGTTTGCTGCATTTTCTCTTGAGAGAACAGAAGTTCATATCTTGACAGGCTGAGGCCAGTTTTTGAGTGTGGGTGCTGAGACTTAGGAGATTTGTTAATTGGGATTTAAAATGCAGTCTGTGCACCTGAAAGGTGATACAGAGCCCCTTCTAGGTGCTTATACTAGGAAGAAACTAGCCCTTTAAGGCCAGAGTTGGAAATTTTGGTGACCAGGTGGAGCACAGGACTTAAGGTCACCTGATTCTCCTTTGGCTACATAAGATATGTAGGCAGAAGCCTTGCTGTGGTTTCCTGTAGAGTAGCTGAATGTTGAGGAGTTTTTAAGATAAAAGGAAAGTGTTAATATCTGTAGAAATAGCAGGTAAGAAGTTTTATGAAAGCAGAAATATGTTAGAGATTTTATGTTGTCTCTGAAGTCTAGAGGTGGACTGGGAGTAGTTTAAATGATGTGATAATAATGTGAGTGTTTTGATTTGTGCTAAATAAGTAAGATGCTTAAAGTGAATGTGGTAGAGCCTTTTGAAAATTTGTTTTCAATTCTCTTCTGTTTGTTTCTATCTATAAAGACCCAATGGATTTGCTATTACTTGACTTTTGAATGTAGCATTTATAGGGTGTGTAGTATTCTAAGCTTAATGCTGTTAAATACTTTCTACTAGAACTTTTTTACTGTAGGGTTAACTTTCTGTGTTTATTGTTTCTGGGTGACTTCAAAAGTTGTTAGAGGTGAGAACTGCTTCTTGACTTATGCAAAACTTCTTGACTATTCTTAAGTAAGGACTAAGTAGCTCTTACAAGGAAGAAAAAGGATGAGGGATAGTGTATAAGGGGTTTGAAGCAGAAGTGTACATTTGTTTTTCAATAAAAAACTTTCTGTAGGTGTGTGGCTCCTGACTCTGAGATGTTAATGGGTCTTCTGCTAGAACTGAATTCTACTTTTTGCTGTTGTTTTCCTTTGCTTTTTTTCTTTGATGGTAGGACATGCAAAGAGCTGTGTTTAGGTGTTGAGAGACAAGACTGTCTATTGAAGGGATATTTGAGTACTTACAGCCATAGGATTTCCTTTGTAAAGATGGATAAAGGATTAGTGGTAACTTCTGTTCCCCACTGAAGGATTTTGGTGCTCTTACTCCTGTGAAAGTGGTAAGCACATGCTATGGGAAAACCAGCTAGATGTTAAAAATTCAAAGCCGGTGGTAAAAGTTTTGTAAGGAGTGGGAAGAAAGGGCAGTATCAGCGCAGAGCTTTATCTAATTCTGAATACTCAGTAGGGGAAACACTTCAGATTAGTTAAAAAGGAGGCTTAGAAACTCTTCAGGATGTTTGAATGTACAAAATAACATGTAAGAATAAGTTAATTGTTTGTCAGCCACTGTATTCTGTGACTGCAGTAGGGAAGGAACCCTCCTGAAGGAAAAACTAAATCATAGTCAAGAAAAGTTGCATTATAAATAGGGTTACTAATCATAATCAATAGGTTTGTGGGACTTGCTTATGTACCTCTACTAAACTTGTTAGGGTTCTAGCTTCAGAACTCCTCTGTAATCCAAAACTAGCTGTAAAAATCAGACGGTAGTCTTACGGCCCTTAAACTTGTTAGAAAACATAGTAACTCATGAGTACTGGTATCATCTATGTACTGGGTTCTTCTAAGCATGTCTGAAAATTCATCTGGAAATGCTGTTTTATGTATCGTGGATGTCTGTATTAGTACACATAGTGTCATCAATTGTGAGCAGTGTATGAAGCAAAACCTTGAAACGCTAAGTTTTAAGGTAGTACTTTAGTGTAAAGTACTGTTTGTTACTTGACTTTATATGAAGGGGACTGCCATAAGACAGGCAACAAATTGTTAATATTAATTATATTATGCTTTACTATTACTTCCCTTTTACTCCTTATGTAATACCAAGCCAGTGAAATGAATGCTGGAAGGTGACTTGTTTGCTCTAGTGTAGCATGTACGTATTGCTCCAGGAGAGACCTATTGTCACAGGTGTTTAAAGAGATTGGGTTTGGTATCTTAGTTTTGTGTGAGGTGTTTATTTATTTGATGTGACTTGACGAAGCAGAGCATGACTGAGCAGTGTGAATGGGTGCTCAAAACCAGCAATAGGAGCCTGAACTTCTCGTTAGTAAGTGTGAAAGCTTCTGTTGCCCTCTTGTGGTCTTTATTCAGATACATTTTTCCTGTGAAGCTGTTACATTAATTTTCCTTTAAAGCTGAATTTTTAGCGGCCAGTGAAGCTAAAAATGTCTGTATTCTGGTAAGCAAGAGCTAATGTTGCAGGATATGGAGTATTTTTCTAGGATAAAATTACTACCTCTGTGGATGACAGGAGAGCAGGGTCACTTATCTTGACTTCTGCAAAACTTTTCACACCATTTTCTGCAGTATCTGTATGTCAGAGCTAGAACTTTAGGCTCTGAATGGGTGTAAAACTGGTGAGATGACTGGGCATGGAGCGTGTTTAATGCTTTGTATAAATGCTGGTAATAGAATACCACAGGGATCCATACTGAGTCTAGTTCTGTTTAACTGCTTTATCAGTTATTCAGAGGAGCTTGCAGTCAATTACTCAGGTTACACAAAAACTGGGGGAACACCAGTTATGCTCAATGACAAGACTGGCATTTGGAGACCTAGACAGGCTGGAGGGCTGGCAGGAACTTGCTCTCTTGAAGCTTGCTTTCTAGTACTAGATACCTAGAATGTCTGCAGAAGGCTATCTTGAATGTGTTCAGAAATTTGTTTTGTAAATCTAAGTAATGTAATATGCCAAACCAACTAGTCAACTTTTTGTCTGCTGAGAAATGTGGATTATCATTGGTTGCTTGACAAAGCTTCCTATGAAGCAGTGACCAAAGCTAGCACTGGCGAAATTGAATAAGCGAACCTCAAATTTGCACTGAGGTAATAGCCAACTAATTATGAACTGGAAAATGAGGACGTGTTCCTAACAATTCTGTGTTGTTAACTTAGACTAAAATTTAGCTTCTCTTAAACAAATATAAAAAATTTTAATTTTTTTTTTGTCGGTCATGTATTGGGTTTTTAAAGTGAGCTGTCTTCCCTTTGCTTTTAACTTGACACATGTAGAAGCAAGACCTGCAGTTGAAGTCCTATGTAAAATGAATTTGGTACAATGTAAACTTCATCAGTACCATATAGCTTATCCAAACTGTTGTCTTGTGAGTTCCTAAGGTATCATAGAGTAACTGGTAATATTAGTGAATCCTGTGAACTGTGTAGTTGAACACTTAATGTATGCACTGCAGTAATCAACTTGGATCATCTGCTCTAGACCAGAGCTCTTGTTGGTCTGTGTAGTACACCCCCAAAGTGGCTTTGGGTGACTGCTGTGCCTCCCATGCAATTTTCAGTAGGGTGCTGATGGTAAGACTTCTAAACCAAAGAAGTTTTACCTCTGTGTGCCCTGAAGTATCTTGTCTCGAGGACTGATTTGAGAGGAACTCTATGGGAGTCAACAGTCATTTGGCTCAAGTGTTTTAGGCAATCCCTAGTAAAGCCTGAGTTCTGTAGGAGCCACATGAGCAGGCTGAGGCCGTTCTGTCACCTGCAGTACTGAGCCTGGCCAAGAGGGAGCTGAAGGCAGAACAGATGTGGCTATCATGCCAGCAGTTTTAGAAAGTCACAGGAGAGGTTTTGTTTCACTGGGGTTTTGCAGCAATTTGGACTCGTATGCTTAAATTCAGTTGAAATAATTATTTTGGATCTGAGGCTAAACAAGTGAAGTTCCTTTGGACCTTGACTCTCTGGGCTGAAGTAAAATATTTAACACATGCTTACAGGTGATCAGTTAATGTGGTAAGATGAACTTTTAATGACTTGTGATTGTTCTGGTATGCATTTCTTGTGTTAAGCTTCATTTCTGTGAAACTTCTTTACCAGTCATAAAGTGCAATATAGTGAAATTAAACTTAAAGACCTTTTTAAATGTTACCTGTGGAAACCTTACTGAAACAGTAATGCACAGCTTAGCCTACTGGCCATTGTCTTTGCTTGATGGTTTGCTATTACTGAGTACAATAAACCAGGATTCTGCAAGGGAAGTGAAAAATTGGAGTCTTTTAGCAAAATATTTATTGGCAAATAACAGATTACCTTTTCAGACAGTTAATTCTTACATGTATGTCCTAGGCAACAGAAGCAATTTTATGGTAGTGTTTCTGGTCCTGTGTCACTTGTTTAGTTTTCTGTTGGTGCCATAAAACTTCAATGAACTTTTGGATATTTGTAAATATCTGAAAAAGTTGACATTGGGATGATTGAGAGTTAAACTGCTGACTTTTAACTGAGTTCTAACTGTAGTTCATTAAAACTGAAAATCTTAAGTAGTTGTTGTGTCCAACCTGCCATGAATTGTCTGTACAGACTTTAATTACCATCTTATAATTGTTCCCCATGGACATCTAGGAATTAAGATTGTATCTTGGTTATACTGGGTTTGATTGTTCAACTGCTTCATTGCTTTTACTCTCCCTACTAAAAAACAGTTTTCCTTTCTCTTTTTCTAAACTTCCACCGATAGTTACCTCTTCCTCCAGTCCTTGTCAGTCCAGTTATTTAATGCTTAAATTGTAGGAAGGCTTCTTGAGTGAGTGTGTGTGTGTATGCATGTGGTTTTGTGGGGTTCTTTCAGTAGCACGTAATAAAAGATTGTGATCCGTGATAATGGCTCCAAGAAACTGGTTTTTGGTTTCTCCTGTTTGGAAGTTAAGAATAAAGAATAGAGTCTATTTCCCATTATATTGAGCTTATGTAGAATTAAAATATTCTTTCATGTTTCTTAATATGAGCATCTTTGTCAGTTCTAGAACAGTTAGGAGGAGAAGGTATGTGTATATGTGCCGTGCTTCTACTTAAGGCAGTTTTTAGCAGAAATGCTGCCCAACCCTCACAATGTCAATGCTAAAACTGTCTACAAAAAGATATTTGACTGCTCACAAGAGGGCACTGCAACTTTACTTTTGTGCACATTATTGGTGAGACATATAAGCCTTGCCATGAGATCTAGCAACAGAAAGACAAATAATATTGTCACTCTCCAGCATAATTAATTTTAAAACCAAGCTCTTGTCAGTAAAGATTCCCACTCTTTTTTTATACCAAATTAAATTATCGATAGTAATGTGGAAGTTTGAGTCAAGAGCTTTGAAATGGAATGTCCTTTTGTCAGTTTTGGAGTCAAAGTATTGTAGCTGGTGATGACTGAGTAAGGCAAGCTACATGAAATCTGATCTCATTTAGGAAAAAAAAAACACCTGTCTGACCGTAATGAACTGATTTATTTACGTATCAAAGCCTTAAGTGTCATTAGACAGCTCAGTAGGTAAGTCATCATAAGAGGGGTGTTCACTTAGTAAAGATTAATTATAGCCTCCAGCATATCAAGTTTATTATGTCCAATAAGTATGGCAAACAGCTGGAGGAACATGTTTGTCTTTACACTTGATAGTGTTCTCTTGCCTCAAGGTCTGACTCCTAAAAGAATAATTAGTTGTTGTGGGTGAATTATTCCTAATTCTGCAAACTGTTTTTTAGGTGTGTATTTAATTTTGTGCTTTAAGTAAAATACAGTGAAGGTATTGTGTCTGATACTGAAGTTGTCAATTCATAACTTTATAAGTAGTGTCTGAAATATAAAGCAGAGTCCTCTTTTTGTATTGGTTACCTTTAATTCATTGGATTTGAACTTTTAGTCTAGAATTTTTTTTTCCCTCAGTGGAAATGTGAAGAATTGGCAACCCACAAATGGTTGGACTTTTAGGGTGTACCTGCTGAAGAAATTCATTATAATAAGCTGGATTTTACAATTTTCCATAATGGCTCTTTCACTTCTGAAATTACTTCCCACTGAATGACACAGAAACTCATGAACTCTTAAGTTACAAAAAAGCATATGTCACTGAATAGACAAGGCCTGCCTTGGAACCAAATTATGTGAATAGCTAAAGGGCTCATAAAAATCTACTAAGGAAAACGTGTACTTTGTGTTATAATGTTTTATTATATTCTTTTCAAAAGCATATATACTATAGGATTATGCCCCGAGGCGGGGGGCGGAGGGGAGGAGTGAAAGGGGCAGGGCTGGTAAAAGCTAATAAAGACATTCAAATACGCAATGAGAAAAAGGATTATTGAAGAAGTGGACAGGGAGGTGATGAGCCTCGCCCCCTCATAGAAGCGACAGGAAAACTAGCT
>JAOXJM010000063.1:29206880-29218219 GCA_026413425.1 Tringa solitaria
CCAGGATTCCGTTGGCCTTCCTGGCCACAAGAGCACACTGCTTGCTCATTGTCATATTGCTGTCTACCAGGACCTCCAGATCTTTCTCTTTAGAACTTGTCTTTAGCAGGTCCACACCTAACATGTATTGGTTGCTAAGAGAATATTGTGTTTTCTTGTAACAAACCACATGACTTATGGTTCAATGCTGTCTCTGATATTCCAGGACACAGACGAATCCTTCTACTAATAAATCTGGAAGGAAGTTGTATGTGACCTGGCAAACAAAGAATACTTGGAAATTATTTTCAGTTTGCACTTTAGGCTAGGTAATAAGGCTGCTAGCGAAACAGAAAACAAGTTCTGATAAATAATTTACTGTGGGAAATTTGTAGTGTGTGTTTTCTTTGCAGAGATAACTTTACCTTCTGGCAAAATAGATAAAAGCTTAGAATCTCAGGGTCCTTAACTCTATCATGTCATGTTGTAGGTTTGCTGTTTCTCTGTCTTTCTCTCTCACCTGGCAGAAGGCAAAAATTTGGCATTTAACTATTTAGTGAGATGAGTTAGAGGTCTTACTGATGTTCAAAAAGCATGAACACAAAGCTTAGGGAGATGTAGCTCACTTAAGAATTCTAAAAGCTCACTTCTTAAACTTAACTAAGTGAAATTGTCAAGTACTGTAACATATTTACTAGTTTGACAGACATTTTTTTTCAGCCAGCTAAACACAGCTTGTGTTTCTAAGGAGAGAACAGATTGTCATGGTTCCTTCTCCTTAGTGTACAGAAACACAGGCATATTTGACAGTAACAGAACAGCACGTTAGGATTGAGACAAAGATAGGCGTATATGGATAAGTTTTCTGTTGAGCTATTTACTATCTTACTCTTTTAGGTTAATAAATAGCAAGTAGGCATTCCTTTGAGAGTATACTGCTAAATTAATCCTGGTTGTCTGCTAATTAAAAATGATTAGGAAAAAGAAATATGAAAAGAGACTATTTGGAGCTTAAACAAGACTGACTTGACATGAATTTCATAGCAAAATCTATTAAGGTTACTTATCTGAGGCAGGCACACCACTTCTCAAAGAACCATAATTAATGTAAGTACAGAATGTCACCAATGTAGTTTAGCCATTCAAATTAAAAAAAACCAAACCCTGGTAAATAAATAGAGGGTTGATAGTATGTACTTTATGTGCCACTAAAAGTTCTAACACTTCCTTTATATTTTCACTGCTTATACAAAATATACAGTAGAGGGGAAGTCAGTCGTATGTTATAGTACCCACAATATGCAAGTATCTTGATTGTGTACCCACAAAGCAATTGCAGTTCACTCTTCTTGGAAGTGCTTGACCCGGTGGATCTGGCTGCTGGTGAACAAAACCTGCTAGTCAATAGGAGGGAAATCAGAGAAGTACTGGCTAAATGTGTGACAGAAGGGAATTCTCCTGAACATGCCAATAAGCTTCATTATCGGTGTGCAGTGCTGAGTGAACATTATCACTGGAGCAGTGAACAGCTGTATTTAATATTACGGAAACATTTTTTAGGCATTCTGAGGAAAGAGAGTGCTGAGCCTGCTTGCTGTGGGAAGATGCTGCTGTTTCTGATAATAGAGTTTGTCCACGCAGGGATTCAAACCAAAGATTGCTGGCTTTTCCTGAAGAAGCTGAGTCTTCCTGCCTAAAACCAGTTGTAGGTCTATTATCTTACTGTGTGCTGTGATTGTAGTATGAAATGAAGCCATGATGTATTCCTGCACAATCCATTTCACTTAAATATTTTAATACCACATTTTGCTTTCCACTAGACCTTTAGCTCTAGGGGTCACATTTGTGAAACCTTCTAATTCATTACCTGTAGTAATGAGCAAGAACTCTTTCAGTTTAGCTGTTTGATTAGATGGTGTAGAGGCTTGCCTTGTCTATTAGATAATTCAGTTCTGAACAAGTATTGCTTAGCTTTTCAGTTACTGTAAATGCTAAAATAACTCAAAGTTCAAGCTAGGTACAACACTAAATACTAGACTGATGACCCTCTATTATATGTAAGCAAATTCCCCACTTTTAATAAAGGTTTTGGGAGTTGTTCCTGTGCTACTCAAATAGTTGTGTACTTACTAAATGAAGAGGTCTCTAGAAATTCTAAAGCTTGTGTTTTCATTAGAGACTTATTCTAACTGATCATACTGGTTTTTACAAATTCCGTTGAGAGAAGTTGGGATGAAGATGAAAGCAATCCTTATTCTCCAGAGGAAGCATGAGCAGGTCATACAGGTGACTGTAGGGTCTCTAAGAAATGAAGTGTTGCTAGAGCTGTTGGGAGCTGCAGGAGAGATGAGGGACGTGACTGGGGGATGCTAATGGCCATGTGTGTTACGTGACTTCTGAGGCTGGTATCTCTTGCTGCTTGTAACTTTATCAGTCTATCCTAGGTAAATTGGGACTCAAAAATCTGTTTTCTATTCTCTTTTGTCTTAATAAAATTGTTGAGCTAGATTCAAGACATTGATTGTGCAATTATCACTTTATCATTTAAATTATCATTTATTCAAAAGTTGAATGCTTTTCAAATCTTGTGCTGGAAGGTATTCTCAATCTGCCCTTCAAAAGCTTGGCATGTTCTTTCTATTGCTGGATTGTGTATCTCTAGCTCACATACTGGACTCTTTTCATAGTGAACCAGCTTACTAGTCACTACTTCTACTTCACTTAAGTATAGAATTTTAACACAGGAGTTCATAAAGTCAGGAACTAAAGGGCATATCTCTTAAAATGTAGTTGAAGAGGTTTAAAGTATTTGGTTCAATTAGCTGCTTTCTAATCTTTTTTGTCTGCCACACTTGTGGTGCACATTGCTTCTGATTCCATGTCGGCTGTCATCTTTAGAGTTCCTGTGTGACTTACTACAAAAGCTTTGAGAGAAGGTTTTGTGGTTTTAGGCAAGATGTATGGAAGCTGCTCAACTCGCATCTCAGGAGAAGCACAGTGAAACTGGGACTGTTTGTGAATGAGGTCAGCTGGGCAGCTTTTAAACCTTGGAGATGATGGGCTAGTTATGAGATTAATCAGGTGATCTTTATTTCTCATGACGACAAGGGAGGGCACAAATATACTCAATTAAGACAACACAACATGCTCAGTGATACGTTCCAATGTGGAGCCTTCTCTGCTGCTTTCAGGGTGCTTCTGTAAAAATAGTTGGCAGGTGATAGTCTGTCAAATAAGCAGAAAAAGGAAAGAAGCTGTCTTTTAGTTCACTTATAGAAAGTGCCTTTTAGTTTGTTTATTCAAACACTGTAAGGTGGTATTCTAAACTTAACCATGCAGTAGGCTTTCTCATTTGGTAAATATTGAGAAGTAAATATGGGATGGAAAAACTACTATTGTTGCTATAGGAACAATAAATAACTGCAGTTGACTAGAAATTAGTTGTTGCTGTTTCAGTTTGTAGCACATCAGTACACATAAACAATGTGCAGCCTGTAGAGACTGTACTAGAGGGAGGGCAGAAACTTTGACAATGGGACATAAGTATAATTAATAACACCTTAAGCCTTTTTCAAATACTTTTATATGAAGTGGTTCTGTTCTTATTGTCTTTTTCTAATATATGACACTTGCTGTCTGAATTGTACTGCATCTTGGGCTACTAATGCAAGCAGGACCTTACTACTTCAGCTGAATGATTTCTCATTTTGAAAAAGAACTTTGGAATTTTTCAGTTTTTTTCAGGGATGTAATAAAGAGCCTGACAAAAAAAATTTTTTTCAAGAGGAAGGAAGTAAATTTGTTTATTAAATAGAGATGTTCCAAAGAAATACCTGACTGTAAAAGCTGGCAAACAAGTGTTTGCCCAATATTGCAAACAAAACCCAATTAACGAAGTGGAATGTGATGAGACCAAAGTAGTCTTAAGTAGCAGGATAGCGTAATTATCTAGGAACCTCTTGTCCTTAAACTTAAGACAGTGTAATCTCTAAGCATGTCTTATTTTTATTGAAAGATACTCTGATTAATCCAGTAGAATTGTAATCATCTGATGCAGCCCTTGTGGCTACATACATAGACTGTATAATATTGTACAATCAACATAGTATTCAGCTACCATCTAGTGGGGAGTTTGGGGTAGTGTTCTGAAAAATCAGACCAGCAAACACCTGAGAATCATTAATACCTATGCGGGTATTATACTTTGGGGAATTGCTGCAATTTTTGTAGAATTGTAGTCCTTAGAAGGAAGACCATTCTGTCTCTTAAGGCCTACATGAATTAAAAGGAGGAAGCATCCTAAAGTTGGATGAAACATATGAATTGTGAAATGCAGAAGCATAGAATTGTACTGCTGGGTTTTTCTCACAAAACCAAAAGCTACCCATATCCCTTTAGGGTCTGAAATCCTCCATCTTTTTCTCTTAAGAGTTTTAAACAAGCATGCTGGGTTAAGTCAGTTTGGTGGATAGAAATTCCAAAGTTCAATAACTAGATTACAATTGCTTTGGCATCTAAACTGTACATACAATTAAATGCAAGAGTAAAGCAGTAAGGATTAAATATCCAAACCAGAGATGTTAAATAAACCTGCATGTTCCTCGGTTATTTCTTAAATGAAGACTGTTTTTCCTACTCTCTTTACTTACCAGTGCTTGTATAGAGGTAAGTGGTTGACTGGGTGTTCCTAATGTTAGTTGAACAAATGGAGGGTAGTAATGATGTAAACAAAATTAACTCTTGCTGACTCTTGTTACTAAAAGAGGAAAAAACAATGTAAGCCTCAAAGCAGAAAGTGATGTTGCCTCTTGTGATAACCGGGCAGAGGCAGTAGTCTGAGAAGCCTTTCCAGTCAGTTTGGTACCACTGACTCACTTCAGATGTGCAAATGGATGATCACCTCTAATTTGGAGCTAAAAGAGTACTTTCTTCATGTAAACAATAGTATGAGCTAGTCACTGTGAACTCATTGTATACCACTTCTTAGGAAATTGTCTGCTGCTTTAGGATGTTGGTTGGTTTATTGGTTTAGAATCTGGTAGAGATGTGCTATTTGACTTGCTTGAGTGTATGCATTCAGTCTTGCTTTTCAACTAAAAATTCCAAGCTACTCCCGTGTTGAGAGATTTTGGGGGGGTATTTTTTAGTTTTGTATTAATTTTAAGGTTCAAACTTATATTTTAAGAGGGTGTGGGCATATGGACTAATGTCAATTCTGAGACACTACTGTCTTGAGCAACAGGTCTCCCTCCTCTTGGGGATTTGTCTTGTGGCTGGTAGTGACAAAACGATCAGTTTATGAATAAGTTTGAGAAAATCAATGGTTGTTACATGGCACTGAAACATACTCTATAAAATCACCTACTTAGTGATGGGTTTAGTAATCACTGCTACTGTTACTTCACAGCTGTGTTGAAATGGAAGCCTAATTTGTCAACAGGAAAGACATTAGGGCACGGAAATAGCTCACTTTTTTTCTTACAGGATTTGTCATGTTTAACACAAAAGTATCATTTCATGGCTTAAATGAGGAAACTGGATTATATAAATGAGTTAAGGAAACAGTTATCCCTCAAGGATGGATCAAGATATACTGTTAAAACTAGTGCTCAAACTCAAAAGCTGTGGACTCAAAGCTGTTAAAGCAACAGGAACAAACCTACAGAGGTGTTACAAAGGTGTTACTTAAAACAGCTGGTAGGTATATAGTAGTTTGGATTATGATCCTGAAGATGTTTACAAGATTGTACAGATGTGCTACTTTGACAACATAGATTTTTCCCTGCAGCCAGATGGTGTTTCCTAGTACTGAGCTTTAGAATGTTTCAAACTTAAAATAAAGCAGACTCCCTTTATCAAAGTACTTGTGGGTTACCTGTTTGGAAGAAATACTAGTGAAGACTAGTTTTCTAGTCTGAATTATTTTTTTTTTTCTGCTGGCTGCAGTAATCCATAGCTCTCCATTAGCCAGTGCTTGATTGGTAGGATCAGTAGGTTGTCACAGAAACCAAACCTACTTGCTCTTAACAATACAATAGAGAAGGCTATTTAGCTTGGAATTCCTTTCCTTATCCTTCATTCCTGCAATGCAGGGAGCATTCTATAGACATCTACAAAAAAAAAAAAGGAGAGAAATCCTTTTCTTTGACTGTTTAAGACCAGAATGGGCTGCAACACCAGTAAGAAAAAAACAGCTGTGGGACCTGTCCAGAAGCCAGGAGGACAGCCCGAGGAAGGATTTAAAAATGAAGACCCTGGCAGAGAAAGAAGTACCAATGCTCTCCAGAATTTAGCTATAAGGGACAGTGCATGTGGCAAAACAAGCTGAAATTGGGTATTGATGTGCTCCTAACACAGACTGTAGCTATGAAGTAAGCAACTTGTTTATTGGCATTTTGTGCTTGAAGGGATTGATCTTTGTGTTACTGGCAGATTGTGGGGTTTAAGGCAAGTTTCATATTGGATCTTGAGGAAATCTGCCTTTACAGTTACTGGTGTGAGATTGCTATCTAAGCTGATGAATACCCTGCATGAAAACTCAAGGAAAACTATATATATATAGTATGAGAAGACCTGCCATCAACATTGCCTTCTGGAAAGTTGTGCTGAATCTGCAGTAATTGCACAGAAATTGATGAAACCTTAAATTTCAGGCATTAACTGATTTTTAAAACAAAACACAAACCATGTGTATGTACCTGTTTTTAATTCTGGCTCTGAAACAGTTTCTATTGCAATAACTTTTAAGTATAAATAGCTATTATATTTAATCTGAAAGTGTTATCTAAGAAACATCTTGTGGAAATCTAGTTGTAATATGCACTTCAGTTCTTAATTACTAGTTTTGTGTATTCTCACTGTAAAAGCAGATCCATTGGCCTATCTTCATATTTACTGTATAATGCTGATTTATGTGATTGTAATGGACTCTATAATAGTAGTTGAAAAATCCTGATTATAATACTTCTTGACTCCTTTTGATGCAAAGACTCGCAACAATTTCTCTAGAGTTCTGTACTTGAAGACTTAACTAAGGTAAATTATTGTTCTAACAGGGCCTATATGACTTGTAGTTTAGGTTGATGGGAATCTGGCTAAAATTTGCCTGTTAGGTATTTTGTTCCTTCAGTATTAATATTTGCACTAGAAGATATATGTATGCCAAGGCACACACTGCAAGGTGTAGATTTTTGTGAACTAACCTATACTTGTAACCATTTCTTCTGTTGAAGTATGACAGTGCTCAAAAATTGGTGATTAAGTGCTTGTGAATAATGCTTATACGTATTTATATTGAGGAGGTGAAATTTGAATTGTGTGTCCATTAAAAATGTTGGATGGTGTGTATTTCTTTAATGGAGATGTGAAACTTAAACACCCATAAACAGCCTGTAACTCTAGATAACTGATGTATTTACAGAGCTGAATGATTGCTCTATAATAGCACTGAGCAGTTTTTTGATAGCTACATATAACAACTCAATAACAAGAAAATATATGTAGGAACTCTGTTTTTGTAAATATGGCAGCTTTTAAAGTTATTTGGTTAGTCTGTTAATCATCTGAGCCTGGTGTCTGGTAGCTGTGCCAGAATGAGGTAAAACTATCTTAATTACTTCGAACTAATGTAGTAAGCCTGCAAAGGAACTGATTGAAAACAAGTAGAGTGAACTGGAAAGGAACATGTAGCTGTTTCTGCGTTCTGAACAAGCTCTAGTTTAGTCATGTTTATGTCCTGGGTTCCAAACTAGGCATTTACACAACATGCTTGGCTGGTGCTTAAATATCTGATGAGCTATTTCTGAAGGATGGTGGTAATACTGCCTCAAACTGGGTAGAAGACAAAGTTTGTTTATTAAAGAAATAGGTTAATTTGGCTGGGGAGGCGGTTACTAAAGACTAGAGGTTTTTTCTTTATCAATTGTTGGGTTGGTTTTGTTTTGATTTGGAGTTGTGTGTGTTTCCCCTCTATGTCCTTGAATGTACCCATCTGGAGAGGAAGAATGATTCATTAGGTGAAGTCAACTAACAAGTGAAATCCTGCAGATGAAACCAGTTTTTCTTAAATCAATACTTTGAAATACTTGAGCCACGTGTCACTCATTTGTGTTTAGACAGGGTACTATTGCTGTCTCATTCATATATCCAAACCCAATACCTGTAAAGGACAAATTAACCTTTGGGTAGAGAAGAAATAACAGAAGATAGATTTCTCCAAAGGGTCTGTTGTTGTGTTTGCTATCTCACTCATGGGGAGTCTAAAGCCCAGTGAGCAGTCTGAGTTCAGTAAATGGCAGTTTCTTAGTAAAACTGGTGGACCTATCTCAATTTGTTGAGGGAGGGATGAGTAATAAAGAGAGATCAGGTCTGTTACTACTTGCTGTGATTTTTTTTTTTTGTTCATTATACCCTCAAGAACCATTGAAGAAAGCAGAAGCTAAAGGTGGGTGGCACTTCCAGATGAATGTTCAATGCTTTTCAGAATTCAGCCACAGATTCAGCAGATGTAGAGCCTCTCTTTAGCCAAATACATATTAGTTGGTGGTTTTGTATGTCTGCATTAGCATCTCTTGTTTTAAATGCTGGTGATACTCACTTGGGAGTGTGAAATAGAGATGCTATTGCTGTCCAGGCATAATTCTACTGCCAGTGAAGAGGCAGAGAGGGTAGCCGTGCTTGTGCTTCTGTATACTTGGCAACCTGAAGCTCATGGGAGTAAAATCTAGAAATTTATAACAAGGACTCTTGTTGTCACTGATTAGCTGTCTGTTAGATTTGGTGGGGTGGCTGGTATCTTATTTTAGATGAATATTGGACAGTTTGAGATGTTAAACAAGTGGTTCCTCATCCAAGCAACTGGTGTCAGACTGTTTCAAAGTTGCGTGCGACCTGGCTGAGAATTGGAAGTGGCCACTACTAGCAGACCTACCTGTTGCTACTGTTGATATGTGTTATGTATATGTTTGTTCTTTCTTTTGTGAACTGGATCCAAAGCGTTAGTGATAGTTTAGGATATGAGGCACCCATATTTAGTAATATAAAAACCTCGTGCTTCTCTTTCTCTGAAGTCCCGGGTCAGGATTTCCTGGTGTACTTATGGCTCCACTCTTGCGGGATGAGAAAGTTGCAGGAAAAATTGTACTACTTGAAAATTTGACTACCAGTTTAGTTCCTGCAGTTTACAGCAGGCAATTCTAACATGGATTTTTTAAATGGCACTTGATCCTCAAGTACTTAGCTTAAGGCATTGCCTGGATAGTTACATAGTACTTCTTGATATGGACTTGAAGTCACAGAATTTGTGAGTAGTTTATAGTGTATTTAGAGTAAGAAAATTCATATTGTTTCAAGCAAATTATTTTTTTCTGATACTTTGGTGTTTTAGTATCCTGGAAGTTAAGTACATGATGGTTTAAGTTTTTAAGCTAATGATACTGAATTTCCTGTAGTTTCTTTTAGACATCACACAAAAATTCCCTATTCCTTCAGTTTTCTCTAAGAGATAATCCTGTGAGCTGCTGCTTGACTTCCTTTAACTCTGACTTCTGCAGTCTTCAAAGTCTGTTCCTTTGCCCACAAAAATGGTTATCTAGTGTTCTGTCCTACTGCATTCTTTGTGAAAACTTCCTCTGTGGCACAGCTAATCGAGGCACATGTGGGAGGTGCTGCTCTTCAGAGCTAGGGAGTTTGGGTCTAGGCTGCTGTAAGAGATTAATAAGGTACTGCTACAGAGGGAGATGGACATGTGGATCAGTTTGTTCACATCTAAAGCAATTTTTAAAATACAGCTCTACTGGCTCCAGCTACAGCAGTAGTGTTATGGAGCCCTGGTCAGGGCTAGTGAGCTGTCTTGCTGGCTAGTGATGTGTAAAGGTGGCTCAAGAGGTTGTGCGTTGTACCATGGTGCATCGCAAACCCCACAGGAATTGAAAATATTGTGTTAGGCTCTCACTGTCTTGGGCCTGTTTGGTGTGAGAGTATTTCACCTGTGAACACCAGGGATTTTATTAGGGATATTTTTGCTTGCACTCTTCCCTTCCCTATCTCCCCTGTTCTCTAATCTTATCTCTGTATCCTGGGAGCTGTTACATACCCTTATCTTCAGCTTTTTCTTGTTACCCCGTGTCTCTTTGGGAGGTAAAACAGTTGGTATATTATGTGTTATTCAAAGGAGGAGGAAAACTGTTGTCTGTGCAAGAGCTGCTACATATTTATTAAGTAATTTAAATATTGCTGAGTCCTAGTAGTGCCTACTTTGTTGTTAAAAAAAAAAAAGCACAAACAAACCACCTCTTGAAACATTTGTTTTTCCTCATCTACATCTTGTTGTCCATAATGGAATGCCCTAGGGGCCTGGAAAGAATTATGCTGATAACTGAACTACTTGAGGCTACCGTACTGTTTCTGTGACTTTGCCAAAGGTAGTGAGACTCATGTTTGTGGTTTTTTCCCCCTCAAAACTGCTTTTGATAATCACTGACAGGTCTCAAGAAATTACCTCTATCTTGAATGCTTAAGAGAGCGTGTGTGTGTCTATGTATAAAATTATATATAGATAAAATTATTTTTAAACTTTGATTTGCTCTATTGCATAGCAAAACTAAATGCAGCTTTTCAGATAAGTTGCCAACAAAACTTCATGTATGCATTATGTGTCTTATTCTCTACTTTAGCAAAAATATAGAGTGACAGAGGGGTAAATCAGTAGTCTGAACTGGAATTTGTGTCAAGATCTAGACTATACTCTTCTGGAATTAAGTCCTTCCCATCTGCAATTAAAAATACTTTTTATAATTAGCTGAAATGCCAAGAAGGTTGGGTTAGATGAAGTGAGACCTTATCTGCATATCCTTCTCCTCCTCTCCCAGCTGTAGAACACTTACTGCATACAAAAATACTTGGTGAGACCTGTTAAATTTTCTTCAAAAGTACTAAATTACTGAAGCAAAGGAACTGAGCTACAGCTTAAGAAAATCTCTGCAGACAAAACCCACTAGAGGGCAATCTTGTAAAGGGATTGGAAGACCAAAAGCTGTGTTATGCAATGTGGGTACACAATCTTTGCTGGTGATGAGTAGGGAAGAATGCAGGATTAATGTTGCACAGTTCTCTTAAATCTATCATAGGAAAGCCTTTTTGTTTTTAACTGTCAAGGCTTTGATCTATTTTTTTATTGTTATGGATTGAATGTTTAAAAACTTTTTTACATACTGCTTAGGTTCTAAAGTATTTTCTATTGCCATTATTGCTTTTGTGTAACCAATCTCCCCCTCTGCTCTGCACTGGGGAGGCCACAAATGAAGTCCTGCATCCAGTTCTGGGTTCCCCAGTTCAAGAGGGACAGGGAACTACTGGAAAGA
>JAOXJM010000063.1:29218319-29228359 GCA_026413425.1 Tringa solitaria
CAGGGAGGGTGTGGAGTCCCCTTCTCTGGAGATTTTCAAGCCCCACCTGGATGCTGTCCTGAGTAACGTGCTCTAACATGCTCCAGGCAATCCTGCTTCAGCAGGGGTTTTGGACTAGATGTTCTCTATGGTCCCTTCCAACTCTTAAAAAAAAAAAAAAAAAAATTCAGTGAAAGAGCTTACTGGCTGCAGCTTGGCATCTGTAGCACTAAGGGAGGCTGTTTGTAGAGGCAGACTACTTCTTGTGTGCCTCTGCTCTGCTGAGCTCTTGGATAAAAAATTTAAACCTGTTTTTGCTGTTGTGTCAAATATGACTCCAAAATAGTACAAGTTACTTCTGAATTTAAGCACTAGTGAAAGATAAGGTCAGTGGCTTGGGGAGGATCTTATTGGGAGACACTTGAGGAAATATGTGCTGCCTCTAAACTATGGTTACTTTAAAAGTTACAAATTTTTTTGTTGTTCTTCAATGGATGAAAAATACTCTTTTGCTTTGCTTTACAGAAATGTGATGGAAGCACTCTGGGGAGAGTTCAGAATAATGTTGGAGATGTAAGATTTTTATTATAGTGAATGTCTTGAACTGCTATGTACTCCTCAAATGAGGAGAAGAAAATATTCTTGAAGTACAGGTAAAAATCATGATTTTAGGCTTGCAGTCTTCAAATGGTGATTCTTAACAAATTGGAAACAGATAACTTTAGGCCTATTAAAAAAGTACATTTAAAATCTATTTAAATATATTTCTCTCTTACAGTGAAGTAAGGAAATTACTTTTTAATGTACAGAGATATGGTATGGCCAGATGATACCATTAAGAAGCTAAATTCTTCAAATGAAATGCTTATATCAGAGGAAAATTAATTATGTTTTATTCATGAGTCTATGCATGTAGCTCTAAAAAACTCCAAAAATAATGTATCCTTGAAAGCAGACTTTCTGACTGAAAGCTACTTCCTGTATTTGTCATGCAGTTCTGCAGTAAGTAAAAGCTATCTCAAATTTAAAAATAATATTTGCTTCAGTCATCTACAAAGTATATGAAAGAGTCTACTTAAAGGCTGTCATAGTAAATGCTACTTTTGTACATCCTTGATTCTTTCATCCATTTAACTTCTCTTCTGTAACTTCTGTCAAACCAAAATTGCCGCTTTCTGATTAACTTATTCTAGATAAATATCTTAGATAAATAGTAAGCATTTATAGTATTTATCTGGTTAGATTCCTAGGCCCTGCTGTGATGGGAAATCATGAACCTAAACAGATCCTTCAAGAGAAGCCTATATAAGACTTTGAGGACTATGCCTCAGCTGCATGTTTGGTTTTAGCTAAGGTTGTGTTTTAGGATCTTAACTGTTCTGGCATCATGTTTGCCTCTATCTATCTATTCCTGGCTCCTGATCAATTCTGGAGTCAGCTGCTTAGCCCTGGTCCACTTTGTTTAAACTTTTCCAGAGCTTATGTTGATTCTCCCTCATGATCTGTCAGACTCCATCTCACTGGATGTTGATCACAACGCAATCTTTTGGCCTGTACGTTTTTCACTTTGGCTTGTACCGGGATGGTTGGTCTCTGCAGCGCTGGCATCGGCTCCCATCTGGATAGGCTTAAATCCTCTGGTAAAATAAATGTTATAACTGAGCATCAGTTGCTTATTTATTTTTAATGCTTTTACTCAATCTGCTCACGTGTTAAATATGTTTTTTGATAAGAAATATCCTTTTTGAGATTAAAGTCACTTGCACATCCCTAGTTTATATCCAGGACTCTTCTGGTGTCTAAAATAAAAGGATACTGGCTGATTCTTGAAGTGCAGTCTTTACTGCTCTGAAAAAAATCTGTAATATTGCAGTCGATTTTATGGCCGTTTCCAGTTTCAACAGTAGTTAGTTATGTGGTGATTAGTCACTAAGCATGTTGAAGATTGATGTCCTTGGTGTTGGCTTCTCATTCAGTTAAACAAACATAGCTGCCCTTCTACCGTCTTCAGATCATTTATTATAATTCACAACACTATATTCTACAGATACTGAACTATCAAACATTGTTTTATGTTTTTTTAATCAAATTCCACTGTATTTGCATGTGTCATGGGTGCTGACTTGGTTAAGCACCTGCGCTTGGTCAGGTGCTAGATGTCCAGAGCTCATGGGAGATGGGGCCAAGCTTCTGTCTTCAGTTCCTCCAAGTGTGTAGAAATATTTATAACTATATTTGTATGTATTTTATTTCATGTCCCATATTTTCATTCTTCTTGTGATCTCTTGGTACTGAAGCAAACAATCTGTACCCAATTTCCCTGGTCCCAACACTGAGTCTGGTATCTAAACACATTTTCAGAATACAGCATTCTTTTCATTGTTCCTTAATTATTATCACTTGAAAGACAATAATTTTGAAGTGAAATCTAATTGCTCTGTTAGTTCAAACATCTGCTAGGAGATTTCGATAGATAATGGTACTTTGAATTGCTGCAAGCTGGATTCTGTTACTGATGGCTGGCAAAAGTCTTTACTATATTAACCTTGGAGCTACATTGACTAACAGTAACAGTAAACAGTTTGTACAAATGGAGAAGTTGAAGATAAATACTGGCTTAAATATTATCATTTTTGTCTTTACAAAGGTTCATTCTGTTGATTGGTAAATTTAAAGTTTACTAGAAGTTAGAAAATCTTTAGAGGGTTTTTTAATTCTGCAAAGCCTTATTAAAGCTAATCATCTATTGGAGCCAAAATGATATTGGAAAATCATTCCTATACAAACAGAAACTATTATAATTTAAAAAGGTGCAAATGAAACCATACTTTTTCAGAAGCAGATCAATAGGAAGCACTTTATTAGAAAATATAAATCACTTTTTAATTTTAGATGCAGTAAAGAAAATAATTCTTCAGTTTCATTCAAATTGATTGGTACACCTGCACAGAAAAGCAGCTTTATCATCTCATTATCAGTCAATTAATATTCAGGTCTAAATGTGAATACTGTTGCAGTTAACTGTAAATGAATGATTTTATTGAAGTCTTAATAAATGAGGAAAAGCAGGCTTCTGCTGTGCTAAATGAGGTCAGGTGGGGAAAAAAATAAAAATGACTAATTCTGGGGGGGATTTAAAAATCTTTCAGTGCTCCCAGAGCTTTAAAGGACATTTTTTTGAAGCAAACTTCTATTGTGATCATATTGAAGTTTCCTTAACAAATGACCCCTTTACCAGGGGTGTTACCACTTGTATTGGTAAACCTCTACATTTAGGCTTCCTAATATTTCAAAGTGTAGAAATACTTATCTTGGTCAGAAGAATATATTTGCAAGAGAGCATTATCTAAATGTTTATCAGACTCCAATACTTGAGATTACTCTTCAAGAGTTCTTCTTTCTTCTTTAACACATGCCTTGCTGGTGTTTTTCTGGAATAGTTGGGAGGGACTTCTGAAAGGAGGGAAGAGAGGGAGTGATAAACTTTTCTCTTACAGAAGGAGTAAATTTTCTGCTAAATTAAAAACAGAAGGCTATAGCTTGCTTCAGTTACTCCTTGAAAGTTGTTAGGGTATAACAAGACAGAAGTCAGCCAATCACAGGGAAAGTTTGTGGATTTCCCTGTAATGCAATTATCTTCTTGGGCTTGGACATGAGTCAGGCTTTAGGTCAGTGCTTTAAATTGGGTTGAAGTGTGATAATGTTGCCTTTTTGCACAGAAAAGGGGTAAAGAGCAGATTTAAGGCTTTAAATGGAATTAAGTAAGCAGGAAAATGCTATTTGAAATCAGTTGAGGTTGAACTTTAAAGTGAATCCAATTTTTGGATTGGATTTTCTTTAATGGACAAGTATGGTGCTTTCAGGGTACTAAACACTGTATATGTAGGACAAAAAGTATTTCCCCATAGGGGTAATGGTGTTGTTTTGAATTTGTTACTTTTGCCATACTTGGAATAAAACAAATATGTAATCAAGGAAGAAAAAATTCTGCCTAGGGTGGAAAACTGCAGTAACACCTTAAGTTCTAGTGTTTTCTGTTTAATTAAAAAAAAAAAAATTGGCAATAAGCATTTGAATTTAAACAGCTGCTCTGGAAGTTCAGAAAACACACTTGTATTCATTGTTTAATACTGCATGAATATGGCATTATTTGGCTAACTTTGTTCAGTAAAAGCTTGTGTACCCAAAAAGGAATGAGAAAGTGTAAGTAGTAAGTTCCTTCGTGCACTGGTAAGGTCTTCCATTAAGTGTTAAGTTGGAGAAAATAGAGATCTGCTACTTAGTGCCGTGTTTGGTGCCAGAAAGAAGTCCTCAGGCACAAATGACTGGAATTGGTATAGAAGTTTTTTTAGGGATTTTTGTCATCTGGAGAACTTAAAGGGATGAGCGAGTACCTGCTTCTGAGTTGTGTTTTGCCCACTTTGGTTTTTGTTTTTTTTTTTTTTTTTTAACAATGAACAAATAAAATGGCTTCCAAACCAAAGTCAGGATGAACAGTTGAATTTAAAAGATTTGATAATAATCAAAGGAAAAGCACTGGAGTGAACAGATGGTTCACATGGTAATTGTAAGTTAGCTTGCAGTGTTTTTAAACAAAAAGCTGTTCTGATGCACCAAATATGTTCTCTTCATTTAGAAAATGTAGAACCATTTAAAAACTTCTAAATTTTGAAAGTAATCTTTTTATAATTTTTTCTGAACGGAAAGGTTGCATTGATGAATTGCCAGTTACCTCCATGTCCTGTAGAGTTCTTTTCCTCCTAACTCTTTCAATCTGACTTAAGTTTTACAGTTAACCTACACACTGTTCCCCATCTCCCCTCAAAACTCCCAAGAAACCCCCACCTCAAGCTGCTATCAGGATTATTTCATCTGTAAGTGTTTCCGTGGTCACTGTTTCAACGTATAATCTGGGGGAATGTAATCTGAAGATATGTGAATGTTAACTGCCTAAACCTCTTCTAGCTCATTACTTTCAAGTGGCTAATGAGCTGGAAACCATGCACAGATACCACTGTTATGAAGTTGTCACCCATCTTCATACATTGTGCCTAGAGAACACAGCATTCTGACCACATGCTAAAAAACAATGGCCTTGAATTTTATATGTAGGAGAAACTCATCCAGTGTTTCAGTTAACAAAAAGAATTTACAAGAAAAGTCTTCTGTGAGCCTATAAGCAACTTTGTGTCTTAAGGGAAATATGTTTTAGTGCAGGATGCTCTTGAGCCATTACAATTTATGAGCGTGTGTGTCAGTAGGACTACCTGTTTGTTTCTCTAGGGTGCTCTTATATTTGAGAAAAATATATGCTGCTATGGAAAAATCACTTTCACTGTCCATTATTTGAGCAGATATGCTGTTTGGCAGATACCAGGTATGAAGCCATTAGTTAAATTTCTCATACATGAGAAAACATTTAAAGTGAAGGCAAATTGCTCATTGATACATGATGATTGATGAACGTGCAACTACAGGTGTAAATCAGGTACAATTGAAATGTATGTAAGGGGAATAAATAGAAAGCAGGTTCAATGTCTGCTTTAATCATTAGCAAGCTTTTCCCCATGATCCTTAATTATCTCATTTATCTAATCTAGTGAGGCATAAGACTAACTGCTGCAAAAGGACCAAGCAATCATTAGTAGTCTACCCATATGGATAGGATAGGTGGAGTAAGAGTGTAAACTCATTACAGTCCTTCCTAGAGACAACCTCCGCAGGCATCTGCTTAAGGAGACTATTACTGCTGATACTTTTCCCAGTTTCTTTATTTTTAAATTGCTATAGCAAATCCAGTTATTGATTTCAAGTGCCTCACACTCTATAGCTCTATTGAATGTTCATCAGAGGGAACTAAATCTTCTGCAAAAGATGTCATCCTCTCTTCATTTGAAACTAAGGCTTCTTTATCTTTGCATGGCATTTGATCTGACTTTCAATACCTGAAATTTTTTGCACGGGACTAAAATAAGCATCCTGTAGCTGATTCTGGGAGTCTGACTCTTGTGACTCCCTTGCATGGAATGTTCAGGCCTTTTTCTTCTGATTTCCTTTTCCTGCCACATGGCTTAGTGTTACATGGCAGATCAAGTGTCTCAGTCTTGTAATAGCTGAGTACTGCTAATTACAGTGAAATATTCCAAAATACTCCACAACTGTGAAAGCAAGCTGAGTAGGATTTTCTGTATAAGTGTATTTTTCTTTTACATAAGTGTGCAATATTTGTTGAAGTATTAGTATTAAATGTTAGTATCTGATCATATTTAGTTTTGAACACTTGAGTCTATAGATCTGTTTCTCCGTTCTGTGCTATCCTTCCTTGCTGTCAAAAAAATCAGTGCTGGATTTCTTTATCTTAAATAACTTAATATGAGTTTATTAGTGTAATTATTTGGAATCTGACACACAAAAACAAGAGGGGGAGGGGAGACAAAATGATCATGATGATTATTATTATTATTTGGTAATTAAAAGCACTCTATTTAATCAGGCAGCAGTGAAGGAAATATTTGTACTTGTTTGATTCCAGAGGTCTTGAGTTTGTTTATATTTTCACTTAAATGCAGAGGGAATGTCATGGTTGTTATGTTACTGAGCATATACTGGTGATTCAAATATAGTGATGTTCCAATAATTTGATAACTGTTACCTACTGAACCAAGTAAATAATCAAGAGTTTCTCCTGACAGCAGGAATGTAGGGACCTAACAGCACATTTCCCCTTGCCCCCAGCCAATTAAATGCCTTGACCAAGTAATTGAGATAAACCCTGACTTCCCTTTTTGACCATTTCCAGTATTTTTCAGTTGTACCCCAAAACACTAACACACTTTGAAGATAAACATAATAATGTAGAAACTGCAGTACTTTCTCTCTTTTCCTTCTCTAAAAGTATTCTGGAATTTTTCTTGGTGGCTGAGGAGACAGAATTACTTCCATTATTACCCAGTTTCAGATGATAAGGAACTTTCCTATGTGCACCCCCTGAAAATGTAATCCAGGCAGCCAAGCTAACAGAGCACTGGGTCGCTGAATAGATCAGCACAACATCCATTTAGTTGAGTATTTACCTGTGCCTTGTGTTCTGCACCTTCTGCAGCAAGCTAAGAGCTAGGCAGCTGCCTGGTACCCTTGTTTAATCACTGTTGTCAGAAAACCCTTTGATCTAATGAATCATATTTAGATTAAAGCTGTGAACATCAAACTTTATTAGCCCTTCTTCAGATACTCTGAAATACCTTAGTCCTTTCTGTCCTGTTCTGTGCTGCCCCTGCCTCTTTTGGTTCTTCTTGTTTTGAGCCAGAGTCTTTCAGAGCACCTTCTATAAATAAAGTACTGTTTCAGATGTACTGGTTGACAGGTATGATGGGGCACATGATACCAAGGCCCATAAGATACATCATGCTGTGTTGTGTAGTGTTGGGTTTGTCAAAATCTCAACACGGTGTGTTTAAGAAAAAAAAAATTAAAAGGTGCAACGTTATGAAAGTTAGAGAAAAAATTTCTATAGTACAGAACACCTACTTTCCTCTTCCTAACCTGCTCTGTAAGCAAATCCTAGAGAAAGCCAAGGTGCAGGTTCTCCTTTATAGCTCTATATTAAATGCTATTCAAGTGCAGTGTTTCAGAATCAGATTGGGCATAAAAGCTGCTGCAGAATCAAGCTGTAGTGGATATTGCAGATGCCCACTGACCCATTGCAACTCAGTAAAGATTTTCGCAGTTTTGACAAATTAGCTAATGTGTCCATGGAATTTTTCAACTGGTACCAAAAATCTCTTGCAGTTGACATTTAGGCCATTAAATCGACAGGTACAATGTTAGTCACCATTCCTGGTCGTGTTTTGTTAAGTAGAAAACTGATGGCAGGGATGAATTGAAGTCTGAATTTTGTGAACCAGCACCAGAAATTTTCTTGAGTTGAAGAAAGACAAGTGTAAAAGATCACTTCCTGGTTTTATGTATAAAGTGTTTTATGTATAATATATGGAATATATACTGTACGTGCTTATAAATATGTAAATATATAAGATCCTTCCTCGGTTGATTCTTTAAAACACGAAGAAGGGGAAAGATGAAAAACCATACCAGAAGCAGCTTCTCTTCTCTTGGTCAGGTTTCTACCAACTCTTATCTCAAAGCACCAGGGACAGAAATTTGTTTTTGCAATTTATCTCAGTGAAAATAAAGGGTTGCTATAGGGTAGAGACTAGGTATGGAATAGTGGTGACAAATACACTTACCTAGTTTAGCTAAGTCTTGATTTGTATTTAATTGTGCTAGTGAATGCTAGCTAGAACACACTACCATCTCTGGGACCTGGGGATGATCTTCATAAAGGGAAACAAGACAAATTCAATCCCCCCCCTCGCAGTGCTTGAGCATTGGGTATTGTGTTGATGCTTCAGGTGGGCTGTGGCAACCAGGACAGGATAGACAGCTAGTCACTTAATATATGAAAGTTGAAAGACCATTTTGAGGAAAAGATGGTCACTTTGTGATAATCAGCTTTGACTTATCATAGCTCAGGATCTAAGTTACATTTATGTATTTGTTCTAGATGTTTCCTTTTGTATGGCTAATACATTTCTTTACTCTCACTCTGACTTTCTCCCACCTTCTCAGCTTCTGCTGGTTTTCTTTTTTTCTGTTCTCAACTTACACAAAAATGTGTTCTGATCATCCACGTCATTATATAGGACTCTTAAGCTACAGAAGATACCATAAAGTAATTGCTACTCTCATTACAGAAGAACTAAAGTGTTAGGGAGTTACTTTGGAATGAGCATGGAAGCAAGTGTCATAAATCTGATCCAACCCTCAGTTTCCCAATACTTGTTATCTATAAATGTATTCCAGTTTTTCCCCCTTCTGCCTACAAAATAGTAGTTTCTTTTTTTTTCTTTAACAGGGTAACCTGAACTCTAGTTTTATTTTTTAAGCTGATACCCATTTTTTTCCCTCTTTCCTAGTGAAATAAACAGACTATATTACTCTGAGCTGTAATAGGATGCAGAAAACTGATTTCTTAATTTCTTTCTCTGTTCCCTTGCTTTGTCTTTCTTTACAGTGATTTTTGATATTGCAGATCATGTATGCCTATACTATACACATGGCTAGATTAGAGGGAATAGGTACCATAATAAATTCACCATTTTTATGGTTGCTGTTCACTAGGTTTCTGATTTCAAACAGCTGAAAACTTGCAGGCGACTCTGCCAATAGGTCAAGATCAGTCCCCAAAATTCAGGCTTTTAATGTGAATAGATGAGAAACTCTCTTAGTTTATAACAAAGCATTGGAGGGTTTTCCCTTTAAAATGCTTTTTTATTTCTTGCTTTCAAGAAAATATATGTGTGGGAACTAAATAACCAGTGCTGTAGCTCAATGCATGTAAGGAATGAGTATGCAGTATAATACAGCAAATCTTCATTGTTACTTTCTCATTTTGTGTGAACCGTAGTAGAAAAATGTAAAGGTTACCTGGTTTATCCTTTATTTATAGTTTAACTGGATGTCTTTGTTCAACAATATTGCTGTTTGTGTTACTACAACAAAATGTGACAAACCCAACCTTTTCTGCTACGGGTGCACACACTTGTGTGTGTATGTTTGTGCTGAAGCCAAATACACACCAAATGCAGTATTTATTTCTTGCTTGAAAAGAACAGCTGGTAAGTCTTGGCAACTGCCAAAGAATAAGATGACAAAACAGGTAGTAACTTTCATCCTCTGATTATATGGCAAGATCTGTATCTACAGCAACAGAGCAGCTAATCAGCTGTCTGTAGTTACATCTGACACTAGGGTATTTTTTTGTATTGATTTTGTTGGTTTGTGTTAGATTATGAACATATTTGAACATAAGGAACCTGATAGTCATCCTTTCAATCCAGTAAAATCTAGTAGGACTCCTGTTTTTCAAGGAATAGGTCTATGTTATCAAATGGTTTAGAAGCCATAATATAGGAGCACCTGTTAAGTAAAAGCAGTTACTGGGACAGCTATGACACTGTTTCTGTAGAACTCTTTTGGGGGGGGGGGGGGATGGCCGGACG
>JAOXJM010000063.1:29266425-29280319 GCA_026413425.1 Tringa solitaria
GAGCAACCTGGTCTGGTGGGAGGTGTCCCTGCCCAGGGCAGGGGGGTTGGAACTTTAAGGTCCCTTCCAACTCTAACCATTCTGTGATTCTATGAAAATGATAATTATTATTCTAAACCCCGTTTATAGCAGTTAGAGACCTCATGGATCAGAGACTACTCTCCAAATTAGTCTGTCGTTAATCCCCCCTCCCTTATTGTAAATACCTTTACATTCAGATCCATGTATTTGGTAGATAAATGGAATAAATGTTGTTGTCTTTAGCTGGAGTATTTAATAATCTTAGCTTTGCAAAGAACTGTTCTATGAACAATCCTTTTCATTAGTGGAATTGGGATGTAGATATGGATAGGCAATAGAATGGGAACCAGTAAGGACTGGATCAGATGGACATCATACCAGAGCTGGGAGATAAGTAAGAGCTTTGAGATTGTTGGTAGTAGAAAAATGTACAAAGTAAAAAAAAAATCTGTGGAATCCTCTGAAGGGTGTTCTACCTGTGTACTGTGATGATTTGCTATTGCTCTATGTTGGTTTCTCTATCAGGCTACAGTCAGAATTCCAGCCTTGCTGCACTCCTGGTGACAGTGTTGGTGTGGCTGCAGCATGGACTACTCTATTTACGCAATACCATGCTTTTTCTGTTGGAAGCTGTGGCTCCTTCACCGTACATCTCCTATGGTGATAAGTCAGGGCTGGGTAGTTAGAAAGGTTTTTGTCTTTGAAGTACTACCTGAGAAGTTATAATGAATGGGATGAGAAGTCAAAGAATAGTTTCATGTTAAATACCAAAACCTCACCTTGTGGGGAAAAAAATACAAGAATTCAATACTAATCCATGCTTGTGAAATTGTAGGGCAGAATACTGATGAATGCTAAAGAAAAATTAAGTGGAAAAATTAACTACTGCCAGAATACTGTTTTAAATAGCATGCAATAAATAAAACAGGGAGTCATTTTGGTTCAATGTCAACGAACCAAAATACTGAAGAGCTGCTCATTAAGCAAACTGCTATTCTCTGCAGCGAATGAGGCAGGATATTCATTAACTCAGTTGTTTCCTAATTTAAAGGCTTGAGTTTGCAACCTATCACTTCTTGCTTTTTTGTGTGTATTGTCTACATTTCAGCTATTCCAAATGTCAGAATGATCGGCCTCAAACTTCTGTTCGATTTGAAAGTAATACTGAAGGAGGCAAACTTCTTAAATTTGATATATCTGATAGCTACATGGAAAAACTTGGTGAGAGACTAGCCATCCATAAATACAAAGTTTATTTTTTCTTATTCATGAAACAAGTGGTTGAAATTCCAGAACATCATGAAATCAAAAATTATTTTTCTATCCTTGCTTGGTTTCAGTGTGTTCTTTCTGTTTTCTCTGTTTTTTTAACCATCAGAATATCTCTGTAGTGATGTACTGCTATTATAGATTATAAGAACATGACCAAAGAAAGACCATATTAGTGTAAGGTACTAGCAGGTTACTATTTGGGTTACATTGTTCAGACTTGTGATGTAAGTTTGAAGGAAGCATGGGGGGGAGAATCATGACTTTTGGTGCTTCTAGTCTTTGTTCTAAAGAATGAGTAGATATAAATGGTTTTCCTTCATGACAGGAGGTGTAAAGACTATTTTAAATAGTGTGTTTCTAGCATAGGCTGAGTAGCTTTGCTGGGATTATGCAGTTAGGACTGCAAGAGAAAAATCTGAGGTATAATCTGATTCTTGGACTTAAATTACTTTAAATATTGTAATATATTATCCTTTTGATGCTGTTTGGTACTGTATTTTAGCAGTCTTCGGTATATGCTGAGTGATTTGGAAACCTGTGGGATTAATTCAGTTTAAGAAAAAACATAACTCAAAATTCTACAAACTAAAAAAAAATAAATAAAATAAATAAGAGAAGCTGCTTATAATTCCATGGTGTTGATGGCATTTTGCTTGCTCGATTTAATGTTATATTTACTTACATATCTTCAATAGAAAGGTGTTATAAACCAGCCATGTACTCTGGGCTGCAGTACTGTTATCCACAGAAGTGTTTAGGTGTTCTATCTACTTAGGTGGAATACCTTAAAGTAAATTCTCCTCACAGTTGGTGATGATATTGTCGTAAGGTGCCTTGCTCTTTTCTTCAAAATGGCCACAAATTTGTGCCTTATCGTAGTGCTAGAAGGTACTGTATGAAAAGCCTTGTGGATAATACTTGGAATCATTAGAGAGCATGTCATTTTTTTGTAAGATGAAAGGTATTAGCACCTTTCATATCTGGAGTATTTCCAGCTCTGCAATTAAGTTCTGTAATTATCTGCAGCAATTTGAAATGAATAACAGTAATTTTTAATGTTCCATCATAAAAACTGATTTGTGCTGCTGAATTGCTGCTGTATTCCAATCCAGAAGGGACTCCATTTTACTGATGTGTAGAACTCCATCATATCTACCTCTTTTGAGGTTCTGAGAGAGTATTTTGAATTTGTGATGTATAAAGTGTTGAGATGCCATAACACATGGAACATTGATTTCATGCTGGGTTTTTTCTGATTGATACCTTTGCTTTTATTCTACTAAATCATACATGGATGTAATAAAACTACATAAATTTTATTCACGAGTTTATCATCCTTCCCCTGTTCTTTTGCTCAAGATATTCAAGTACTTGAGCAAGGACCATGCACTGTCACTTATAATTTTGACCAGCTTAACCCTTTTGACCTGCCATTTAAGGCTGTACCCCTAAGTCACTGGGAGAAAACAAAGCTGGAAGGATGAATGTTTAAAAAAAGTTTAGTATAAGCGTACTAAAATTATTTGATGGATCAGGACTAGAAAATAATTGTGCTTAATTCAGGTTACTAGTATGTTCTAGAACCTGAGCAGACATTTAGAAGTAGTAATCTATTTTCTTTTTGCATTATACAGCCTTTTTGCTCTTGGAATGAGCCTGTTACTCCCCTCTGAACTCTTCTGCTTCAGTTCTTCAGACCTATTTTCTCTGAGTGCCATTAGTTGTTTTATGGTTTGAAGGAATGTATTGGTTTACTCACCTGTTAGAACTATAACAATATTGCCTTTGGAGTCCACCTTGGTAATAAATCTGACCACTCTGTTCCCCAGAATAAAATAATTAAAATAAAAATTGAATGTGCCAGAAAGTGTGTACTACAAACAGAAAGGAGTTGTGGGCTATAATTCCGAACATTTGGCACAACATTCTATATCCTGAGAACAACAAGGATTTCCTAATAAGGCTATATTTCACAAGGAACTTTAAACACAATTTTCAAAAGCTTTTTTTCTCCCCAAATAAAGTTGCACCTAGTCCTACTGATAAGACTTACAGTATAATTAAATGATTTTATTGTTCTAATTTTGAAGTGAGCTACCTTTTGTAAGCTTTATCTGTGGAACTAAGAGCATCCATTTGAATGAGGTATGGGGAAACTACAGCTTTGGGAAAACTACATCTCCTGCCACCATCCAGGCAGGCCAGAACGTTTGCGTTTTATGTTGCCGCAGCAGTAGTTGGGAGTGTTTTTGAACAAAGATTCTATATTTAAGCTTCATATCTTTGTTATCCCATTATTGTGTCTTGAAAAAGCAAGCATACTATCACATCATCTAAATACAACAAAATACTACCATGTGTTCATGTTCCGTTTTTTGCATTATACTCCCTTTTTAATGGTAATCTGATACATGTGTTGTATCTCTCTGAGGGATGGGTGTAAAATTTTTTGAAAGCTGTTAATAGAAAGAGAATGTTTTAATTTGTGTGCTTATATATTTTTATAGTGTTCTCCATTAGTTTGCAATATTGCTAAATGTGAAGTTATATGATAAAATGTTACTGAAAAGAGTTTCCTCTTCAGAGAATGCTAGGGGAAACATAAGATTCTTAGCAAATTCAGTAGGATAATGCCCTCTAACTCCCTTGGGATGCTATATTTAGTTTGTAATGAACTGAAGTAGAGGTTGTTTTTACCTAACATTTACTAGTTTATTCTGTGCTGATGAACCAGTAGTACCTTTGGCAGATGCTTCCTTTATTCCTAGACTTACTCTCTTTTCTTTCACCTTTTCAAGGTATGGATTCATATTTTTTACCTGAAAGTATCCTATATGTTCATAAATAAAGATATAGTTTATAAAAGGCAATTCAGCTCATCATATTTTTTGTAATATGTTACAGAATTGGTCTGTTGAAATTCGACCTTCATGAGGGGATACACGATGCGTGCTTGTGTTTCCAGACTTGTGAATTACACAGGAATCGAGTCTGTCCTTCATTTTTAATTTTTTTTTTATGCTTGAAAGAGTAAAAAAGACATGCATAATAGATGAGGCTATATATTAACTTGTTTAACTTTTAACAGGTATAGGAAGCTGAAAGTTTATCTACTAGACTTTGTGTAAATGGATGTTAGTGTCATGGGTTTCCACTGGTCTTGAAAAACTCTCATAAATCTCTACAGATGTTGTATCAAAATTGTTGAAGCTGTAGAAGGAGCTACATCTATTTCAGTATTCATGATACTCAGTAAATTGTCTGTTTCTTCTCCTGTGAGGAGAATGAGTGTTTGTTTTGTTAAATCTGTTTCTGGTGCTGCCAGGTTACTGAAAATAGGTACAAAGTCTGGTTTTTGTAAACAATCCACAGGCTATACAGTTGTATTCAGTGGGTGATGTGGTCTGTCTGTTGGAAGAAAATGTAATCTCACATAACTGTGATCATACAGGCATACAATTGATGATGTATTTTAAAAGCACAGCTTGGAGAATAGAGACAAAAACAAATTCTGATGTGACACAATTGCAGGCTTTTCTAATAACTCTGTCTCTACCTTTCCCTTAGCACTCTGTTTCCAACGGAAAGAGGGGAAAAAAACTATTGAACACTGCAATTTTGGTTTTGTCAAGACCTATACTTGTAATAATAAAAAAGCTTCTGTAAAGGAATAGTATTTAAATTTACAAACAGTTCCTGAGTTCAAGCAATTCCTTTATTAAATAGAAAACAATAAGCAGACTTAATGTGTACTGTGACTAGAATTTCAATGGAGCTGATCCTTGTGGGATGTTTTTTTATAATATGTATATCTAGTAGTGCTAAACATTCATTTAAAATCTCAGCCTTTGGGGACTGCTTTTTTCCTTACATTCTTTCAACAGTCAGACTGTGCATAACATAACATTGCTCGAAACTCTGGGACAGTATAACAACACACCAAATGCATTGTGTGTGCTTTGCACAAATTCAGACTTAGTTAAAAACTTTTATTGATACTCACGAAGCTAATCCACAGAGAGTAAAGCTGCTTCTCCAAGTGGGGGTTAAATGACTTTACGAAGGCCACATGATAATACTGGCAGAGCTAGGATTACACTTATGGTGTTCTGTATTTTTGTTCCAGGCTCTGTCTCATCTTTAAATCTCTTATCTCTTAATCCCTGTTTAATATGCTTTTTCCAATCAGCTTTTGAGAACCTCTTTCCACCTAAGGTCACACATTGTAAAGTTGGGTTTTTTCTTTCCATAGCTCCTGCAAATTTTTTTTAACTTACCAAAAAAAAGGCAAAAATTTTAAGGTCTTCAATTGAGAAACTGGTATATTTTTAGGTCTTCCCTTGTTTAGGTTTCAGTACTCTTCCAAACTTTCTCCAGCCTGCCTTAGCAGTATGTTCAAGCACAGAACTAGATGCCACAGAGCTAGAGAGTCCATTGCTTTTAAATGTGGGCCTGTATGTGCTTCCCAGCCTGAGAGCAGCAGGGTGGCATTTGTATTATCACTGGCGCTCCATCCCCTGAGCTTAATGTCATCTTGAAAGCATAACATCTGGAAGATAGGACAGCGTGAGGGTTAAGCACATGAAAAGTTAATTGTCAGACACTGCAAAATCTTTCTGGGAAAAATTTGTCTTCAGAGGGGGCATGTCTGAATAGCTCAGAGTACGTGGTGCATGTTCAGCTGAGAGCCGCTGTAGGTGAGTATACTGGAGAGCTGTGAGCATAATAAAGAGGTGTGGTTTTTTTTTTCCTCCCACCTTCCTATATTTAATGTCAGTGTGTAGTTCTGGGAGGGAGTGAGACTTAGGCCTTTCAAGGCCTTAAAACTGATCAAACGAGGCATTCATTGAACTGAACTGTGGCGACTGCCGGCCTACAGAAGCACATGCCATAGAAATCAGAGCAGTACACAGAGGATGAGCATCACAGCCCTGAACCATATTTCAGGGCAGTCTCAGAATGCATTTTGTGAGGTTATGTAGAGTTATGTTTCATTCTACTGTACTGGCAATCGGGATAATGTCTAATTTAAATATGACACAAATATAGAATGTTTAAATAGCCTATAGATCAGTTTTTAATAGGATAAAGCAAAAAGACATTTGGTATTGCTGTATTTGTTTTTTATGCTTTGAAATCATACTGTATTTGCTTCTGCTAGAAAGCAGACAGAACTTTCTCCCTAACAAATTTCATAGGTCTGGACATTCATTTCTAAACCTCAGAGAGGAGTAAGTGTTGCAAAGATACCGATTCTGCAACCAAACTATAGTAGATCTCTATGACAAGTTCAAGTGGATTTTCAGTGTCAGAGATTCAGCAGTTGTCAGTGTCACATCTGTATCAGGTGTTCTGGCTGTGGGTGATTACACAGAGTTGGGGACATTACCTTTATTAGCCAGTCTGCAGCATGTGAAATCTACAGATCGATGTAGATGAGGGAGAAATCAATCAATTCATCTCAGGATTATTTTCTGAAATGTTACTGAATTTCACATCTCAGTTGACTGGGTTTGGTGTTTTAAGGTATTTGCATGATGGGCTGTTTATGCAAAAGGAGTCTTATTCATGGCCTTAAGTTGGACAGTGTTTCTTTTAACCTAAGTTAAAACATGATTCTTCTTGCCTGCTATCCTTACTCTCACTCATACTTGTTTTTGTTTTGTTTTAAACAGGAGAGCGGTTCCGTGAACAATGCTGGCTATCTTCACTGGAAATTGCTGCTTGCCTTACTGGTAAAGTTTACAACTCTCATATTAAGTATCTCCAAGATTCTGAGGTGTGTGGAGAAGTTTTCTTTAAGATGTAATAATTTACAGCAGGGGCACAATTGCGAAGAGCCCAGATCTTCTAAATTTATTGATAAATAATGCCACGAGAGCTGGTTTTGAATGCTTAGTATTTGAGAATCTAGTTTTTTACTGGTAGGTTTACTATTATATCTGTAAAACTGTGTCCTACCCATTCTTAAATCTTGCTCATGGAGCATTGAGATAAGTAGGTTAAAACCAAATCTCTTCACTTTTGTGAGTTGAACTGACACATTTTCTTCCAGCTCAATTTGCTATTGAAATATTGCTTTCTGAGATGTCCTTTGCCTTATAAGAATTGTAGATTATGCACTTCATGCCTCTGCTGTATTCTAATGAAGCTGAGGCACATTTCCAATAAAATACTTGTCAAGAAATATGGGCACATACAATATCTAAACTACAGTTTTCATGAAGCAAATAAGTGGGACAATATTTGAACCTGAATTAATAAATAGGTATGTATTATTTCACTGTAACTTGAAATTGCAGTGTCTCTGGTGTAATTGCTGTGAATAATTGTGGCACGTTTTAATGACATCAAATTAGTTTAAAGCAAATATTGTTCATGTATTTCTAGTGAGATGTGTATACTGTAGCCATTAGATCAATAGCACTTTCTTTGCACAGGTTTTGTATGAAAGATACAGATGAAATTATAGTTATTTCAACACGTGAAAGCCATTTTTGACCTTTGTAGCCAAGAGTTCTGTTTAATGCTTTTCCGTAAACCCCCTCAAATGTTCCTGATTTTCAAGTATTTCCCCAATTGTTCCTTTAAAATTATTTCTGTCCCCTTTTCATCTGTGGTGTCTCATTAAAAACCAGGACTTGAGCAGGATATAAAAGTTTCAAACACGTTTAAAAGTACTTAAATATACCACTTTCTGAGTCTTTATTCTCTTATTTCAAAAGATATCTCTAATTGTAGCCTTTTTTTTCTATGACTTTTTTTTCACCTTTTTCATTAGTTACTCCCTCTACACATTAAACCCCTGAGCAGTGCCCTCATATTGCTATTACAGGTTCTCTCATGCTGGTATTATGTATGATCCCATGCTGCAATATATGTATAATGATCAATCATGAAATCATTTTTTGTTATTAAAATAACCTTTTGCAAGTTATCTTTGTCCTCCTTTCACATGAGATTAGTATTAAAGGCAAGCTGGATGTAGAATAATTGCTGCCAGTTTTTTAATGGGAATAGAAAAGGTGCATTTTTAAATATTGTTTTTAATCAGTGTTCAAGTTAGTGTAAAATCATAATAAATATGCTGTACAAATGTGTTATTCAGGTTCCAACCTGAAATCAGGGACTTGTGGGCAAGCATTGGGAAAACCTTAAAACAAGTGAAGCTGAACAGATGACAGTCATAAATATGGGGGTGACAGGATGGGTTGCAGGTCTGGGAAGTGAAGATGTTCTAATCTTACAGCTCGTGTTCCTTCTGAGGTTAAATGTAATCTAAATTGAGTTTTTACCATTTCAACAACACTTTTTTGTCAAGCAATCAGTAGGTCTATATGCTTGGGAAGTCTCAGATAAGCTTATAGGGAGATGCCATTTGGTTCTGAAAAGAAAGCAAAGCTTTCTGAAGAGGATGTGTCTGGGTATCATTCTGATTCCTTCAAGCTGTACCAGCTTTCTGACAGTTGGTGCCTCTAGAGGTTCTGTTGGGATAACGAGATTGTGCACAATCACCACCACAGGGCAGTGCCATCTTAAAGGTAGAATTTAACCTCGGTAAATAAACACAAATTATTAATTGTTGTTATGCTTGTTATTCATCCCCTTAGGATGTTACCTTCAAAAAAACATTTTAGTTGTGTATTTTTCTGATTAAATTAACATTCCAATTAACATAAACTTTCTCTATATTGAAGTTCAGTGACATAGGATGTATTTGGTGTATCATCTGATGTTAGCTTCCAAAACTATTGAGCAATAGCACAAGGCACTACTGAGCATATGTAAACCTAATCGTATGTATTTGCTCGGCTCCTCTCCTGTGCTTTGCTTTGATCTAGAGAACCACTTTGCCCTAACAGGGCTTACTGCAATGTGTCGTTGTGTTGTGGGTTCCAAAATGTTGACTGTGGGATGATTGAACGCAGTGACCGATCTGTGCTTAGATGTAGGCAGCAAGGAACAGGCAATACCAACTGCCTGCTGTCAGTTGTATTCTGGTTTTGTTGGTGTATCTAATAGGTAAGGGTTTTATCCTCATTCCTCTAACCTTTGGTATAACTTACATCACTGCAGATAGTTTGGAGAAAAAAAAACTTGCAAAAATCCAAGTATTTTGAGGTACTCTTGTGGATTTGAATTTGTATGAACCGATGCATGGTGATAGACACCAAAACTACATATGGTAGAGTGGAATTGTAGAAACAGTGCATGCCTCACCATGTAGGGTGATAGAAACCCCTCCCACCCCCTCCCCCAGTTATATAGAAAAACACTTAAGATGGCTATTGGTGCTATGTTATGAAACTAGTAAAGACTATTAGGAGGGTACATGTTCAGAAATTTAACATCTGTGATGAGATTTTCTTAGGAAGTTATGGTGAATAAGAAATTATTTTATTACACACCTGTTGTCTTTAAACAGAACTTAAAAAGGGGGTGGGGAGAAAAACAATCAACTGTTTCCTGAAGGAAAGTAAATCTATATGCCTGTGGTGTTTTTACAGGGCTTGAGAGAGGTGCTTTTTGCAAGAACTAATTATGTTTTTGATATGCTACTATTTCATTTTGGTGGTGTTACAAAAGAAAAATGTCCACTTCTGTCTCCTTAGCGTATGTCTATGTGTGTGTAAGGTAGTACTTGAATAAACCCCTTCATGTGCCCAAAGACATTTTTATTTCAAGTCTGGGTCCTATCAATGCAGCTTGATTAAAATTTTCAGCTAAGCTACTTGTTCACCTACTTTTAATGAGGTGTTAATTATATGTAAATGCATCAGAGGGGATCTCTACCCTCCTTAAATTCACCTTGGTTTCTAGTGTGTCACCAGCCACAGGGTGTTGCACAGGACCTAAACTTCAGCCTTATAGCTCTGTACCAAGAAGAGTTTAACTGCTGGTTGTGCAGAGGGTTAAGTGATGCTCACTGTAGCCTCTCTGGCCCCAAAATATCTCCTTATTAGCCTGGCGAGCCTGGGTGGGAGCCTGTGGGAGCACCCAAGTTGTGTGCAAATGATTGGGGTCTTCTGAGGGCAAGTTGCTCCTTCCCAAAGAGAGCGTGGGAGGGTCTGAAGACTGAAGTTTTAAAGAGCTTGTTTCAATTTAAGAGGAAACATGGAGGAAAAATTGGTCTCATAAGGGGAGAAGGTTGTAGGGGATGGGAAAGAAGGTGCTTGTGATGGAAGTGTAGTGTATGATGTGTTTTGTTTATGTATTTATATGTGTATATTGTGTATATATATATATATTTTAAAAAACAAAAACACCACAACAGGAAAGTGGAAAGAGACTGAGGCAGGCCTGGTGGTGGGATGTGCGTGTCTGACTAGGCAGAAGCTGACAGATCCTTCTGTGGTGTTTGTGTGGTGGTCCCTGGCTGGAGCAACTGCTATCTCAGCCATGTCTGACACTTGCTGTTGTCACACCTACCTCTGTCTTTCAGTGATGCTGGGACTCCAGTCAAAGTTGCCTTTTTGCAAGTGTGGTGGGTTATATGCTGGCTGAGCAAAACTGTTTGTAGAACAGAGGGGTTGTAGATGTTTTGGTTTGTTTCTTCACCGTCCCCCAGACTCACTTTTTCATGCCTTATTTTCTAACTTGCTGGATCCTTAATTAGGAGAGCATGCTCTTGAGTGATGCCTGTAAGATCTCTTTTAAGAAGGGTTAAATGACTGTTCTATGTCTACAAGCTAGACTTTTTGCTATTTCTGAATGCAACTGGATTCATACCTGCCTAGCATGTATGTGCCTCTTGTACTTGTTCCTAGGACAGCTCTGAGCTTCTCATGTGTATGTGAAACTAAATACTCGGAGCATCTGAATACCCTGTGCTCCTGCTCTGGGTACTGTGCTGAGTCAGCATCAGGTCAGTCTTTCAGTGACCCAGACTTGATCCAGGAGGGGAGGATCTGCAATAGAGACCAGCTTCTCTATTGAGAAGCCCTTAAACACTGCATACACTGAGGTCTCTTCATGGCCTCTTTTTCAAAAATTAGTGGGAATGACGGCCTTTAATTTGTAAACTCTCTAATACTGTGTTAGAAGTTAGAATTTAGAAATTGCCCGAAACAGTTCAAATCCTGTGAATGCTGAGAAATCAGTAATTCTGAAGCAAACACTGTTCATGGGCTTTTCTTAATGTCTTGTTGTGTAAAGCACAGAAGATCTCTAGTCACTATCTTATCTTTAGCCTCTGCTGCCTATAACTGGTAGTGACTTTCCCAGCAATTTCTCTTCTCACCTTTATCTCGGTGTTGTGGAGAAGAAGGCTTACTTGTTGATATTTTCCTTGAGGGGAGGAGTAAGGAAAATATCTTGATGCTGCTAAACATCAGAAGGAAGAGGAAAATAATAACCTTAGACTCTGCCTCCAAGTTTAGAAGTAATGGAAATAGTCGTCTAACAAAAACAATTCGGCAGGAGAAAGAATATATGCCAGGAGTGCTTTACATAAATGCTTGGTGCATTGTTACAGGAAAACTATATATAGATATATATATATTTATATCTCCTGCGGAAATCCATAACAAGCAGTTAAACTGAATCAATAGACAATGTAAACAAAAGCAAGAGAAAAATCTCAGTGACTGCCTTAGGTACTTGAGGGCCCAGTAAGGCTCCGAAGGCAAAAGAAAGTAGTCAACAGGTGACAATGATAACTCAAGAATGTTATTGTGGCTTCATCAGACTAATTTCAGACTAAAGGAATACAGTTCCCACGTCAGGGGATGGGAAGAAAGGAATTTATGTCCCAGCAACCCACAATGGACTTAAGTAGGGTACCATCCTACTGCTTTGCTTGCCTTTCCCATTGGCAGCAGCTGTTCTTCAATATTGTCTACACTTACAGTTGGAGAGCAGACCAAATCTAGATTTACAGTTGGAACAACAGACTTGTTCCAACTTTTAAGTAGCAGAAGGTTATAATTCCTAGGAAGATTCCCCCCTACCCACTTGTATCTATTTTTAAAAAAAAAGTACACCTGTTGGGATTTTCCCATTTCAGCTTTGGATGTGTGTAGGATTTCTCACATTCATGTCTTGGGCTCTTGAGAGTGCATGTTGCAGAAAAATATGTGCAAGGACTGGCTGCCAGTCAGAACTTCTAAAAATCTTGTGGAAGCCGCTTGTCTGTTTGTTGAAGTTCCTCTCTCTGTCCTTGTAATGAGAACATGTTTCTCAATACTGTTTTCACACCGGTTGCTCACCTTTACTTACAATACCTGCAAGGCCTAATGCTTGTAGCAGTTTTAGGATTTGTATAAAGTGAAACAACTTTGACAGGAAAAGTCTCTAGTGTAAATACCGTAACCACTATGTGTAGGCACCCACTTACTCAACCATTGAACGCCTCGGGTATTTGGGGATGTAAACTTTCTGCATGATTAATTGCATTTTTTTCATTTTTACTGTTGCAAGTTGCGTTTAAGTTGTGGGTAGCTTCAGATTTCTTTATTTCTAGGAAGCGGAACAATTGCTCATCATGTAATAATTAAAAAGTGGAGTTTTTAATCATCAATTCAAATCCAAACAATGTCTGTTTCTGGAGAGTAAGTTATGTGGCCAAGTGTCTTGGCAATTCTTTCTCTAGTGTGTTTGTAGAGTTGAGAAGTTTATATTTTGGGTTTTTTTTTTTCTTTTCCTTGTTGAAATGTTTGCACAGGTGATACCTGCTTGGCATTGTCATTTTTATGGCTTATTTACATATTCATTAGAGGATTTGGCTTTCACAGGAAGCTTCATAACAAAGGCCAGCTCCTGTTACATCAGTGCTGTTAGCCCAAATTAATGAGAGAGATTGGTTTGGAGGTTTTATAAGTGGGGAAGGAGCATGGAGTATGCTAACAATTTTAATCAATTTAGCAAGATATGGTAAGCTTGCTTCTGTGTTGTGTTACACACGGTAACCATGGCAGTCTGTATGCTTCACCCCTGGGATGGATGAGCTACATTAATGCATAACTTCAATCTTTTAATTGTACCTGACAATTTTGTTCTTTAGTAGGTAATACTTAACAACATCTGAAGATAAGCATTAAATTTATACCAGAAATTTATGTATTTTGGTCAATAAAGGCTATGACTTTTTTGTCAAAGAATTCTTCCATCTTTGATAATGTTGACTTATGTTAGTATACTCGGTCATGTCTTATGAAGATTTATAGACAACTTTAATTACTCTGCCTTCCAGAGAGTCAACTGTGCATGATCCTTTTTGTGCAGAGCCAGTCTGGAAAAATCTTTCTTTGCTTGGTTACAAGGGAACAAGGTGACAGGTGGCTGCAGAGGGGTAACTGCTGTGTGGGCACATCAGGGCATTCACTTTTGTTAGCAGCAAGCGTTGTGGAAGCATGGACTTCATCAGCTTCTCCTGCCCACTCTACAGAAGTTCTGCTCAATGCTTCTCCCAGTACTCACAACTAAGCAATGGGGGATGTGAATAGGTACGTGGTGCTGTTTCACTCTTGAGTTCTCCTGAGGCTTCTGCTCAAACAGTGTAAATCACAGAATGCTAAGGTTTTGGAAGGGACCTCTGGAGATCTAGTTCAAACCCCTGCCAGAGCAGGTCCACCCAGAGCAGGTTGCACAGGAACGTGTCCAG
>JAOXJM010000063.1:29280419-29295876 GCA_026413425.1 Tringa solitaria
GGATGACCTCCCTCCACCTGCTGGTCACACTCTTCCTGATGCACCCCAGGATGCCTTTGGCTGCCTCGGCCAAAAATGCTGAGATGGGTTTTATGTAGGTAGAGGAATGACTTTAGCCTGTATAAATATGTATTATAAGAACATGTTGGTGCAGGTATAACCCTTGTGTAAGCTGTCTGTATTGTAAAAGGTAAGCAGAAATGCAGTGAATTTCAGTGTGGTCTCACAGTAAAGCAAGTTTTGTCAAAGGACTGAATAGAAGTTCAATGTTCACAGAATAACGGCTGTCAGGGAGACAAGTAACTTGGTCAACGTCCATGTATTACTTAATTACTGGGACCTGTGCTAGGTGAACATGTTTTAAGTGTAAGCACTTCTTTACTGCCCTGAGGAGTTAACCATAGCAATCTTCTCCTCCCCTCCCCCTTTCTGGGACTCTGGTCACTCTGCACAAGGAATAAATCGAAGCAGTGATGAATAAAAGTCATGAAGTGATCAGGGACTGACAGGAGGCAGTAAACTGAGCAGCAGCAATTGTGCCTATCAGAAAGTCCTAGCTCTGTAATTTAGAGATGAAATTGAAGACATGGTGATAAATATAAGATGAAAGCTAACAATGAAAGTCTGTACGATGAAAACCTTATTGGTTTGTGGGGGTTTTTTTCCACATAAGAGTAGTCCAGTGCCCAGACTGAGTAAAAGGAGTTTCTTGTGGACACTTATTAATCTGAAAACGCTTCTAGATTACCTGGATGTAGGATGAGGAAATCCTTATAAGCAAAAAGCTGTGCATATTGCAAGTGGCGTGATCAACTTTGGACAGTGAGCAACTGTGTAGAACATTATAGTCTTCAGAGGCTCATGGAGAAATTCTGTATAAGGAAAAATAAGCAACAGGTCTAGTGAAAGTAACTTCTCCAGCTTCTCTGTCTTTTCACTGTGGCCTGTAGGCTCCTGGGCACCTGGGCTGCTCCTAAGGAGTTTGCAAAGGGTAAAAAGAACCGAGTTCATTCACTGTACAGGGATACATGCATTGCATCTGGAATACTGTTTTAATCTTTTTCCACAAATGTCCCTTATTTTTGTAGGCTGGATAAATGCTATGGCTGTCCTCATGCTTGCTAAAGTACAAGGACCAGGGTCGTTACTTTGCTCCATGTCATAGTTGTGAATTTGTTTCAAATAAATGAGTTTCCAAAGGCAAAGTTGAAGTTGAATTCTATACCAGCACTCTGTTGGTAAGGAGCTGCAGCCTTTCCAGGAAGCTGCCTGTTCTCAGTGCTGCTTATTACACCATTTAGCAAGTATCAAGCATGTAATATGTTGTAGTGTAATTACTTAAAATTGGTTATTATCCTAATGATAATTTAAATGAATTAAGTCCTTTCTAGTTCCATTGCTGTATTTTTCCGTAAGAAGGTATACTTCACCAAAAACTCTGTTTGTTTCTAATTATATGTGACTACTTACATCTATGTTTGTCAGATAGATGTATAGTTGTTGGAAGAATTCAAACTACTTTTTTTTCGTTGCCTTTGAAGGTGATCTGAGACTTTATAGGATGCTGTCTAGATGAGCTAGCTACAAATGCAATGAAGGAAGCAGGTGGTCTATATTGTCTTTGTTCCAGTTGTGAACTGGACTGGTGTATGCGTATTCAGGATCCAGATACCATGACCCTTATGTGAATAGCAAGTATTTGATAGCTTCAAGTTTTTAAAATTAAATTCATTAGAGCTCTTGCTCTTGTCTATACCACGTAAGCAGAGTGAAATACCCTGGTGAAATTTAGGTACATAATGGACTTCTTAAGCTTGTCAGTCAGCTTTCTGAGACTGAGGGGAAGCATCTCTTCTAGATAGTAGAGGAGTTGCACAGGACTGAGAACCAGCTTAATAATAAATTTGAGTAATTTCTTTACCTAGTGGTATTCCAGAAATGAAAAGCAAATCTGAATTTCTGTCTAAGCTCAAAGACCGTAAAGCGTGTTTGTTTACCATCTGCACCATCCTTTCAGTCCCTAGAGGCGTATGAAAAGACAGGCCATAACAATGGAGTACTTTCTTGCTGAAAGCAGCATAAGTAGAGTTCTAAAGACAAAGCAGCAACTTTCTGCACAACAGATGAAGTGGGAGAAGCAGCTTGTCTGTCTCCCATAGGTCTGAACAGTTGACATGTGTTTACATGATTGAAAATGGATGGAAACATTTCTCATGAAGACATATTCATGGCTATATTATAGCGACAAAGATGGTGATTTCTCTGTGTCCTGAGGAGTTTCTTAATCCTTTCAAATACTTTATAGTCCAGATCAGAAATAAAGTGAGCTTAAATCCTAGCATCTTGACAGAATTTAAGATGTTGACTTTCATGGCTTTTTTTGGTATATGCTAAAACTGAATTCTAATCCACATCAGTTCTTGAGTCAGCAGAAAACACTTTAAAATAGATTTATTTAGAAGCTTGAAGAGCAAGTGTCCTATTCTCCAGTGTTTTCTTTTGTATTCAGTGGGTTTACATTTGTAGTCACCCATTGAAATGGAATATTCAAGAGTGCAAATTTATTTTCTATGTGACACTTGAATTCTTAATGCTGAGCCAGCATGCAATCACAACTTGCTATAAAGGCTAGTTATTAGATTGGTACTCTGTATGTGTAGTTCCTTGTTTCATCAGGTTTTAACTATGATTTATTAAGATTCCAAATACCTTTGCTGTGTGTGTGGGAGTAAAAATTCTCAGAGTTAGTAGAATGGCTATTGTGACTGTCTGAAAAGCATGATTCTAGTACCTGTGAGTTTTCATGTTGAAGAAACCACTTTCTTGTAGAAGAAACTATTTTCATCGATTGGAGTGTATGTGTGGGGAATGCTAATACAGGATCCTTGATTTAGCTATATCTATTGAATGTATGTTATAGTGTAAACCTCGTGCTATGGCTTGGCTTCCCGACCAGCAGGAGGGTTTGGCTGGTCCAAGGGCTGATGAAGAAAGCAAACTGCCATGAGCAGCTGACTGGGTCCTGGCTTGTTTGCCCAACACAACTTCATTCTGGCTGCAAGAAACCACAGGGCAAATGTCCTCTTATGCTAGTATGCTCAGCAGAAAGCTCTCTGTAGCTCTCTAACGTATACAGTGTATATCATGGTGGCATATCAGGGCTTCATTCCCTGCCTACAAGATAGAGACAGCTGTTTAGGGCAAATTCAGTTTGTCTTCATGTGACTGTATTGTCATAGAAAGCATTGCCTTGGGGTTAAAATAACATATTAGGTGAATTTAATGGCCTAGACTAAGTTCCTGGTAGTAGTTTACTGGCAGGGAGTGGTCCTGAGCAACGTTCCTTACTGACGCTGACACCATTATCTGTTCAAGAATTACATACTGTTACTGATTTAGGGATCACAGAACTGATAACTTATGAAAAAGACCGTGGACTGCTCATGTATGCTGTTAGTTCTGTAACTAAATAAATAGATTTCTTCAGTATTCGAAGAAATTCTTGAATGTGCAGTTCTTTATTGTCTAATTCCCATTATATCTGTATGATTATAAAATTATAGCATTTTCCATGAATATTCTAATGGTGAACTCAGTTTATGATAATTGTAATGTCAGTCATCTAGAGAGTCATTAGACCGCTTATTAAGGGTATAAGCTGAGTCAGGAAAATCAGACTTATTTTTAAATACCTACTTGGTCCTGTACTTTTGGCTCCACGGAGTTCATTACATTAACTTTTCTATGAAGAGTTTTATCCCCCAAAGAGGAGAAGAGACAGAATTCGTGCAGTTGAAACAATACCTGTGTACATTGTGTGGTTTCCTTGGTCAAATGATAGCACCACCTTAGCAGTGCTGGGTTGGTTATTGCCTTGATTTTGGAGTAGAATGAAGAGTAACTGAGGCATCTAGCATATTAATTTTAATAAAAAGCATACCATAAAACCCAGAAAAAGTCTTAAATGTATTTTGTACTTGGAAGCTGAGCATGATTTTTCAAAGTGAGCACCTTCTTCCTTGCATTATTGTGATTCTGCATCTGTCTGTCAGCCAGGTAAGGCAAGTTAGAGATACCCTTTTTTTTTTCCTCCTGCTTGTTTGTTATAGTTTGGAAAAAGTCTTGATTTAAAATATCTAAACTACATTTTCTGTTCTGTAAGACTAACTTTAACAACAGGCATTGTGCAACTTAAACCTTTGACTATTGGCACTGAGAGCACGTGTCTGGAAATTCTAGAGTTCAGAAAAAATGCTCGAGGCTGTGATTTAGCTGAACAAAAGTGAAGTGCCTCAGAACCACCCCTTCCTAGTCTGTGGCAATCATACTGGGATGTCTCAGGATGCAGAAACCAGACTTTAACATTGGTAGGACAATGTAAGAATTTAATTTGTTCATAGCAAGATGCTGTTTGAGTTAATGGAGCTGAATATTTTTTTTTTCCTACTGAATAATGTCTGGGAGTGTGGGGAGCTTAAATGTCTCTCATTTTTCTAATCGTTTTACCTAACAGAAAAGTAATTCTTGATAATTATTGGCTAGGTAAGTCATACAATAAAAATGAAATAAGATTTGCTAAAAGGTTCAGCAAGTGCAGAAGCATTTCCAAACTTCAAAAAAAAAGAGTTTAGGAGTGAATGAGGGAGAGAAGGATGATTCTTTAATAATATGCAATGTCTTTCACTTCTAAAGCTGGGGGGTAGATGCTTTGGTAAGGCAGAAAGCACAAATATAACTGATATATATATATATATATATAAAATTAACAGGGATTTCATTACCTTGATTATTGATGATAGACAGAATCATCAGCCACTCATGGCTTCTGTGTGTTTAGGTTTTTGAATGCTGGAGTGTAAGGCATAATTGGAAATACCTTGAGAGAGTGTAATGTGTTCTTATACTGTATAACAGTGTTGTGGCTGACCCAGGATGGACTCTAGAAACCTCCTGCATGCCAGCCTGTTCTTGGGAACAGTCTCTGGTGCCTTCTCAGCTCTTCCTAAAAGACAAACAGGCCCATCAACACCCCTCCAAATATTTTCTGTTCTGTCCTGTGGTACCAGTGCACAAATTTTGCTAGCCCTTTGATTTTCTGCGTTTGTGAAATACTTGAAGGGGTAGCAGTGGATTTGTTTCAGTTTGGCACGTTAAGCTTCATCTTCTGCCTTCCCTTTTTGAAAGTGCTGCTCAGGCTTCTAGAAAAAACAAACTGGTAAACCTTTTGGGAGACAGGTTTAGAGAACAGAAAGGTGTTTAAAATGGTCAGGCATGTAGTAGCTTTGAGCATGGTAGGATGTGGAGGGACAGGAAGAAATCTGTACAGCTATGAACACACCTGCATCCAGCATGACTGTGCTCAGGTCTTCTGTATGTGACACATCCCTCTTGTACACAAAGAACTCTCCCAACTGCCACATGATGTTTGTGGTTCAAAATTCAAATGTGGCTTTGTTGTAGGATTGATACTGGAGACAGTCAGGTAGACGTTCCAGCAGGATTACCTCTGGCATAAAAATATCCATGATGCTTCCCACTTTAGCTAGTAGTTTAACTTAAAAATATGGTTAAACTTATTATCATGTTTAGTTTTAAGCATACGAAATGCTACTATCTTGAGGGTGATGTTCATGGATGTAATGTGTGTGTATATATATATACACAATATGTGTGTATTGCTGGATTGGGTTCTTGATTACTAGAAAATTGTTGAAAAGCCTTTTTTTGTATTTATCCAGTTGTGACTGCTATGTTCTTTCCAGGAAGGGTGTAAAATAATCGACATCTCCTGCAGTTTCTAATGAATAATCAAGGTATGAAGTTAAAAAAAGTAAGCAGCATCAACCCATAACAGCAGGTGCAAAATTGTCACTAATTATGAATTTGCTGGGTTCAGTAGTGACTATGCATGAATTATGTGGCATTCATTAAAAGAAACATTCAGAGCCCAATCGATGACAAGAGGAAAAAAAATATCATTAGACTGTTTCTCCAAAGTGAATTAATATTACTGAGATTTGCAAGTGAAGACAACTGCAGAAAGATGAAGTATTACTCTGCCAAAGTGTCTGCCAAATGCTTCTGCTAGAAAAACAGTTGTTTTTCTACTAGTTTAGAAAATGTTCAAGAATTCCAGCAAAAGTATTCTATCATTCTTTCTAGACAAAGAGGATCTGCGTGTGGGTGTCGTCTTAAATATGTGAGAAACATCTATTCATATGCTCCCAGTAAAAGTGGAAAAATCTCCTTTTCAGTACTTTTCTACTTTTTTTTCCTGGTTATTCCTGTAACAAAAGGGGAGGAATGAATACTTCTACTATGTATGTTTTAAATTATTTTAATTGACAGCAAATTTTTTTTTTATTTTAATTTGTTCAGCAAATGGGAATAGAAAAAGTAAAGCTTGTGTACAAAGTAACCTTTATGTATTAACTGCATTTTGGATTACTAGGACTTAAACACAAACACTGCAAGCTCCTCATTACCAAAATGATCATTTTCTGAATCTGAAGAATTATCTCAGATGAAGGATTGCAGTCATTCTGGAGTTCAACTATAATGGAGTGACTGTTGAAAACCTTGAACTTTACTCCCTCCACCTCCTTAAATAAAGCTTCCTCTTATGACAGAAATGTTGTTGTCCTAAACATCGAGTTTAAAATAGAGAAGTCATGTGTGAAGAACCTGTTCATCTCCTCTTCATCCTCCCTGTGGCTGTGCAGTTTTCTACCCTCTTCAGCTCCTTCCCCTTGGAGGTCAGCAATTTGTCCAGGCCCCTGTGCAACTTAAATCTGGTCAACTGTGTCCTCTCAGGAGTTTCATCTCAGGAGATGTTTCTGCCATGCTGGGAGGGATTGAAGTGCTTGGGAATCATGTTCTGGTGCTTGTTACCACCATCACTGTGATGACTCAAGTGGCAGCTCTAGGCCTGTGGTCCTGCCTTCCATCCTGTCACCTTTAAGCAGGTGCTTAACTTTAAAGCTCATGAATGTTTCCATAGATTTCTATACAGCTATTCATGTGCTTAATGTTAAACATATGTGAAACGTTTTGTATGCTCAGGGGTGGGGGATGTGGTCAGCACTCCAGAGAACTGAATGCTTAAAAAGCAGAGAAAAATCAAATGGAATAAGCAGTAATAGTGCTCCATTTGGTGTTTGCATTCAGCATGAAGCAAATATCTCATTATTTTGATTTAGTAATGATTACTTTTCAGTGATCTGTCATTTGAAAGAAAAATGGGATTTCAAGACAGCGGTGGGCTTATGCTTCTGGTGGTGAGAACTGACCTAGTGACCACTTGTGCCAGTCATGTGTTGTGTATCTATTCCAGCAGTAGCTCCTTACTGTTTGTCAATGCAGCTGTCCTCCATCTAAGACCGAGGGTGACGTTTTTTTGGGTATGTTTGGCCATTTGCTAAAGAGTCTCAGAGCCTTCTGAAATATTAGTTAATTTTTCAAATATGTGAGCTATTTTGTAGGTGGTGTTAAGCCTACTAAAACAACTTTGTAGTCTTTCTACAGGGAAGATGAAACAGTAAAAACCAGCCTATTTCCTCCTGATGGTCTATTCCCTCATGTTCAGTAAGTGTCTTCAATGAATTTATGTTCTCAACTAATTGCTTGCTTTTGCTTCAGATAAGAGCTAGTAAAATAGCTGCATGTAATTATGATATCTTCTTAATAAGCCTTCCATTTGTTTAAACTTTAAAAAGGCAGCTGAAAATATACTGTACATTATCATATGAAAGAACTGCAGAAAGCTCTTCTCTCTTCAAAATGCAGAGTGGACTTGTGTCAAAGTGATTTCAAGTGAAGTGGAGGTTAAAAAAAAAAGCCTTTTTGACCATGGGTACATTCAAAGATGATTTTGATTAATACAAACACATTTTATCATTTGTACTTGAAAACATTTTAAATTACCTTGCAACCACAACCAATGTACTTTATTAGTTTTGTATTCACTTTCATTAACTCAGTGCTTACAACAGCATGGATTCATTTAGTTTAAATTGTTTGGCTTTTTGTTTTTAGCTGGTGGCACAGAGAGGACTTTTCACAGGGAGCTTACAGGCACTTACTACAGCCCTAATTCAGCGTTTCTACTTTCCAAGCCCTCCATCTGCCTCATAATTATACATCATGAGTATAAGTCAGCCTTCCTTGTACTTCAAAATTAAATAATGAAAGGTGACAATGCTAACTGGGGGGAATGATAAGAAATGCTGTCAAAACTGAAAGTGTGTGCCTCAGTTTCATCCATGAAAAATGGCCTGCTTCACAAAACAAAAGGCTTGGACAAAAGACCATATATTCTGTTCATTTTACATGAAAAGTAATGGCCAGAAATTTTTCCAAGATATGGAAAATGCAGGCAGACTTGAAAAATATGTGGCGAAAACATCCCATGAATTTTAATTGAAATGCAAGAAAGAACGAAGTGCTTGTGAATGTAGTGGCATTGAAAACAAGATATTTGCTACAGAGCACTGTAACTGGAATACTTTAACAGTTCTCAGCCTGCAATCTCATTAGTTCTCATACTTAGCACATTTTCCATGCTTATGCAAAACCCTTCAAACTTTTCTAACTTAATGTTTCCAAGTGAAACCTTTTCCACCATGAACTGATGCTGCTTCTAGGAGAACTGAGCTCTGGTGCCACTTGATACTGGTTCTCAGTGGAAGTCAAAAGATACATGTTTCAGAATTTACTTAGTCACTTGGATAAATGGATATGTGTTTTAACTTTAAATGTAGCACAGATAGCTAGTTTGCCTTCTGTTTATTCACAGAATAGCCATTAAGATGTTTCAAGTATAAATAGTTACGTATATTTCTGTTTAGAATATGCCTGAAAACACTGCTGGAGAAACAAATGATAATCTCTACAAAACTGCAAAATGTATGTAAAGCTACACAGTCCAGGAAAGGTACACACACAGATGGGTTTTAAATAAAGGGCACTCAAGTGTAGGCAGCCTTGATGTTATTTCATATATGAAGTCATGAAAAGCTTGACCCAAGTTGAAGTAATTCAATAGGGATTTTTCTGCAGGTTTCCACAGATTGGTGGCTCTAAAATGATTCAAAACTGGGGAGGAAAAACACTTTTTAGAAATATTGAGGTGCCAACTGACCCAAAAAGACATATTTGTTAAAAGTCTTTAGCACAGCTAAGAAAGTAAATATTTCTGGAAATGATAATTTCCAGGTACAATAAAACAACTTGGTGAAATAGTCAGGGGAAAAGATGATTTTTAGTACTTTCCTTTGTGTGTTTTGGTTTTTTTTCTGTGCCAAGTTGTATCCAGTTTGTTTGTTTGTGAAGCACCATGGGCTTTATCTAAGAATTGTGAATCTGACTAGGATTTTCTGAAGCACCCGAGGGTATCTTTTCCCTTGTGTTTTAGACATCAAGGAAGCCATCTATATCCTTAAGGACCTAAAGAACTCTGGCAATCTGAAGAATTCTGAATTCAGGTACTGAAGCACGTTGACTTTCAACTGAATAAGTGTTTGGAAGTTAAAGTGCTTTCAAAAATGTTGTTGCAGAGGTGCAATAAGAGCTGCCAGATTTGGGTTTAGTCTGAAATCTGTTTTCGTGAGTTTGTATGACAGTCTCACAGGCCTGGCTTGTAATAATAATTAAAGCACAAATACATTTCTCTACCAGCAAGTTTTTCTTTCCCTGTCACTTCTGCATTTATACCAACACAATGATCCATTGCTTTGATGTGTGCATGGAACCAAGTCCCATATTACTGGGAATTAGTTTAAATTGTATGAAAATGATTCTTCTGTAAGCAATACTCACAAAGAGAAGCTAATACACATATTTACATTAAAACATGTATTTTGTGCCAGAGAAACACACAGCTATTAAACACTGAATCCTACAATTTGGGGTGGGAGGGGGGGAATTAAGCAGGCGGTGGAATGCTACTCTGAAGTGCAGTGTTGCAAGTTTACATTACAGTGGTAGTATCCAATTGGTATTTTTAATTCTTTTAATTACTGAAATCTCTAGAGTACATAATGGTGTGGAATATACACATGTATCTGTAATAAACAACATGTATCTTGAAGAAATGGATTTAGTTTTGGCAACAATGTGATAGGGAGATCAAAGAGCTAGCTGGCATTAAAATGATTTAGATACATTTGTCATAGGCAGCTGTTATGCTAATCTCATTTATGCAGTTGTCAGCTGATAGGTTCTGATGAGCCAGCTTAGTGGGAAAATCATTAGTAGATCCCTATTGTGATAAATGTTATTTATTACTGTCAAATGGTATTAATGTTTGATTCAAAGATGGGAAATGGGCATCATCTACATGAAGTTCATCCATTCATGGTCAACGATGACAAAGGGAGCCGTTGAATTCCAGCCAAAGGAACTTCATTTCTGTAAGAAAAAAGAATAATGGATTTAATTTGCATATGTTTTAAAAGGGTAATGAAGTAATATGATGTTTATCTTGGTTGAAGAGTGGTAATTTTTGCTGGCATGGCTCCAGCAACATTTGAGTCATTGTGCAGCATTTGCTGTTCAGTTGTTGGTTGTAGAAGGGGCTTTTCAAAGCAGCAGGTGCACAAGGGGGGAGGAAACTCAAATGATTTATTCATTAGGCCAAAAAATGAGCAATCTCAGTGTCTTTCCCCTTACCCTCTAGAAATATACTTGCAACCATCTTCCTTCATTTTTCTTCTGCTACACCCATATTTCTTTTTTCTTCCTGTCTGTGGCACTGCCTCTTGAGTCACACACAGATCCACACAGATTTCCACTCTGTTCTTCTTATGCTTTGACTTTATTCTGCTTCATCTAAATAGATAAGTGCACAGAGACAGTAGCATCCCATTCCAAACTATCCGGCAGAAGGAAGTTGGGAGATGGTCACGTATGGCTGTAAAATGACATATTTTTAAATTTTTTTTTCTTTTTAAAAAGAAAATAACCCGATGTTTTGGCAAATTAGCTGTGCAGCTGCATTTTAAGTTGTTGAGAAGTGTCCCTTATGCTTGTGAATTTGCATGGAGATGTCCCTCTTTCTCCTCTCTATTCCAGTACAGCTGCAGTGCTCTAATCTATTTCTAATTTATAAAAGTTAAATAGAAAACCCAACTGAAACCCTCAAACCTGCAAAAAAGCCTACACCCCCAACCAAAAGCTAATTATAGTGCAACCATTCATACAGTGGCTAATTTTAATGACTCATTACTAAACAGGCATAAGAATGTTTAAATAGTATTGCAGTCTATATTCCGCCACTAGTGTATTATTTATGCACGTTCAAATTACTGAATTCAGACTACTCTGGAAATTTAAAAATAATTTTGTAGAGTAAATAATAAAGTGACAATGGTAATCTAAGGAAGAACTGACAAAAAAAGTCCTGTAGTTAATTCTAAGAGTAACAAAATCTCACAACTCTGCTGGTTCTGGCCTGAGCTACTCATTAATGGCCTTCATCTTTTGGTGATAAGAAATTCCTGATGATCAAGACAATATTGGCCTTTTTAAAGGCAGGTGGATGCTAAATTCTCACTAATTTTTTAGTGAGAAATGAGTGCATGATCTAGACACTATCAAATTCCTGTAGTGGTTTTAGAGTACTTTCAGTTGCCTGTAGTGGTATTAGAGCATGGGTGGGGGGTAGGTACTACATATAATTCTGTAAAATAAGCCTAGAAATTTTTATCTTGCAGATGAACTGGTAGCAGTTAATGCTCTGTGAAACATGTAGACAAAATACTACAGGGGGTTATGTATGTCTTGACTTAAAAGAATTTGGCTTGTGTTTTAGTGATGCATGTGCTCTATATCAACTAAGTTTTCAAGGTTAGCTCTAAAAGGCATTTACAGTAGTAATTTTTGAGGCTATTAAAAAACATATTGCTATTGAGAGATCTGCAAAGACAGTTTGCAGAAAATGTGGTGCTGCAAATAAGCAACAAGTCATCCTGTAGCTGCTGCTTATAGCTCTTCTGACCAGTCTCAGCCCCATATTTAAAACATTTCTTGTGAGCCTGCTCTTGGTGTCACACCCTTGTCAGAGGCACAAGTCTTTTGTGGTGGCACCTGGAGTCTGCTGCCCAGAAAGAATATCATCCTGTGCCTGCCCCATGGCTTGCTGTGCTACCACACAGGGTTGAACGGGTGGGCTTTACATGTTCTCTAGGTGGATACAGAAGCAGATGTTTGCTGTTTACAATCTCTACACTGCTGGTCCCTCCCAGCAATGTAGACATGGGTGATGACTATTTGAGACTGTTTGCCTAAGTGGTGTGAAGTCTTTCAGACCTCATAAATGAGACTTAACTAAGATCCACAAGTTACCAAAATGTGAATCTTGACTTGCTGTGAATTACCACAACACCTCTGCCTCATGATCCATATTGACTGCTCTCCTATTCTTAGTGTTGTATGGGAATCTGCTCCATGTTCTCTGTGATTTTTAGACCAAAAAAAATGTTTCAATAAATATGTATAAGCTGTTTCTCCCAACAGCTGCATCATTTTGGAGGCTTGTTGCAGCTAGCTCTCCAAGTTTTCTGAGTCTGGATTTGAGTCCGGTTCCTTTGCTACCTCCCCTCATATATGCACTTAGATGAGTGGTTTCCGTGGTTACTTCTGGCAGAAATTACAGTTGATGATAACCTGTTATTAGGGTGCTGTTTAGTATAATACATGGAAGGTAAGACCTCAGATCTTATCTGTTTCTGAATTAGTTCCTGACACTTCTCTGGCTTTTTTTTTTTCCTAGCTGTGAACATACTAGTTAGAGTTAAGATAGATTTAAAAATCTTGCTGTGGGAGAGCACATATATCTTTAGCTTACTTTGATAGTCCTCTGAGGCTGTTCCTTAAAGTAGATAGATTTGTCTCAATCTGTCTGTACATTGAGATGTGCTGGGCTTGCTCCATTTGTTGTGATAAGAGTTGCTTTGTAGGTCATAGGAGATAAACGTAGATCTTGTTGAGAGATTTGCTTGTCAAACTGTGTGATATATTCCATGACTACTAACTTCTGGAGAGTGTGGGATTGTTATGACATGTATAATATACTGTAGGATTTGTTCTGAAACCACTGAAATTCATCACTCGTACACTGGCATATTGAATCACTAGTTTATCAAGGATACTGAAAGTAATTAAAATTTTTTCCAGCTTACTAATAGCTAGTTGACTAGTTAACTCTGACATCAGGGTTATCTCTGGAAATGGTACAAAATAGTAAATGAACTTGTTTCAGGGGGTTTTCTTTCTCTTTTTTGTCTCTCAGATGCTGCTTGCTTTTCTGTGGGGTCACTTCTAGCACTGAAGTCAATATTGCCTTTTGGGGGGATGAGTTTACTAGTCCTGCAGTGCTGTGGACCATACTTGTGAGGCAAGTCACTTTTCTCTTGGCAGATTGTTCTTGTAATATGCAGTGAATTCTAGCTAAGACTTGAATTCCTGTTAAGAGATGACAGCCTTCTTGTAACTGTAATATGGAACAGATTTGTGCTAGTTCTCTCTACTGTAGAGGATTAAATGATATCTTGTAAAGTCATCCTTAAGCTGATAAATATATTTTTGCTCACTAAAAAGAAAAAAAATATCACTTCCTTTAGCTAAGAGTTTTTATAAGTGAGGTGATGAGACTTTTCTTAGTTGTGTGCAGTTTGCAAGGACATGTGAGGTGCGTTATCTGTGGAAGAACTTGTGGATGATTTAAGGAGGGAAGGGAAACAGCTGTGCCATCAGGGGTTTGCTGTCTTGACATTCAGAGAGCAGTCTTTTAAAGAAATTGGAGGAAAAGGAGCTGTAGGATCAGCCAGCAACAATATGAGGAGAGGGGAAAAAGTAGGTGCTAATGTGGTTTCTGTAGAAAGGAATAGTGCAGCGGAGCAACTAACTTCTCCCTCCTTCAGTCCGGGTCCAGTCTTGTGGTCCAAGGCTGGAGAAGTGGGTAAAGGAAAATCAGTATCTCTCAGCTGATGCTGCAGCTAAAGAGGGCAGCTCCTTTTGTAATTTTTCACTGCCCCCCCACCTCTCCTCCCTGTATCTGGCACGGTCAAGGGAAGAGGTGACTGAGTTACTGAGAAGCTGTTACTGCCTATGGAGAGAGGAAAACCATGAGAACAGGAGCAGTAGTTAAAGGGAAGACCTTAAAGACTGATATTGGGGTGGTTTTTTTTGAAGACTTAAAGCAAATGCAAAAGTAACTTTGTTTAAAAATCAATTAGATAATGAATGCTTTGGATTTGATATCAGTGATGATAGGCATTAAAAGTATGTGATGACATATATAAGTAGGGAGCCGGGGAAGTGTCTTATTCCCTTAAGGATCTGTTGCAATAGAATGAAGCCTTTTGCTCTCTTGCTGGAACTATAAGGAAGGTTGTAAATACTGAAGTAACATCTGTGTTAAAACTGCAAAGATTCCCAGGGCATGTACTGTATTTTTTGGAAACATTCCTTTTTACTTTATTGGGTATGTCATGCATTTCAGAACAGCTTACATTAAGTCATCAGTTGTTATCTACTTTCTGATGAAAACCAGGTGAATTAGTTTTTGGTAAGTCTGGTCTGTATGGCTCTGCTGTAGTCCCATAGGCTTGCTTGTCTGTAAGCAAACAGCTGTATAAAATGATTTGCAATCAGTTGTGATGCCTTCTCCCTGCAACACAGTAGGCAGCATTTTTATAAGTTTGGATGTGGACAACTCCCAGTATACTGAAAGACTGGATTTCCCAAACTTTGCATCTCATGGAGTCAATACAGAGCGAGTGGAAATCACTCTGGACTGGAAGGAGACCTTCTTTTAATTCTTGTTTTAGGTGCGTTTTTAATATGGTAATGGCCGTGCTAAAGAGCCATGCATAGGAAATGCCCTTTACTGATTTGAATCGTGTTCTTATGAAGAACCTATTGTTACCTTGTAACAATACAAGGTATTACCATGTGATTCTGTTTATCAGATATATTACATTTATAACTCAGAAATCCAAAAGATGATATAGAAAAGAAGGCGTTGCAGTAAGCAACTTGTTAAATAGCACTGTAATTGTGCAAGATACATAACAGAACTGCAATATAAATGAGCATCAACAGCAGCAAAATATTCTTCCTTCTGACTTAATAAATAGCTTATTTAGGGAATATAATTATCCTCTGAAGTGGGCAATACCATTTAGCAAGTCTAGCTTACCGCTGCTGTACAATTTTTATGTAGTGAGTATTTCTAGGCCTTTATATAAAAGGCCTTTGGGTTTTTTTTTCTATTTTGTTTGGTTTTTGGAAATTATTGAAACTGTTACTGTGCTGTTCCAGTAAGAATTCTTCTCTCTCTAAGCAGGTCCCACAGGTAGGTAGTCTGAATACCTTTTCAGTAGTTTTCTAGTAACTGTGATTGGTCTATTGGTTTTGGTTTTTTTAGAAGGTTTCTGCATCTGTTCCAACAATACTG